>OY757911.1:84355774-84955774 GCA_963585895.1 Sepioteuthis lessoniana
CATATACCTTGTGTCGTAGTAAGAAATATTTGAAATCTTTAGAGGCTCTAGTGATAATTGAATATAGCCTAAGCCTGTGCAAGCAGAGAAAATTCCTATAGTCTTTAAACGTATTAGGGAAATCTGAAAAGACGTAGTTTTTTTTTGGGGGGGGAGGTCTCTCTTTTCTCTCTACCACTTTGTTGTTCATCATCCCATTTTTGTAAGTGCAATTTTACCGGTTATTGCTATTTAAAAAGCGCCGATCGAAAGGGCCTTTTAGTTTCGTTCTTTTTTGGGGGGAAAAGTAGTCCCGGTTTTTACGTCTTTTACTAAAGTATAATCCTTTTCTTAAAATAATTATTCATATACGTTGTACTAAAAACTTATATATATATATATATATATATATATATATATGTGTGTGTATGTGTGTATGTATGTATATTGAGAGAGAGAGAGAGAAAATAATAAGTGCAATTCTGTAGATTTAGGGAATGTGGAGTACTTTTTCATTGTCATTACTCCGAGGTCCACCCTGAGCCAGAGTGATAGTACCTGTTAAGGTCCCTATCTATTGGTAAAATAGATCTGTTAAATACGATACTAGATGTCACATAACCATGTGAAAAAATATACAAAATCTGTAAATATAAACATACAATGAACACGATTCTCTAACTTCTTACCATAAAACAACCCTAGACATGTTTATACGTTGTTAAGATCAATCAATCAATCTATCTATCTGTAGATAGATAGATAGATAGATTAAGTAACTGATCCAAAATAATAATAGTACTTCTATGGGAATATCTTTTTCATATGATTCCTTACAAACTTTAATTGTTCACCGCCTCTCCCAAAACATTCTTGAAATATTTCACTGATGTCTTCATAAAGTCTTTTCCCCTAACACTGTCATGACAAACATTTTGGTACTGAACAAAGGATGTGCGTGCGTGTGTGTGTGTGTGTGTGTGTGTGTGTGTGTGTGTGTGTGTGTGTGTGTGTGTGTGTGTGTGTGACTAATAGAGGAGATAAGAATATGTTTGAACATGTATTTATAGTATATAAAGTCCTATTCATACATGTTTAATGTCGGATCGGTATGTGATGGCTTTGGGTAATTTCAAAGTTACGTATAAAGCAGCGACCAGTGACAGAATTTTTGGCACTAAAAATGTGTGTCATTTGAAGTTCACAGAAAGTATCAAAACTATTACTGGTGATGGTTAGACGGATGGGAAAAGAGTGGCGGCAGAAGTTCGACGCGCTAAAACCTGAAATAAAAGCAAGATGAGGGGTTAAACGAGCAAGAACCATAACGACCAATTTTAATGTGACTGATACGCATTTCAAACGGCGTGAAACATGAATACATACTTGCTACACACTTTCCGTATATCTAATATCTACCACCAATCTTATAGTTGTTCTCGAAATTTAAAGAGTTATTATTTACAAAGCCTGGCTTAGTTTGGCACTAGGTCAGAAATGTGGGGCTCCCGATGAAAATAGAATTCATTAGCAACAGTCTACTAGTCTGGCTTGCTCGAGTCATTTACTAAGATTAAGTTAATTTAACACAAGGCAAAAAGTATAGGGAAAATCAAACTCCCTGACAATGACCTACAAACCTAATTTACAAACCATTAACCTATGCAGGAAATCCTTTTATCTACGTGGCACACAGGCCTTAGTTTGCTTGCAGGACCTTCTGCTACTAAGCTGCGTGCTCAGCGTTACGGTTATCGCCGTAGGAATCAGCAACAACCCGAGTTTAAACCCTTGATGTGGCTATTTGCATTTCACTTTGAGCTAGTACCCTTGGGAAAGGTATGAATCCATCTGTTCTCCCTCCAGCTATGGGTAAATAGTAGGGCAGATTAGGTTCTTGAGTCAAGGAGAAAGAAAACTGAGTGTACTTTGTAAAAAGAAAACCAGATGTACTCTGCTTAAAATTCGATCTTATGTCGCATCCCCCCACCCCCGATGAAAGGATTAGGTCAATACATACTAAGTAGTCACTCACTTAAGTACTAAACTGGCTTAGTGCTTATTATTATTCTGTCTATTATTCTTAGTGCTTATTATTATTATTATTATTGATACGATTAGACGCCTTATAAAACTTCATTGATACGATTAGACGCCTTATAAAACTTCATTGATACGATTAGACGCCTTATAAAACTTCATTAATATGATTAGACACCTTATAAAACTTATAAAAATACTCCGTTATTTTTACTTTCCCAGGGTTATCATTTACTAAACTTAATTTAGGATAAAGCCAGAAGTATACGTCATCCAGTGAGAAACTAAATTACTAACAATGATCTGCGAGCTTAGCTCACTAAAGATTACATCATGCGCCCCAAAGAGAAAACCAAGCGATGCTTAAATTCGATACAAGGTTACAAGTATGTGGAACGTAGTCAGGATCTAAATCACTACTCAGTGATAGTTGTTCTGCAAGACGAGCTTCTTAATCCTTATACCAAAATGAGGTGTCGTGTTTTTTCTCAGAGTTCTTTTAAAATGTAGAAAACTCTAATTAATCTTTTACTGGGTATTTCAGGTGTTGAAATAATTGTCTCTACCAGCTCTCGAGTAGTGTGTGTGTGTGTGTGCGTGTGTGTGTGCGTGTGCGTGTGTGTGTGTGTGTGTGTGTGTGTGTGTAAGAGACACAGAAAGAGACAGAGAAAAAGAATCTAGTGATGATAATTTCTTGAAGATAAAAAATATATTATGTGAAGGTAGTTAAATGAGGAGCAGTAAATGTGTTAAATGGCAGAGAGAGAATAATATAAAAGAAAATAGAATCCATTTTACAAATCATTCCATATATAAACCTTGGCCAAAAATTTTAACTCACCATTCTTAGAAAACTCTTAGAGAGTTTAGGATATTCTGCATTAATGTTTTGTGCAATATAATCTACTTTCTCTCGTTAAATCACTTAATTTGTATATCATGTCTAAAAGAAAGCAAGAAAATTTATTAATTGTGATTAATGTAACGCGGAAAACTGAATTCAAGTATATTTACGAACAGGATTTTCCACAATTGTAAACTCAGCTTGTGGAAATAATTCAATATTACCAGATTTTAACCTTTTCATACATTTTTATAATGTTGCTTGAAGTATATCAAGAAGCAGTGCTACTTTTTGATCGTCTTTGAAATGTTCATGGAATTGATATTGAACTGTTTGAATAATTTTTCTCTTTCACATATAATACATAGATAAAATGTCTGACACTACAGATTCAATAACACCAAATAGTCATAGTTTAAAAACTGAAAAGGAGTGACAAATACCTGAAACATATGTACTTTAAACTTTGAAGGGAGTGTATTCAAAGCTTAGAATCTCTGCTATGCAATAAGGTTTTGTTAAAGAAGGCAAAGATGTCCTTTATTATTTAAAATATAAGGGTCTGGTCGTCGATGACTTCACCCCGCACGAAATATATATCTGTCAACAAAACTGATGTTAGCAGATTTCTGACAAAGAAGGTAAAGAACCACTCCATTGATATTTGATAAAAGGAAAAAAACATGACGATCAGATGAAATTATCATTTAATGAAAAAGAAAATTAATTCACTCTAGGATATTAACAAAAGCATGTGAAGGAAGGGTATTTATTTAATCTTTTAAAGTCGTCATGCTGGCGCTCTCTTTATATATATATATATATATATATATATATATATATATATATATATATATATATATACAATGTATGAACTGTTGGACTTTCCTCACACGTGATTTCTTTACATTGTTGGTGGCCTGTATATAACCAACTAAACTTTTTTAAGAAGCTGATAATAGAAGAGTAAAAAAAAAGTAAAGTTGCCGACCGTAGTCGAGGGCGACCAGAAGGCTCTCTTTTCAAAAGCTACTACACCGAGGTGTAACGGAGAGCGCTACTCCTTTCCCTGGATTGCTCCACTTTACCCTTGATAAAAAGTTGGCGACCGTAGTTAAGGGCAACTAGAAGGCTCCGTTTTCAATAGCTACTACATTGAGGTTTAGGGAAGGGCGCTATTCCTTTCCCTGGATTGCTCCACTTTACCCTCGATACGTACCTTATATTGCTGAGTGTTAAGCAAGGAGATATCAAGTATCATTTTTAAAGTCTTTGGTATGATGCGAACAAGGATTGAACCCATGTCTCCTGGACTATTGGCAAACACTCTACCCACAGGACCAATGAGCCGGTGACCTTGCTAGAGAATTGAAAAGGCTGTGGAACATGAAAGTAACGATTGTGCCAATTGTGATTGGTGCCTTAGGCACAATAACTAAAGGATTATTAAAAGGCCTGGAAGACTTGGAGGTTGGCGGACGGGTAGAGACTATCAAAACGACAGCATTGCTAAGAACGGCCAGAGTCCTGAGACGAGTCCTGGAGACTTGAGGAGACTTGCTGTCACTCAAACTCCAGTGAGAAACCATCAGCTAATACTGATGTGAAAAACTCATAATAATAATAATAGAAGAAGAATGATGCCTTAGTGTGCCACAGATTCTTCCAAACACATTTTAGGGTTTAAATTCAGAGTTTTATCTTCTTCTAGACCGGTTGTCTTACCGAATCTGAAGAGCACAGTATGTCCTACTATTTAATCCATAGTTGGGATATATATATATATATATATATATATATATATATATATATATATATATTAAGTCGAGCTGCAGTATATATATATATATATATATATATATATATATATATATATTATATTATATATATATATATATATACTACAGCTCGACTTAATGGAGATACGGTAGCCTAATAGTTATCGTCAAAGTCAGATTCAAAATCTGAACAAGGATGTTTGCGTTTCAATTAGTGCTAATGCCCTAGGAAAAGGCATGAATCTATATTTTCTACCCCACCTGTGGATAAAATATTTGGACAGATTTCATTCTCTATCCTTGGTCGTAAAACTGGTCTATGTGACGGAAATATAAATCCAAAAGTGCTGTTCGGAAAGTTTGTGCTACACTGGTGCACCATTTTTCTGTTATCAGCTCATCCTAAAAAGTGTGGTGAATTCTTCTACACAAGCCTTCTCTGCACTAAACAAATCATCTGTGTAGTTAATTTGCTTAAGTCCGTCTTAGTTAATGGTCTTTACTAATCTCGAAGATAATCGCCGTTATAAAAATAACGTCCAGAATCTTTTGCAATAAAAAAAGCAACTAAAATTTTAAAATAAAAGACGAAATGGGGGAAAATTCGATTGATTGATTTGAATGGCTTGTCAACTCATCTAGAGTTATTTCATTCTTAAAATTCGGAGAATCGCGTTCATTGACGTTCATATTTACATTTTTCCGTTTGGTTTCTTGGTTTTAAGGCACATCAACCTTTGATGGTTATTCAATGTCAAAGCCATCCTTGTAGAAGAACAGCAGTGATGCTATTTAACACATAGCTGAGGGGATAAGCGAGTTCATATGCTTTCCAAGGGTATTAGACAAAAAGTGAATGTGATAGCGCGACTGGAGTTCGAACTCGCTTACTACAATGTCACAGTCCAACACGTTAGCCACTACACCACAGGGACTCTCTCTTACATTTTTTGTGAAATTGTTTCTTATTTTTTTGTTGGGGTGCACATAGTCTTATCGAATACAAATAGTTTTAAACAGGTCTATTTGACCAATAGATCGGTCCCCAACAGATACTACCACTAAGGGTTAGAGTGAACCAGGAAGTAATGACAATAAAGAACCTGGAGCTTCACCATCACATATACAGTTTAGTGGGATAGCCAGGATATCTTTTTAGGAGGAGCTTACTCCTTTTTATGGAGATATAGGCATTTAGGGATGGATGAGTATTCATTGAGACTACCACCAGCCTTTTCCTATAATGCATTAGTTTATCTAAGGAAAACATCACAATATATTTCGGTAAGAAAAAAACAAAGTCCATTTAGTCTACTAAGACATACATTTTATATACATACATTGTATACATAATTAAGAAACATAACATACATAGTATAGATAATTAAGAAACATGACATATTGTCCCAAAGTATAAAAAAAGGTAAATAAGTCGTTCCATATAACCAGCCGTGCTGATAACAGCGGTTAAAATTTTACATTTTTTCTGGTGTAAGAAAATGGCCAACACAGGATAATTAAAAAAAAAAAAAAAAACGGAGACAATAGAGAAGTCTTTCCGACCAATGTTTGCTGCCACAAAGATATAGAACTCTCTTCTCAAAATGTCACATGACCAACGGTCACGTGATTCTTGGAAGCTCCACCTATAACTTCCAAAAAAGGGATACCACTATGTTTAGTTCCCTAATAGGGATACAGTCGGCGTTGACAGCCTCGTTGAAAGGGTTAAGGAAAGTATTAGTAAAAATTATTAATAATGATTGACTATCATTTTGGCTCTGAACAATGGATGTGTGTGTGTGTAAATATTTCTTTCACATTTTTTAGAAAGTAAATTTGCTGTAAATTAGTTAAGTATTCAATGAATAACTCACAAAATTTGATTGATATTTCATTTGATTTTTTAAAGGTGGATATATCTTGGTACTGAAATTTATTTTTCCGTTTATCTATTTATTTATTTATTTTGTAAATGTAAATTAAAATTTCAAAACCAAATAGCAGAATTTCAAATGGTAGAAATATTTTTCTTCTTTTTTTTTCCAATGTCTCCTCTTTTTAATAATATTAATTTCATGAAAATTTATTAAAAAATTCTTTGTAAATTGATTCATTTTTGGGTCAATGAATATCGAATTTTTATGATGGGTCTGTAGTCATTACTACAATACTTCATATAAAAATAAACATAAATTCAAAAAATTAAAATATTCATTTCTGTGTGTTTTGAATTGAAAAGTTAGAAAAATTACCTTTTAACAGTAATGTAAATAATTTACATACATTTATTCTTTTATAGCTACTACAACAATTACGAGGAAGGAGAATATGTTTTCTACCAACACAAAAGCCTACCTTATTCGGTAAGTTATATTGTTGTGGTAAAATTATTTAAGTTTGGAAAAGGAAAGAAAAAAGGGTCACCGTATGTGTTTTTCTGGCTTAAATTACAAAAAGATTTATGTGTCTAGGTTGGCTTGGCTGATTATACGAGGACTCAATAAAAGGAATTTTTCGGGCTTCCTTACATAATGTGGGACCTATTTTAGTCTTATCAGATCAAACAGTCGGGGGGGTATTTGTTTGTTTTGGGGGTTTTTTTGGCCGGTGGGGGGGGACAAATCAAGAATCAACTCGAAATGAAAAATTGGAACAGATAATAAATATCTAAATTTACAATACAAAATAAGAAAAAGGAGTTACATATAAAAAAAAAACAGAAAAAAAATGGCAAATGTCCTACAAAATACGAGGAAAAGATAAGAAATGAAATAATCTTGCAGAAATATATCCGTTCAGTATCCTAATTAGAATTTAAATATGCTAGGATTAAAGATTTTTGTAAAACTTGCTGGTGAGGAAGAAAGGCAAAAAAATGACTTCTTAGGTTTAATTTCCTTCAGTATGACTAGGAGAATAATGATGGTGAAGAGGTTTATTTTGAGTGAGTGAATGATAATAGTCCAGGGTCTTCTTTGAAAGAATAGATGATAGCAGTCCAGGATCTTCTTTGAATCAATAGATGATAGAAGTCCTGTCTTCTTTTAATGAGTGGATTACAGCTGTGCAGAGACTTCTTTGAGGGAGCGTATAACAATCCAGTGTCTTCTTTCAAGAGTGATGATAAGAATCCAGTGTCCTCATTGAAGCAATGGATGATAGCAGTGCAAGGTCTTTATTGAATGAATGGATGATAGCAGTCCAGGGTCTTCAGTGAATCAATGGATGATCGCAGTTTAGGATCTTATTTGAATGAATGGATAATAGAAGTTCAAGGTCTTCTTTGAATAAGTGGATGACAGCCATGCAGGATCTTCTTTGAATGTGTGGATTATAGCAGTCCAGAGTCTTTTTTGTAAACACCAAGAGATGAAATTTGGCAGATAAAATATCGATTGTCCTTTCTTTCTATCCTAAAGTTCTTGATGTTTGAGAGTATGTGGTGGTAGTGAACACAGCTTGAAATTCAGTGATTGAGGAGGTATAGTGTTGGTTCAAGAATGTTTCACCTTCACTGTTTCTGGTACTGCCGACTGGTTGAGAGTCTCACTGAATTAGTTGTAGTTTTGCCTTTTATTTATTGCTTTGAGGTTGGTGGGGACAAGTTCGAAAATACATTTTAAGTATAGTAATTTTAAGTATAGTAATGAACAGTTCGAAAATACATTTTAAGTATAGTAATTTTAAGTATAGTAATGAACAGTTCGAAAATATATTTTAAGTATAGAAATTTTAAGTATAGTAATGAACAGTTCGAAAATACATTTTAAGTATAGTAATTTTAAGTATAGTAATGAACAGTTCGAAAATACATTTTAAGTAAAGTAATTTTAAGTATAGTAATGAACAGTTCGAAAATACATTTTAAGTGTAGTAATTTTAAGTATAGTTATGAACAGTTCGAAAATACACTTTAAGTATAGTAATTTTAAGTATAGTTATGAACAGTTCGAAAATACATTTTAAGTATAGTAATTTTAAGTATAGTAATGAACAGTTCGAAAATACATTTTAAGTATAGAAATTTTAAGTATAGTAATGAACAGTTCGAAAATACATTTTAAGTATAGAAATTTTAAGTATAGTAATGAACAGTTCGAAAATACATTTTAAGTATAGTAATTTTAAGTATAGTAATGAACAGTTCGAAAATACATTTTAAGTATAAAAATTTTAAGTATAGTAATGAACAGTTCGAAAATACACTTTAAGTATAGTAATTTTAAGTATAGTTATGAACAGTTCGAAAATACATTTTAAGTATAGTAATTTTAAGTATAGTTATGAACAGTTCGAAAATACATTTTAAGTATAGTAATTTTAAGTATAGTAATGAACAGTTCGAAAATACATTTTAAGTATAGAAATTTTAAGTATAGTAATGAACAGTTCGAAAATACATTTTAAGTATAGTAATTTTAAGTATAGTTATGAACAGTTCGAAAATACATTTTAAGTATAGTAATTTTAAGTATAGTAATGAACAGTTCGAAAATACATTTTAAGTATAGTAATTTTAAGTATAGTAATGAACAGTTCGAAAATACATTTTAAGAATAAAAATTTTAAGTATAGTAATGAACAGTTCGAAAATACACTTTAAGTATAGTAATTTTAAGTATAGTTATGAACAGTTCGAAAATACATTTTAAGTATAGTAATTTTAAGTATAGTTATGAACAGTTCGAAAATACATTTTAAGTATAGTAATTTTAAGTATAGTAATGAACAGTTCGAAAATACATTTTAAGTATAGAAATTTTAAGTATAGTAATGAACAGTTCAAAAATACATTTTAAGTATAGTAATTTTACGTATAGTTATGAACAGTTCGAAAATACATTTTAAGTATAGTAATTTTAAGTATAGTTATGAACAGTTCGAAAATACATTTTAAGTATAGTAATTTTAAGTATAGTAATGAACAGTTCGAAAATACATTTTAAGTATAGTAATTTTAAGTATAGTAATGAACAGTTCGAAAATACATTTTAAGTATAGAAATTTTAAGTATAGTAATGAACAGTTCGAAAATACATTTTAAGTATAGTAATTTTAAGTATAGTTATGAACAGTTCGAAAATACATTTTAAGTATAGTAATTTTAAGTATAGTAATGAACAGTTCGAAAATACACTTTAAGTATAGTAATTTTAAGTATAGTTATGAACAGTTCGAAAATACATTTTAAGTATAGTAATTTTAAGTATAGTTATGAACAGTTCGAAAATACATTTTAAGTATAGTAATTTTAAGTATAGTAATGAACAGTTCGAAAATACATTTTAAGTATAGTAATTTTAAGTATAGTAATGAACAGTTCAAAAATACATTTTAAGTATAGTAATTTTAAGTATAGTAATGAACAGTTCGAAAATATATCTTAAGTATAGAAATTTTAAGTATAGTAATGAACAGTTCAAAAATACATTTTAAGTATAGTAATTTTACGTATAGTTATGAACAGTTCGAAAATACATTTTAAGTATAGTAATTTTAAGTATAGTTATGAACAGTTCGAAAATACATTTTAAGTATAGTAATTTTAAGTATAGTAATGAACAGTTCGAAAATACATTTTAAGTATAGTAATTTTAAGTATAGTTATGAACAGTTCGAAAATACATTTTAAGTATAGTAATTTTAAGTATAGTAATGAACAGTTCGAAAATACATTTTAAGTATAGAAATTTTAAGTATAGTAATGAACAGTTCGAAAATACATTTTAAGTATAGTAATTTCCTAATTTTTTTTGCACAGATGCGGCCATAATTTTCTTAATAATAACAAAAGTGTTTCTTTATAATAATTGTTTGTATTTTCCTAATTGTCTCATGGTTTTCTAATGATAGCATTTGATTGTTTTTAATAATAATTGTTTTTATTTTCATTATAATTACATCAATTGTTAATTAACTTCATTTTCAGAGTGCCTTTTATGGGTGAACCTGGGTCCCTTAATTATATATATCATATTTCCAATCTGTCCACTGTACCTGTCTCCCAGTGGAACATGTTGCTTTGAAACATTCAGAAGAAAAATATTTTGCCAGTTTTGAATCGTTTTCTAGTCACTTTGTATGTCCAGGTTTTGATTGGTTTGCTAAAAGTTTGTCAAACACTGACTTGATCTTCCTTGTAAACATTACCTCTGCTGGCGTCATGGCAGATAGAGCATTCTTATTTGGATTCACTCTATAAACCTGCTGAAATTGCTGTATAGCTTTATCAGTAGGAGTATCTCTCGCTTTCCTAAGAGTTCTCTTAAAGGTATCAACAAAACTTTCCGCGTGACCATTACTTATTGGATGACACGGAGCAATCATGATATGTTCCACTAAGAATGTTTGACAGAATTTTTTTAATTCACTGGACATGAATTGACAACCCTTATCTAAGACAATGCAGTCTACGACCCTAAACCAGACGAACAACTCGTGTAAGAAGCTGGTTACTACCTCCGTGGTTGCCTTTCCGGCCGTTTAGAAAAGCTGTCTACTACAATCAGGTAGTAGAAACCATCCAGTGGACCATCAAAATCGATGTGGATTCTTGAACACGGTTTTTGGCCACGGGCTGAGTTTTATGCGAGGTGCCTTTACTGCCAAAGCACAACCTTTGTAGGCTTTTACTGTATTCTTAAACTCCCTGTCCATATTTGTCCAATAGACATTGCTTCTCATGGGGCTTCTCATCCTCGACATTCCGGGATAGCCGACATGGAATTCTTTTAATATTCTTTTCTGCAATGCTGGAGGTATAACAACTCGATCACTGTACATAACTACTTCATTACAGATTGAGTAAGCGTCCGAAATTTGTCGGTTTTTATCTTTTATTTTGTTTTTTATTTCTTTTATAAAGTCATCATCGAACGCGTTTTCTTTAATTTCACCAAGTGTTACAAGAAGCTCTCTAACAGTGTTGCATAATGTATTTTTTACCTCTACTTCTGTTTGTAGGGTGGCGATCACTATATCTTCAAGGGGTTCGGTATCTTTTGAGATAAGTCTCGACAATCTGTTGGCATGACTAATTTTTGAAAATGGGAGCAACTCCATTTTGAAATTATGATTATGGAGAATGGTCTCCCATCTTTGCAGCTTGTTTGCAGTACGAGTTGGCAAGATCATTGTTGAACCATAGATCGCGAGTAGCGGTTTATGGTTTGTCTGCAAAATAAAATGTCTTCCATGGATGAATCTATGGAATTTGGTAACTGCAAAAATAATTCCTAGCGCTTCTTTCTCGATCTGAGAGTAGTTTTCTGCAGGTAACAGCGTCTTTCATGCGTGAATGATTGGTTCTAGTAATCCGTCTTCCATTTTGCTCAATATGTAGATTCCAATACCGTACGAACTAGCATCACTGGCCACAACGATTTCGAAGTTTGGATTATAATGTGTAAAGAATAAATCCAATGTGAAGACTTTTTTTTATTTTTTCGAATGCTTCCTGGCATTCAGTCGTCCAGACCCGATCTTTTTCATTTTTTATTAATTCATTAAAAGGAGCTTGTAAACTGTGAATGTGGATGTTAGGTACAGACACATTGTAGTTATTTGCTAGACCAAGAAAACATTGAATAGAAAACACGTTTTCAGGTACGGGAATGTTTTTTATCGCACTAGCTCGCCCTGTGTCTGGTCTTCTACCGTCTTTGTCTATAATTTGGCCAAGATATTTTATTTTTTCAATTAAAAAAATGTCCTGGATTCTCTTGAAGACTTCGTACATGTGTACTTTGTGTTGCTCTGCGCTTTGACTATTTATGAGAATGTCATTCAAGTACGCTAACGCAAATTCCAGTCCACTAAGCATAATGGCTATAACTTGTTGGAAGATGGCTGGCGCGACCTTGACTCCCAATGGTAATCGTTCAAACTTGTACAAACCCCTATGAATGTTTATAAATAGCAGCTTCGAGCACTCATCGTCCACAGGTATCTGGAGATATACATCACTCAAATCGATTTTTGAAAAAGATTTTCCGCCGCTGAGTTTTGCAAAGATCTCTTCTGGACTCTTTTAATGCATTGTTCAACGCTGTGGAGAAATCTGCACAAATATGGATCTCTTTAGTTTTCTTCTTAACATAGACTGTAGTTGAAGCCCACTCACTGTACTCCACTTTTAATAGTACGCCTATTTGTTCGAGTCAATTCAATTCCCCCTCAATCTGATTTAACGATGCGAATTGCATATTTCTTTTCTTTTTAAAAACTGGTTGGATATTTGGTTTTAAATATTAAATTGAATCTACCAGAGAAACTGGCTAAGAATTTTTTTTAAAGTGGCAATGGATAAAGAAAATAACAAAACCAAGTAAGACAGTTTGGGATAAAGTTTGTGTAGGCTCCAAGATTACATGTACTGTTGTTTTGTTGCTTGGTCATGAAAAAACTTGTCTGAGACAAAGACCAGACAAAGAGATGATAAGTGCAAAGAAAAGGAAAACGTCAGACACGTGGTTACAGAAAAACATCACTCGCTTTATTAGTATACTTCAACCTGCCGACTGATTGACTGACTGACAAACCCATTTTAAATCCCCCAACTCTTAATTTCTTTTTGTTTGTGACTAGGTTTACTGGGGGATGCGGGTAGGAAGGCCGCTGCAATGTTATAAGTAATAATTTTAAAAGGAAGAAAAAGGGAAAAAAGAAACATATTTTAACAAGGCAATTAATATTTTTACGACAATTAAAAAAACAATCATTTTCCTTACATGGAATATCAGTAAATTGTTTTCAGTGGCCATAAAATAAAGTCTGTTTAGTTGTTTTTGTATCATTGACAATTTTGTACATGTTTTGATGGGAGTAGTTTGGTTTGGCATTGTTTTATTAGAATTCAGTCCCTTCTGCTACAAATTTTAAGTTGGCGGTTTTATCTCTCAGCTGTTGTTTCTTGTTAGGAAGTCTCCTCTGTCAAAAAATCACAGCAAGAGGGGTAATCAATTTTTATGTTTTTTTTTTATTTTTATTTAACCCATGAATTAATATTATAAAAGTTAATTTGTATAGACTGCTCATTTTAGGGATAATCCCTACACATGTGTCCAGTACGATAACAAGGTACCAAAAAATGTTGTTTTTTTTTGTTTTTTTTAAACGTTATTAATTTTTTAATCACCACTGACAGTTTAGCTTTCTTCGCCCCAGATAGTCGCTCACAGGTTTAAGGTTGGTAGACAAATCAAAAACTAAGATAAACAAATCAAACCACTCCTAAATAACGATGGAAGTCGTCTGCATTTAGTAAATTAATGAAGGTTCTATTTTTTAAAAAATGTTTTAAGATACATCAATTTATTTAGTTGTGTGGAATGTTTGTCTTAAGCACAAGTTCGTACCTACATTTTCTTGGGGGTTATAACATGGAATCCATGTCCTGAGGGTTTCTTTAAAGAGAATGTCTTCTAAGTAAATGTATTTGGGATTATCTTGAACTAATGTCCAGTAACAAAGAACAGTAAAATTTGGTTGAAAATCAAAAGTTGCTTCCCCAGAAGAATTTGACAAAGTTCATTTTTTTTTAAATCTTTATTTTCCTAATCTCTCCGCCAAGAGTACAATGCAACACAAAGTCAATTTCTTAATCAGTTGTGCTGGGTTTGAATTCAGTGTTTTCCTTCTCTTAGACTAGTTACCTTATCTGTTCGACTATTTACCCTTAGCAGGGAGAAGAGAAGATAGATTCATGCTTTTCTTAACATCATTAGTACAGAATGAAATGCAACCAGCCACATCCAGGATTTGAACTTGTGTCGCCAATTCCATTTCCGATAACTAAAACCATTACACTGACCATACCTCTTAAGCGCATTTTTTCGCCAATGGTCCAGGAGACCGGGGTTCAATCTCAAGTCAAGTCATACCAAAGACTCAAAAAATGGTACTTGATGCCGCCTTGCTTAGCACTCAATATTATAAGGTAAGGATTAAGGGTAAAGTGAAGCAATCCAGGGAATGGAGTAGCGCCCTCTCCTACACCTTAGTGTAGTAGCTATTGAAAAGAAAGCCTTCGTGTCACCCTCGTCTAAGGTCGCCAACTTTACTTACTTACTTGGGTACATATCTTGCCATGTTGTGGTAGCCAATTTAAAGTCAAACCCAAACCTCCTTTTTCTATTTCATTTTTTTTTTTTTTTTTGTATTTTTATTTATTTTACTTTTTACAATTTTTGTATATTCTAGAAAATATTTAACCTTGAAAAAATTCTCATTTTTCTCTCTTGTTACATTAGTTTTCTGAATGAAATCCGTTGTGAACCTTACTTTTAGTATACCCCACATTTTCTTCAGGACATAATATCAGTGTTGTCCTTGTGTTTGAAACCCCAGACAAAGAAATGCACTAAAAAGTTATAAATCAATAAAATGTTTTCAATGAATATACGTTTGGTGCATTCTAATAAAAATTCAAAGAGCAGTTTAAAAAGCTATAAAGAACAATCAATCTATTAAGACATAGACTATCTAACTGACACCTTCTCAAACCTACAACAAATCAATTAGACCTTTTAGTTTTACAGCTATTTTTATAAACTAATGTTACCTCGAAATAAATAAGTGCATCCCTTATATATATTTATTTATGTTTACTTCTTAAATAGTTAAAATATATAGAATTAAAAGAAATAAAGTAATTGTTAGTTACTATTCCAATGCTGTAGTATTTCAGTCCAAGTAAGAGAGTATGGTGGAAAGTGGTTTGCTGGGACAAGTGTCACAGGTAGAGCTTATGTTATGCTGCTGGTAGTATCCCTTACAGAGAAATAAGTCTCTTCCCTCTCAAAAAGGAATATCCTTAGTATCACACTAAACTGCTTCTAGTGGTGAAGCTCCAATTCTAGAGTCCATTACTTTCAGGTCCAGTTCGACTATTTTTCATATTGGTTTGGTTTCTTGTTTAATGGCATATCAACCTTTGTGAATTATTTAATGCAAAAGCCATCCTTCTAGAACAACAATGATACTATTTAACTCATAACTGTAATGATAGTGGGGGCGTTCATACCTTTCCCAAAGGTACAAGTCTGAAAGTGAATTTAATAATTCAAACTCACTTACTTCAGGGCTGTACTACAGCACTCTAACCATTACACCATGAGAACTCTCCCTTTTCATATTGGATAGGAATACTTGATACCATATAATTGTGAGCGAACAAATGATTATAATCATTAAATAGGAACAATAACTTGAAATTATATGATTGCAAAAAAGACCAATTTCAGTATTAAATAACCCAACAAGGGTTGACATGCCATAAAACCTACCAATTAACCCAAACCTGCTTCCAGAAACTTCACTCAAAATAAATGATGGAGGTTTGGTTTAGTTTTCTTTATTTGTTTAAAAATATATCAACTCCTTATAGTGAAAAAATTTGATTCGTTTGAAAATGTTTGATTATAACTATAATTATATTTTCAATGTTCCATTGCATTTTTTATTTTCAAATTCCATTTTTGTATTTGTCTATAATCATTTGTTTGCACACAGTTATATAACATCAAGTATTCCAATCTAATACAAATAATTTGCAAATAGTTATATTGTTTCAAGTATTCAAACAATTATGTGCTGTCAAGTAATTACACCAATTTATAATTTATCATCACTGGATTGTACGCAATTATATAGTTTCAAGTATTTCTACCTACTACTACTAATTTGAACACAGATTTCAAGTCTTCTGATCTGATACTGATAATTTCTGAAAAGATCTATTTAATCCATTGAAAAGATCCTAGCAGGTACTATTACTCCAAGTCAGAGTGGAATCGGGAGTAATGGCAACAAAAGTGTACTTCACACTACTCAGAGCTCCTGAACTAGAGCATCTTCATGAGATGCAATTTACTTTCCTGAGTAGAACATCCATTTAAGAGAAGGGAGTTTACCCCTCTGTAATCAACTGGATGCACCTGCCATTTTTAAAATCATTTTTGAAACCCCAAATTAGCCAAAAACAACTCTTAAACTTGAATCACCAGAGGACCATGTGACTCTCCCTCTCCTTAAAAATCTCATAAAAAACAACTACACAAAGAAAGGATAAATGTGATTCCCTAACATCTATGCATAGTATAACCCAAAACAAGTTGACATGCCATCAAAATCAATCATTGAATCATGAGAAAGAAAAGTTAAAGTTTGTTGGCCAATGTTTTCATAAATTACTTAAAACCATACTTGAAAAAAAACCATGCTTGAAAAAAAAAATGACTGACTTCATGATGAACTAAGTCAATTAATATTGACAAAAGTCAGTTAATATTAACAAAAGTAATTAACAAAGTTAAACTAAACCTAAACAATCAACATTCCAATAAAAAAAAGCCTGTTTTGAAAGAAATCTACTTATATTAGAAATTGCACGGATAGTTTAGTTAGTAACCTTAATGTTAACTGGTTTGTGAAATTTATAAGATAAAATTCCAGTTTAAGTTCATTTCATGTTGACTTTTCTTTGATGATTCCCAACAAAAAATGCTTTTGATGTTAATTCTTGAGTGACTTGTAAAATTCATTCATCAGACCAGCTCAGACATTTATTCAAAGTTTTATTAACCAACACCTGCTTTGCACTCTCCATTTGGCATGGATATACTAACTTGAGAAAATAAGTATTTATTATTGCCTTGTCGGAAGGGCTTAGAATATGCAAACTGCATCTCCTGCAGACTTCCCCAACCCTGCAAAAAAAGGTATCCTGAAGATGACCCAAAACTTCATTCCCTTGTGAGATTCCAGTTCTGGAAATTTGGAAAATGTGGGGTCACCCCTTCCTTGACATTACTCTCAGGTCTACTCTGACACAGAATAATAGTACAATTTATGGTTCCATCTACAGACCACATTGATCTGTTTGAAAATTATTAGTATTAGATAGGAATACTTGAAACCATATAACTGTGGGAAAGCTATTTGTATTAAGAATACTTGAAGTTCTAACTGCTGACAGAGGGTTATTATCATCGTTATTATTATTCCTTGTGAGTTTTTCACACCAGCATTAGCTGATGGTCTTTCACTGGAGTTTGAGTAAGTGCAAGTCTCCTCAAGTCTCCATTACTCTCCTCACTATTCTGGGCAACATCAACAATATTGTAGTTTGGATGCTCTTGACTTGTCAGATTTCTAATTCCTCCAGCGCCCTTACCAAGTTTTTGGGGATTGTCTCAAACACACCAATTACAATTGGTATCACCGTGACCTTCATGTTCAATAGCTTTTTTAGTTCTCTGGCAAGGTTTAGGTACTTGTCTCTCTTGTCATTTTCTTTGACAGCAAAGTCCCCTATTCGGCAAGTTCTCTTCTTTTTTTTAATTGACTATCACTAGGTTTGATCTTCTGGTTGAGTTTAGGTGATCTGTTTGTATCTCAAAATCTCGGAGAATTTTGTGCATCTCATTCTCCAGGATGCATTCTGGTTTATGCATATATCATTTGGTAGTATGGTTAAATTCAAATTTTTAGCACAATCCCCAGTGGATCACCTCTGCCCAGTTATGTCTAGTCTTGTACTCTTTTTGTACACGTTTGCTGCATTCGCTTATTATGTGATTAATGATTTCATCTTTATTACCAGATAAGCTACACTTGCAATTCAGTTGCATCTTATCTATTTTCATTTTGACATAATTGGTTCTTATGGCATTGTTTTGTGCTACTATTAAAAGAGATTCAGTTTCTCTTTTAAAGTTTCCTCTTCTAAGCCATGTCCAGATCTTCTTATGTGAGATTTTGTCCATCTGTTGCTTGAAATATCCATACAGTCATTTTCCTTCTTATTTCTGATTACTAGTTGTTGTTCTGTTGATCATTATACTGTCAGTGCTGTTACTGTTACATTTTTATGTAGTCTTTGAGTCCTTGTATTGATGCATTCACAATCTTCAATGCTAGCCTCTTCCTCCTTCTTTTCTTGATACATATAAAAAGTAAGTAAAGTTGGCGACCACAGTCAAAGACAACTCGAAGGCTCCCCTTTCAATAGCTACTACACCAAGATGTAGGGGAGGGTGCAACTCCATTCCCTGGATTGTTCCACTTTACCCTTGATCCTTACCTTATAGTGCTGAGTGCTATGCAAGACGGCCTCAAGTATCATTTTTTGAGTCTTTGCTATGACTCGACCTGGGATTGAACCCCGGTCTCCCAGACCATTAGCAAACACTCTAACCATTATAGTCTGTCTATATTATCTCTCAGATGTAAGGCCTTATTTATCATCATTAGTTTTCTTGTCCTCTGGTCAATTTATCTGAATTCTTCCCTTGTCCATTTCAAGAATGATCATGAGTATCTTACAAGAGGGAGAACCCTTTGAGGAGATTCCTGCTGCAGAGCCGCAGAGCTTGGTTTCAAGAAATTTTCTCATTCATCTGAGATACTTTTTTTATTTTATTTTATTTATTTTTCATTGTGGTTATTAGTTACTTGAAACAATATAATTTCTTTAAATACTTGAAACCATATAGATATGTAGAAACAAATTATCATTAAATTGGATTATTTCTTGACGCTATATAATTGCTTGAAAAAAGACTGACTGCAGCTTTAAATAAACCAACAAGGTTGACATTCCATAAAACCAACCAGCCAACAAATAGTAACAGAGTGAATTGTGTAGAATATATCAGAGTTTTAAACTTATTTTCATTATTTACTTAATTTTCTATCTGAATTGGTATTTGAATAGAGTGTCCAAAAAATGTATTTAAAAGTTTTATTACTCAGATGAACTCAACGACAAAAAGTCAAGTGGGCTGGAAACCTTGGAGATTATTTGGCAGAACCTCATATTTTGATCCACCAGTTTTTTTTTCAATAGATTTTAATGCATCCTCATTCTAATTTACTGAGCTTAGATCAAGATCACAGTACATAATTATGAAGTGTCCCAAAAGTTTGGATCCAAAAGCAAAAATGTATTTTTGGTGGTCCTAGATTTCTTGACCTTTCTATATGTGCTGAATACAAGAACATTGAACATTTCTTACTGAAATGAACCTGATAATGTTATATAGTGAGATGATTTCCTCCTTTAGTGAAATAAGTTCTCAGTCAATTCCAACATATTACAGATTTCTGATGAATCCAAAGAAAAACGGTTGAGTAGTGTGAAGTCTGGAAACATGAGAGGCCATTTGGCTGAACCTCTCTTTTAAATTCCTGAATTGGAAAAATTTGATTTAAAAATTTCTTATAAAAGCAATTTTCACATAAAAAATGCCAAAGGATTTAAATTTGCAGGAACACTGTATATTAATATTTGACTATTAAAACCCATAAAAATAATCACCACGGACTAAAGACTAATATAACATTTTTAATGCTTTAATTATAAGATATATATATATATATATATATATATATATATATATATATATATATATATATATATATATATATATACACACACAGGCAGCATTTCTTCATTAAAACAAATTTCGTTGAACATAATTGACATTTTTTGTCTACATATTTTCTTGTTGATCTTTTCATATTGCCGTATTAATTATGGTCTAAAGTCGGGCAGAAAGTACCTGGGAAATAAACAATTATGGAAGATACATCAACCAACTCCCGCCAAATATTATAAAATCAATATGGCAATATGAAAGGTTCAACAAGAAAATATGTAGACAAAAAATGTCTATTATATTCAACAAAATTTGTACATACATATATATATATATATATATATATATATGTGTGTGTATATATATAAATACACACACAAATAACATGATACTTATTTACTTATATACAATACAAACAAATAAAGTAAATAACTGAAAAGAATATTTTATACATTTTTAACTTTATTATGAGTTTTGTCAAAAAAGTAATTCTTCTTTCATTGTTGACTTGCATAACTTTCACTTAAACATTTTTATCTTCCACAATAGTTTCATGAAAAGATTATAGATATTACCAATCGCCAATTAGTTTTTTGTTTAACTCACAACTCTTTTATTCAAAGAAAAATTAAATGATTGATATGATTGATTAACTGATTTAAATGCATTTAAGGTTATTCAATGCTTAGAGATTAGAAAATCATGTTCATTGTAAAATCATATTTACATTTTTTTCTGTTTGTTTAAGAGTTTTTGTGGACCCCTAGATGGAACCCTAACAGGTACTACCTTTCTAGGTCAGAGTTGACCTGGGAGTAATGGCAAGAAAAATTAGAGAATTCGAGTCAAGCTGTAGAGAGAAAAATAGATTTATGTCTTTTATTCTTTTCAAATTATAAAGGTTTTGTGAATATTTCTAATTGTTGTGGGAAAGTAAAGCCACACAGAGTGGGGGAAGTTTGTCTTTTTTTTCTCTCTTTAATGGCTATGTAAATATAATTAATTCCTTTCTTTGTGGGATGGACACAAACAATAGGTAAGTAATAACAAACAAATATATTGAAATATTTGATATTTTTAAACTATCAAAAGAAATCTAATATTGATTTGAGAATATTTTAAACAAATAGCCCATTTGTAGTGAATCTGAAAGGTAGAATCTGCATTAGTGAAGTGTACCAGCAAGGCGGTATGAGTTACATCCCTTAGAGAATATCGTCTAAGTCTTGGACGGATGAGAGAAGAGGAGGAGGAACGCTGAGTCAACGGACGCGTCAAGGAAATAAGAGACAGGACAGCAGAGGAAAAAGGCTGAAGAAGAAAGAAAGACTGTTGACCAGGAAGTTGATTTCACATGGTTTCCTTGTTGTCAAGGAGGCATACCCTTCACCCTTTTTTTGTGTATTACATTTATCCAAAAACAATTTAAACTACACTATTCCTTTTCTATTTTTTCACAGATTTGATAATTGATTTTTTTCTATAATTTCAGATCAATACTTTTTATCGAAAATGCAATCAATACATGGCTTGCATGTGTGGAGTGGCTGTGAGGTCTTTTGACAATGTGATTTTGATTGACAAATGTGGGATTCATCTGTCAGAAGATGTCATCTGGCCATTGACAGTAAAACTTTATCAATCAGGTGAATGGCAACCAGGTTTCACAATAGAATCATTTGATGAAGGAAGACATTACAAGGTATTTAGACATTAATTTTCTTGTTTGTTACTTTTTCGTTTCTTTTTTATCATCTTTTATTGCTTCCTCTTTTTTTCTTTTTTAGCTTGATCTTTTAACATTTTAAACCCACAACATCTCTCTCTTTCTCTCTTTACACATTATGGTGTAGATAAAATGGAGGCAAAGTAGGTGATAAGTGTGATTTAGGCTTTTCTGACATTAACTGCTTTTATAGTTTAATGATTAAAGTAACAGGTATGAAAATGAGGCTTCCTCAAAGTAAAAGAGAATATGTTTGAGCTTTTTCCTTATGTCAGTTAAATATAATGAATTATCTTAGCACTCTCAATGGAGTATTGTAATATGAATTAATGTAGTGATGAATTCCATTGAGTAACTGATTTTCAGACTAGCTCAATCGAATAGAGGCATGTTTAATATAACAGTTACCATCATAGAGAACGAAATCAGCGACCCAAATTCAAATGCTGGACAAGGCTGTTTCATTTCCTTTTGCACCAATGCTCTTAGAATTCCATCTCTTCTCCCTCACCCACAGCTTTAAGCAACCAGTCTAGGAGAAGGAAAACTTTGAATTCAAACCAGCTTTACTCTGCTTAAAAAAATTCACCTTGTGTCACATCCTAACCATGGTAGAGAGATCAGGTAAATACAAACAGGCTTGATCTATCTTTAATAGTTAATTATAGTGAAGAATCTTAGTCTCCTGAAAGCGGTATTGTAACATTAACTAGTGCCATAATGAACTCCAATATATAACTGATATATAACTCACCTTTTTCAGACAAGTTTTCATTATTCATCAAATTCAATAACATCAATTAGATGTGAATGCAGTATATATTTTATAAGTTTGTTTCAAATTTAAGCATATAATTTTTTTTTTAATGCTGTCAGCCCTCCACATAAACATGGACTATTAGACAGGATCACTATGAAAGTAGAAAAACATTGAATATTTCTAGTGGACCCCAAAATTTAAGCTTTGATACTGTGCGTAATATTTAACATATAAAAAAATTATACAATAGCATCTAAATTATAATGATCTAATTTTTGTATGCATCTTACTGGAAGATAGTATGTCATGCTGAGATTTATTTCTTATCTCAATAGCATCAAAATTCTCTAACTTAGAATAGTTTCTAATCCAATTTACTATTTAACAATATAGTTGGTAGGTTGATTGGTTGGTTGGGTTTTATGGCATATCAATCTTTCCAAATCCATTTTCATATAAATAATCAGTTCTATTTCAAACAATTCAGTTTAATTGTCAAAAACATTTCTATTTCAAGCTACTCAGTTTAGTCAAACAGTTCTAATTCAAACAATTCAGTTTACCATACAAAAACAGTTTCATTTCAAATAATTCAGTTTAGTAAATGTATGCAGTTTAAATATAAAAACAGTTCTATTTCAAGTAATTCAGTTAAGCATAGGTATGCAGTTTAATTCTATATGACCCATAGATAGGGCCCTATCAGATGCTACCACTCTGGGCCTGAGTGGACCTGGGAGCAATGGCAATGAAGGGGTACTCCGCATTCCCCAAAGCTCCAAGATCACTGGAACCTCACCATCAGATTGTTTAGTGTCATAATCAGGACAGTCATTAGGTCTTACCCATCTGCAGAGGTGCAGTCAGTGTATTCTACAGCCCCCAGCCAACTGGTCAATTAACAATACAGAGTGAGGATTGAATTTAAACTAGCAGAAGACAAAGATGAGTTCGAAAGATTAGATTTGAACTCCTGCCAACAAGTTGTCAAAATTCAGATGGTTAGAACAGCTGATACATTTAACTAGACTTTCTTAAGACAAGTTTATCTTTTTTTCTGTCAGTTTATCTTTTATTATTTATAATGTATGCAGTCTATTCTCAGAAAGAGATTGACAGCCTTAGTGAATTATGATAGAAAGAAACTAAAATTGTAGATAAAAGAAAATAAGTCAATAATAATAATAATAATAATATAGAAGAGTACTATCAATGTGATTGAAAAAATAACATCAAAAAGAGTCAGCAAAAAACAAATATATACAATACATATAATCACTTCCTTCCTTTATCCAAGGTATTGGGTAAAGATCTGGTAAAGAACTGTAAAAAATCAAAAGTAAAGCTGAAAATTAAATCTAAATAGTAATAATAATGATGATGATGATGCTTACTCTAAAATAAAATTTTATTTGTTTTCCAGGTTTATTTTCCCCTTGGAGGAGTTGTATCTATAAAGGCAGGCAACAGAAAATTCTTAAATATTTGGTTTTATCCTTCATTCTATGATTACAAAAATATTTCAGGTAATCTTTTCACTTTTTGTGTATTTTACTTTTTCTAAATCAAAGTTATTTAAAGAGTTTGTCAATAATCAAAGACCAAAAATACAGAAAATTATTGTCAAAATATAATTTTTCTTTTCTTTTTTGCTTCATTGAGATAACTACTTATAATGACATTCATATTTCTCTATCAATTGAATAGGTCAAATGCTGTACAATAAAAAATTCAGATCAAAATTCAGCTAATAATCATATCAGGATATGAATTTATTAACCAAACCTTATATATATATATATATATATATATATATATATATATATATATATATATATATATATACCAACACACATACAAGTCAATCCATAAGTCAGTAGCAAAATGATGATAAAAAGCAAGTATCTTATGCATCATATACTGATATTTCCTTAATTCAGAGGTGAGAATTAATTGCACAATTGAACATTATACAGTGAAAATATCAGATCAAAATTTAGCCAATAACTATAGGTCAGGCTGTAAACATGCACTCTTGTGTGTGTGTGTGTGTGTGTGTGTGTGTGTGTGTGTGTGTGTATAAGATTTGGTTTCTTTCTTTAATGGCATATCAACTTTTAGAAGTTATTTAATACCAAACCTATCTTTGTAGAAGAACAGCAGTGATACTATTTAACCCATAGCTGTGAGGATAAGGAGGTTCTTAATTTTTCTCAAAGGGCATTAGTCTGAAAGTTAATGTAATAGTAAGACTGTTCAAGTTTGCAGTTTAGTACTTAAGCCATTATGCCACAGGGACTCCCAATTTATATGTATGAGAGAGAGAAGGAGAAAGAGACAGAGACAGAGAAAAAAGATTTAAGAATAGCATAGTCACAAAGTCAATGGTGCTTGCCAATGCAATCATTGGACTGAGATCCACATATGCTCTATTGCCAATATTGAGTATTCTTTATCTATGAATATAAACTACATCATAGATAGATAGATAGATAGATAGATTACATGAATCAGTAACAGTTTTAATAAATATTATGAAATGATGTTAAAGATTTAGCATTATTCTTTTAAAATTCATCTTAGATAAGTAAAAAGTCCTAACAAAAAAGAATTGTCAGCAATAATAAAATTTTAAAGTTTAAACAAAATTTTTATATAATATAATTCTAAATTCATATAATGTAATTAACTGAGTGATATATTTTATTTTTAAGGTCTCTGCGGAACATTTGATGATAATATCTTCAATGATTTAACACCCAGTCATCATAATTACAGTGGAAACATAAACAAGTTCACGATGCAGTGGAGGTAAGCTATTGGAAATAACTTTCATTCTTTGAGAAGAGTAAGACATTTTGGGGGGGCTTTTTTCTTGGATAGAAAAACTTGGAAGTTGAAGGTTAGGAGATCATATAAGGTTCCAGTATAGATAAGTTGTTAACCATTGTACATTATACATTGGAAATTTATTATACAGTGGTACCTTGATTTTCGCCACTCAAAACTATCATTGCTTTCAAGTTGTTACTGGTTTAAGGATATCATTTTATTCCATTTTATCTATTTATGAGTCTTCCAGACCTTGAATTTAGCAACTGAATAGCTTTCATTAGAAAAAGCACTTTCTAACCAAATGCCTTATCCACTGTCATATGTCCTTGCTAGACACATAGCACAGTGGATAAGGCTTCTGAGTGAAATCATCTGGAGGTTGCAAGTTCAATCCCAACTGCAGGTAAGAATAACAAGGAATACTTACAATAACTTAACACTCGTACCCGGTCATAGTTAACTAAATTGGAATAGTCTATCATTGTGGATTGAATAAAGGGTTTGGTTTGAGGTTCTGTGTAGGCTCCCAAGTTCAACATGAAACACCTGAAAAAAGTCAAAGGACATATCAGCCGAAATGTTGTAAGTATAACAATAAAGATAAGTTCAATAGTCCAAATATTCTAAGTGATAAAAGCTTAGAAATTTAGACAAAAAAATCTCTATAGATGATTGTCTTAAGATTCTAAGTGTTGCTGGTTCACCATTTCACTTAGAAATTCTCAAATCCATTTACATCACCACTGATTAACCATCCTAATTCTGATTAAAATAATTTGTGTTTTCTTTTTTTTTTCTTTTTTTTTTTTTGAGGTGAGGGAACTTATGAAGGAAAAAGGAAAAATAAAGAAGGAATTTTTTATTCTTTAAGTATTTAGCTACTTTTACCCTTTTGTTGTTTTCATTTGTTATTTAATTTGAATGTGAAACAGACAGCTTCAAATGATGCTAAATATGAATCAGCTTTTTTATGCCATCTTTAAGTTTTGTACTGAAAAGCATTTACTTTATTATAAATTATTTAAACTTTCTTTTACTGTACAGGCCTAAAATGAATGATTTAAATTGCATTAATTTAAATGTGAAATATTGTCTTGATTTGCATTGGCTCTGACAAACAGCACTTTAGCTAAGAATATCTAGTAATGTAAGTTAAGGTTTGGTTTGGTTTCTTTGTTTAATGGCATATCAACCTTTGTAGGTTATTTAATGCCAAAGCTATTCTCCTAGAAGAACAGTAGTGGTACTATTTAACCCATAGCTGGGGAGTTAAGGTTTCACTGTATTTATATCATTAACAAAAACAATACATGCATTAATCATGTTAATTTTATTTTATTTTATTTTATTTTCATAGAGTTCCTGCTAATGAGAGCCTGTTTACTGGAATCTGCACAAATCATTCATCTTTAGTTCAAAATAATAATACATTCTGTACATGTGGTTCCCAAAAGTCTTCTTGTAAAAAGATGGGGAAAATCAGAACCTGCCATAGAAATGGTAAGATGATGGTTATTCTTACATTAAAGAATACCATTTGTCTGTTTTTAGGCACATAGAAGAAGCATGGCATAATGTTTATTATTGTAGGAAGTTCTGTAATTTGATGCAATCATGTTTCTGCATTAACTCTATCAGCTGAAGGGAACACCAGATTCTTTAGCTTTGGTATGACAACTAATCTCAAGGAAGAAAAACTCTGTATTCAAATCAGCTCTATTCTGTTTAAAAACATTGACATTGTTTCATTGGACAGAACTTGAATAAATACTTATTCAGTTGTGTACTAAACAATATTTGTACACAGGACAGATTAAGTGAAAACAAAAATGTAGGAATTTAACTAATCACTAAAAAGTTTATAAATTGTTTACATAATAAGGCATTCCTCTTTTATTCTAACCTCAGTTGTAAGAAATGATAAATGATTGTGTTTCTATTTAATTTTTTTAATATAATGATTGTACGAAGATACGGGTAGAGTCAGGGTTATCATAAAAAAAAATGAACTTGACATGACAAGTTTTTAATATAATGATTGTATGGAGGTACGGTTAGAGTCAGGGTCATCATCAAAGAAAATAGACTTGACATGCTGAGTTCAAATCCTGGATGAGGATGTTTACATTTCACTTTAGTTTATCATTTGTGGCCACCTAGAATTCATGTTAAGAGATCTAACATTAATCAGCACAGTTCAAGGAGGAGTGCCTTCTCCCCAGGAAAGACCTGCCCTCTCAACAAAAAGAGGTAAGGGATGTTGACCGCCCAGTGCTTGAAGTGCCTTTGAAGAGGATGCCAAAGGAACATGAACAATTTTTGCCTCTACCCCATGAGAAGTTTGCTTCATATAGGGCACCCCAGACTAAACCAAACTTGTGTCTAAGTTGGGCCATATGGGAAGCCTAATAAATTGCATTTATATTTCATTTTGAACTAATGCCCTTGAGAAGACATGTCTTTATTTATTCTTTTGACATCTATCAGCTAAATAATAGGACAGACTAGGATCTTTAGTTTTGTTAGGGCAACCAGCCAAAGAAAAGGAAAGATTATGGATTCAAAACCCAAGGAGTCTTATTCAGACAGTAGGAAGACAAGAGCTAATTATCTCTCTTTGAGAGAGCACTTATTGTTAGATTGTGGTGGTCTTGAATATTGTCACTGATGGTAGAAAGAAAAATACATTGTGTCTTGAAAACCCACGTTTATTTTGATGTTATATTTCTTTGAACTGGTCTCACAAAAAGGAATATATAATTTTTTTTTAGTTGATGGAGTAAAGAATTATTCTTTTATTTATAAGACATCACTCAATAGTAGAGCAAACTTGGCTGTTTAACTTTAGTAAGGCAACCAGTCTAGGAGAAGGAAAAATTCTCAATTCAAAAGCAGAAGAGTGTTGTTTATAGAATCTATGGCACACTAGTTCTCCATTCTTTTATCATCAGCCAATCTAAAATGGGTGGCTAGTCCTACAGAAACCTTACCCCCATAAACAAAATCAGCTGTGTGATTCCCATTTCTGTTTGGGACTCATATGTCATTTGGTAGCGCTAATGAATATAAAAACAATAGGTACAATAAATCAAAAAGTTTTATTGCTGGAGGAAACTAAACAGAAAACAAAACAAAACAAACAAAGCACAAAGAAATCATACAAAAAAGAATGAAGAAAGGTGTATATGTAGAAATGTTCCTCACTGTATGCACGAGCGTATGTAGAAATGTTCTTTAGCGCATTCATGGGTGGATATGAATTTTCTAAGAGCTATAAAATTTTGTGAGAGACTTACATATTTGAGAAAATTTCCTAAGTTGTTGGCTGTGTGAAATGATTAGACATGCCAGTTTGCATGAAAGTAAGTTTATGGCATTGCATAGAGAGTTTTATTTTAGAAAAAAATCTTGCTCAATGTGACATGGGTTTTGTTGGTAGTAAACATTCTCAGAGGGACAAGAAGAAGTTCTAGATTATTCCGTGAAGAAAGAGAATCAGATCTTCACACTTTTTTTATAGCAAGCTCTGTTATTATTGTTGCCATTTAGCACTCATTGATAGAAGTCCTTTGGCAAACAAAGGAGGTAGTCGCACACTTCCAATAAGTCACAGGAATAAATTAGTTAAAACTAAAAATCTACAATAATAGATAAAAATAGAATGAGAAACATGCATTATTTATTAGTAGAGGTACTCAGTGATATTCAGTGGGGGAAAAATAAGAAACAAAATATCTTGATAAAGTAATTCTTATATATATTCTAGCAACGTTCTATAGACACAGACATTTGAACATGATGTAAATATTCAATTAAAAAAGTTGTAAACATTAAAAACAATTCTGAATAGGTTCTGAGAGCCTCTTTGTACACAATATGTCCCATCTTTTGCAAATACAGAATGATTCAGAAAATTTGATATTATTTGAGATGTAGAGGGTGTTTTAGAAAAAAAATATAATTTTATAATCTAATAACTTGACCAATTCATGTTCAAATTTGAACAGCAAGTGTAGAAATAACTCAAAATTCTTTGTTTAATGCTTAAAAGTCTTTGCTTTTCCAATGAATTGCATTTCTTTGTCTGAAAAGAAAAGATGAAAGCATGAAACAGGATTGTAAGTTGTTTCTACTCATGCTGATAAAATTTCAGATCATTTCAACAAAGTATAGAAGAGTACATGATAATAAACAAAATTATCCCACCTCCTAAAATGCATATAAATTTATTTACCAATCATTTTTTTTTTCAGAAAACAATATCACCACAAATCTGACAAAGCAAAGATTTCAACCTTACAATTGTTATGATAAAGTTTCAAAGATCAATGAATTCAAATTCAATCAATCATTCAATTCTGTGGTAAGTAAAGCTATTTTTAATAAAAATCTTTTTTTCATGTCTTTTATTGACTTGTGGGGTTTAAAATTTTTATGAAGGTCAGTGGCTAAGGGCAAGACTGTGTTGCCGTAAGATATCTGACTCCATATTTTGGTTATTTTGCTTTACCCCACGTTGACTTGGCCGGTGCAATGCCTTGCCCAAAGAAGGTCCATAGAAATATACAAAGAAAGATAGAGACAGATAAAAGACGAAAAACTTTTCTTTCAGACTTTCCTTTATTTACCTGGTGAATGGACTAACCAACACTACGTCTAAAGACATAGTGTGGTGCCCAAAACATCAGATAGTAAAACGGTGTTGTCGGTTCGACGTCACTACCCGAAAAGAGGTCGGTTCACAGAAAACCTGAGTATTTATCTCTTTTCACCGGCTCCAAATTCGCTACGCCAAAATCCTTCTAATTTTGGCGCGACCGCTTCTCATTGGCTACTTTACATTTTATTATTTTTCTTTTTTCTGATTTTAACCGGATGGATGCGTGGAGCCTTATGCATGGCGACGCATTTATACATTTTGTATCAGGCAGCCGACGAGTCTACATCCGGTTGGGAGTTCTTTGGTAATTCCTAAATCGCCACAGACTTAATCATACTTAGACCACAGGTGGCTTTTATAACAAAATAAGTTGAAAAATTTTTATAACTGAATAAAAATTGGAAAAGTCCTACAAAAAACTTTCTGTTAAACTTTAAATAGTTCCAATGTGTGTTTTAAATTAAGTTGTTTTACACAATTACATAAACTAATCTTTATCTATATATTACCTCTATCACATTAGGAGGTTATCATCACAGAATTTAGTATCAGCGATTTGAGTTCAGTTCCTAAACAAGACTGATTGCATTTCACTTTTCACTAATACTCAGAGGAAAGATATGAATTCATATCTTCTCCCACAGCTATTGGCAAATAGTAGGGCAGACTGGGTTCTTTAGCATTGGTTAGACAATCAATCAAGAAGAACGAAAAAACTCTGAATTCAAATCAGCTGTACTCAGCTTAAAATTGACTTTATGTCAAATCCTGCCTGACAGAGGGGTTGGGTAAATACATACCTCTACCCCATAATATTTGTTACATGATAATGATTTACATTAATTTTGAATAGTAATTGTTGAGATAAAAGATAAATTCACATAATATAAAAGAGATTTAACAATTATATTTGTAAGTTATCTTATGAAATTAATGTTGTTGAATGAAATATGTCAGTGTTGAAGAAAAATACTTTTTAAAGTTGAGTGACACTCAAGAGATTTATTGGTTTAAACAATTTTGTTTTTGTCCAGATTGTTAATCTTAAGTAAGCAATAATACTATGTAATTATTTTATATCTCCAGCTTGAATAACTAGCTATAAATCTAATTAGTAATAACTAATTAAGTGTGAATGATTATTTTAAAAGGAAACAAAGAAACTAATTCTTCAGATATTTAAAATTTTTATGTTTGGAAATTTAAAGTATGTATGACTACTCATAAGAAAACCCCTCTTGATATAAGACCCACTTTTATCATGAGGAACAAAAGATTTTTAGATTAAAACCTTCTGCTGAGTCCATTAAATATGCATACCAAATTTATTCAACATTAAACCATTTGGCTGTCTATAGAGAACAGGCAAACTCAATAATCATTAATATAAATAACTTATATTCAAAAATTTCTCAGATAATTTTTTTTTAAAAGTAGACACTATATCTTTAATTCAAGTTTGATATTTTATTTATATTACATTATTTCTGAGAAAAAAATTAATAAAAATAATAATTAAAATAAAATCATTCAAAAATTGTTGTAATCTTTAAAATGAGTTTTTATGAATTTAATTCCTTTCATCATTTCAGACATTACCATCATGGTCGATTAACAAATATACAGTGGAAGCAGCAAGGACATATTGTGAAAACTATGTAAAAGAAAAACCTATATACAGTTTATGTAAGCCTTATGTAATGATGAATATGTCATCGGAAATTGAAGGATGTGTGGTTGATATACAGGTAAATTTCTGAGGGTTCTACTCTTCCTAAATTAAAGGTTTCCTAGTGGGTTTGGTCTTGACAAATAAACACCCAGAGGTTTTTAAAGCATGAAACAATTTAAGGAGTAAGAACAAATTGTCAATTTTATCATTCCTTCATTTAATGAACAACAGGTGTTTAAAACATTTTCCATTCCTGGGGATTAGAGAAAAGTTGGTAAGTAGTTACATACACTGTGTATGGAGGTACTCATGGTAGAGTGGTTATCATCATAGGAAATAAATGTAACAACTCCAGTTCAAATCCAAAATGAGGCAGTTAGCATTTCACTTTGTGCTAATGCCCAAGGGAAAGACATGAATTCATCTCATCTCACCACAGCTATATGTAAATAGTAGGGCAGACTGTTCTTTAGCTATGGTTAGATAACTAATCTAAGAGAAGGAAAACGCAAGATAATCTAGCTTAGAAACTAACCTTGTGTAACATCTTGCTGTAATGGAAAGGTTTGGTAAATACATTCACTGCGTATAAAAGGCTTGTTTATTCTACATTTATAAAAGAGTGAAGTTCATCTAATTATATTCAATGGATAAACTTGGGTTTCTTTTCTCTTCAAACTTTTGCTTAGCTCAGTCAGCAGGGCTTAGAATATACTGATTGTATCCTCCATGGGATGCCCCAGATATGACATTGAAATACATCTGGTGGTGAGGATCCAGTTCTTGAGCTCAGGAGATTATGGAATCACCTCTTCATTCCCATTACTTCCAGGTCCACTGTGTCCTAAAGTAATAGTATCTGGTAGGGTTTCAGCTATATAAATAGATGTTTTGAAAATTATTTGTGTTATATAGTAATCCTTGAAAACCATAAAACGGTGCACAAACACATTATTATTAAATAAAAATAGTTACTTGAAACTATAAATATTATTAGTATAGATATAATTAGTATTAGATTGGAATACTTGAAACCATATAAATGTTTGCAAATTATTTGTATTAGATAGGAATACTTCATTCATATCATATAAATGTGTGCAAACAGATGATTATGGACAAAAAATACAATAGAACATTGAAAATATAATTCTGATTATAATCAAACATTTACAAATGAATCAAATTACAGCATTAAATAAAGCATAAGTTCAGGTACCATTAAACAAATAACCAAACCAAACTAACTTTATTTCCACATCTTTATAAGTGATGTCCAATGAAAAAAGGGAGAGAATTTTTTAAATTTGGAGCGTTTCTGGAAAAATCAAAAGATACTTTGAACTCAATCAATGCAATTTCATTTACTTTCAGACTAATGCCCTCAGGAAAGGTATGAACCTTTTTATCCCCCACAGCTATGGATTAAATAGTTCCACTTATAATATAATTAAGGATGGTAATTAATTATATAAGTTAATTATTTTATTTGTAGCAATAAATCATAAGTTAGCTAAAATCTTTGAGTTAAAGTGTAAGTTGCATTTGAAGGTAAATTGTGTGCTAACTAAAGACATTGAGTGCTTGGTTGCAGGCTTTAATTTTTTAAATGTCAGGACTTGCATATGTGTGCATGTCATATGTGTGGCAGTCTTGTCATAATAAGGTTTCGTTTTGAACTCTGGGTTGTAGGCCGGATATGAAAAAGATAAGCATTATCTCAACTGATTTAACCGTGACATGTTTATGGAAAGTTTTTAGTAATTACATAAGCAGTAATTAGGAGGAATATTAGAAGAAAATATAAAACAAAGATTTTGAAATGAAATTCAGTTAGTTTAGTGGAGTTGAGTCAGTTAAGGTTGTTCAAAGATTCAGGTCTAGAAACAATAGCCCACTGGGAACAAAGGGCCTTTTCTTAGCAAAGAAAGTGAAGTCAATATTTTCATCATTCATCAGTCACCAATAAATCTCTATAAATTTCTATGTCATAACTAATGTCTTTCATTCTCTTCTTCTGTCATTGTGATTGTGACTGCTGTGAAATGTTACAGTCAGTGATAAAAACCTTTCTTGAAACAATCGGGTCTGCTTTATACTTTGAGAAATGTAACATTTATTCATTTTGGGTCTCATCAGATAAAACTTTATTTATATTGTGTTACCCTCATTTATATTTGATATCGCATTATATCTGATCCCAAAACATTACACACTGCTGTTCTTCTGCAAGGAAGGTTTTGGTATTAAATAACCCTTAAAGGATAGTTTTGGCATTAAATAACCCTTAAAGGATAGTTTTGGCATTAAATAACCCTTAAAGGATTGCCATGGCATTAAATAACCCTTTAAAAATCCAAAACTGTAACAGACACACATACATAATACTTGCCTAAAGAATCTGAACAATTTGCTTCCAATCAATAAGTTCATAGAGTTAAAAACAGGAATATTATGCAAGATAAACAAAATTATTTATATCTTAAATATCTTATGTCAGAGTAAACATGTCTTTTCCATGCTTGCACTATGTGGTTGCTTTCTTATTTCTTAGAATTTGGATTTTTTTTTTAAATTCAAAAGCAAATTTAAAGCAGCAAATGAATCAAAACTTAATTTATCTAACGTACATTTTTTTTATAACTTCTGAAAATGGAACAGATAGTAAATTTAGTTTATTAAAGATTAAATGAGACAGATTTCTTGAAGCATTAAAAATCTTTTAAAAACCTCTGACTTGTATGTGTAGTTGTGTGTCTGTATAGTAATGGTCCAGTAAGTTCAAGTCACTGATTGCTTACTGTGTAGGTGTAAGGAGAGAGAGAAAGAGAGAGAGAGAGAGAGAGTTTTTTACTTGCTGAAATGAAAAAGTGAATCCAAGTCAGTGGTTAATAGTAGACATGTGTTTACTATGACCACTGACTTTGATTCACTTTTTCATTCTTATTTATGGAAAAACTATGGGAGGATTGTGATTGGCTTTTAATCATTTTAACTGTCATATGATTTGCTCTCTATGTAATTTGCAGCAGTCTCATAAATTCCATATTCTTCTTTTTAGAAATGTGGTTTATAATGTAACCATAAACATTTTTGTTATAACTCAGTTGAACATGTCTGTTTCTAAAAAAATATTGTATTATGTGTATAATTTCAGATTACAAGTGATCTACAAGTGGCATCTCTTCTCCTTGAGTCATTTATAGAACAGTGCAAAATGAATTTAGAAAGAATGCCAGACACTTGGATCAATGGCAAATTCCCAACAGGTCTTTGTCCCAACAGTTGTTCTTCCCAAGGAAAATGCATCAAGGGTTGGTATTTCATTATCCTCTTTTTTGCTTACGGCTCTTCATTAATCATTGTTATTCTTTGAGCTAACTAATGTAAAATTAAATATGAAAATAATTTACTTCATCATATTAAAATAATATGAATATTACTACTTCAAATTTATAAGCCTAATATTTCTGGCTGAGCTCTATTTTATCTATCCACTGATATATCAGACTAAAGGACATCACACCAGATATCAATAATAAAAAGCTTTAATATAGCAACCATTCACCAACCTCTTTTTTTTTAATTGGATTGATGGGTAGCTTTAAACAAAATTTTTGAGCCAAATTTGAATAAGTATTGAGTACAACATTTTGTGAATTTTGTGAGTTCATGTTTCTGGTATTTGAAGGCTAAGGAACTTAATTTTTCAAGGGTTAAGTAAATGTTAATGAACATATTATTATAATTCTTAACCAAAAACAGAAAAATTATTCTGGGTGTAAAACTGAAACTATGAAGATTTCAGTCTAAAATCCTCTGAAGTTAAAAGTATTGAAATAAACAGAATTAAGTTCGCGATTGAAAATAGATTTTAGATATCAGGGTCTGAGTTTTAATGCTATGAATTCTTAACCCTTTGACCCTTAGATACCCTTTATTTATGCTCAAAAAATTCACACATTCCAACTTTGATTCAGGGTACAGACATTTATGCTTAAAGCATTATTTGATTAAAAGTTATGAAGAATGACTTTATAATGTCTTTTATTATTAGTATCTTTGATCAGTTTGCTGGGTTGGGGTGGCTGTAGAATACACCGACTGCACCTCTGCAGAGGGGTAAGACCCCCCGCCACAACGAGTGTCCTATTTATGACACTAAACAATCTGATGGTGAGACTCCAATAATGCTGCAGCTTTGAAGAATGCAGAGTACCCCTTTATTGCTATTACTCCCAGATCCACTATGGACCAAAATGGTAGCACTTGAGAGGGCTCTATCTATGGGTTAAATAGAACTAAACCACATACTTATGCTAAACTGAATTGTTTAAATTAGAACTGTTTTTGATATTGAAACTGTACTTACACTAAACTGAATTGTTTAATATAGAACTGTTTTGACATTTAACTGTGTGTAAACCAAATCCATACTTATACTAAACTGAATTGGCTGAATTAGAACTGTTTGACTGAACTGAATAGCTTGAAATAGAAATGTTTTTAACAATTAAACTGTGTACTCATGCTAAACTGAATTGTTTGAAATAGATTATTTGTCTAAAAATGGATTTGGCATTAAAAAACCTACAAAGGTTGATATACTATAAAACCCAAACAACCAACCAACCAACCAAAATATTAGTGGTCCCGTAGAAGGGGCTTAGAATATACTGACTGTATATTCTACTGGAAATAAGACCCCTTCTCTAAAAAGGGTGTCGAAACAAAACTGCATCTGGTGATGAGGTTCCAGTTCTGGAGCTCTGAAGAATGTGGAACACCACTTCTTTGCCATTAAATCCAGGTCTACTATGACCTGGAGTGGTAGTACTTGTTAGGCTATAATTAAATTAGATCTTGTTCTGTTTGCAAATTATTTGTATCAAAACACCTGATATCATAACTATTTAGAAAAAAAAATCTTTTAAGAAACTACACAAAAAATATAAACATAGATATAAAATGTATAAAATTTTCAAACACCTAGGCATAAAATAACCCCAGATGGGTTGTGATGCTGTTAAAACTAACAAACCAATCAAAATATTAGACTTATGGTTTATAGTTTTGATATTCTTATTAACACATGATTAGTTTGTCAAACAAGATGGTACACAGCTAATTTGGATCTAAGCTTTGAAGTTTGCTTTCCTGAAGAAATTCTTCCCTCTCTCTTATTAAGTAGATTTTTTATAGCTCCATATTCTTGTTGGAACTACTTTGCAACCACTTTTTAAATGGACAAATTCCAAACAAATAAAGCAGAAAGGACAAATAAAGAGTTGCTGTGAAAAAGAATAAGTAAATAAGGATTTATTATTTTAACAAATATCATCAAGAGAATGAACATAAAAATTAAAAATTGAATATATGTTAAAACCTAAAAATAAAAATAAAGTTTCATACTCACTGATTTGGGGACAATGATAAAAGAATGCTTATGTACATGACAATAAGTTAATTTGGTGACCTTAGTCGAGGGCGACTAGAAGGCTCCATTTTCAATAGCTACTACACCAAAGTGTAGAGGAGGGTGCTACTCCTTTCCCTGGATTACTCCACTTGACCCTCGATATGTACCTTATATTGCTGAGTGTTAAGCAAGGAGGTACCAAGTACCATTTTTAAAATCTTTGGTATGACACGACCTGAGAGTGAACTTAGGTCTCCTGGATCATTGGCGAACACTCTACCCACTGGGCCAATGACAATAATGTGATTTTTAAAGGCAAAATGAGTTTCCGTACCAGACATTTTTCTTTAACCGGTATTGATCTTGGGACATCTATCTCAATGAGTTAAAAAAGCTCAAATTCCAGTTTAGGCTCATTCATCAACATAGCTAAGAATACACTGAGTGCATCCCCAGTAAAGGGATAAGACTCCACCCAAAATAGACTCACTTTGTCAGTGGGGCTTAGAATATGCTGACTGTATCTTATTCAGAGGGATAAGACCCCTACCCAAATATAGACTTTCTCAGTGGGGCTTAGGATATGCTGACTGTATCTCCTGCTGAGAGATAAGATCCCCATCCAAAAATAGACTTACTTTGTCAGTGGGGCTTAGGATATACTGACTGTATCCCCTGCTGAGAGAAAAGATCCCCACCCAAAAATAGACTCACTTTGTCAGTGGGGCTTAGAATATGCTGACTGTATCTTCTTCAGAGGGATAAGACCCCTACCCAAATATAGACTTTCTCATTGGGGCTTAGGATATGCTGATTGTATCCCCTGCAGAGGGATAAGACATCCCCATGATAAAATGGATATCCTGAGTATGACACTAAACTGCATTTAATGGTGAGGCTCAAGTTGTGAAGATCTGATGAGTATGGAGTACCCCTTCATTATGATTACTCCCAGATTCATTCTGGCCCAGAGTGGTAGTATTGATTAGGATCCCATATATGGGTCTAATAAATCTGTTTCAAATTTATTAATTTTCTATACAACTATGTGCAAAAAATTCTTTCTAAGAAACACAAAAAATGTAAATATGCACATACAATGAGCGATTCCCACCTACTAGGCATAAAATAACCCTAAATGATCTGACATGCCATTAAAATCATCAATCGACTTTTTTTTATTAATTTCTTTGTCATGTGACTTAGGCTTTAATGATGAATATCAATTGCCTCATGAATATTTATTAGAAATAGGAATACTGTTGTTTATATATCCTTGTCACTTTTCATCAACAGAGAAAGGGATGATTGATACCCAACAATAATAAAATAGCACTCAACTTGAAATATTAAACTTATTGATTTAAAAGGTTAACATAAATAGAATATTACAATAATAAGAATCATTCCATATTGATATCTTCTATTCAATTATGTTTTTTTTATGCAGAAAAATGTGAATGCAATGTACCATTCGGAGGTAGAGACTGTTCCGTTAATATGATCACGGCTCCAACAATTATACATCTTCAGAATAATGGCACATGTTACAATCTGACAAATAGATGTGACTTGGTATCAGTATTTGGTGGTCCTTTTATTGAAAACACAACCATGTGTCATATCACTCAAATCAAGGTAAGATTTTTTTTATTATTCATTTCATGTGCAGTTATATTATTACTAACCTTTCCATAGAGGTCATATATTGTACTGGTCATTAAGTGACAACCATAATTGGTAATTCACAGCTATAACAACTGTTGAGAATTGCCAATTAATATAAGTTAAATAAAGGATCTTGTTTGAATGTCCTTTCAAAGTTATAAGGTACAACATTCACCTGATGAAGGTCAGAGAGTAGACCAGTTGAAATGTTATGCTTTGCAAAAACAAAGACAAGAAAACTAGTTCCAATCAATCACAGAAACAAAAATGTTAAAAATAATTAATTTACATTTAGCTAAGCAATATCCAACTAAAAAAAAATGTGGATGTATATGCATTGTCAGTTATATATCTACTTCATCTTCAGCTGAAAGAATTAACCCTTCTCAAATAATGATGTCTATGTGAAAAATGAAACTGTTTTTAAACTGTTTCCATGTAATCATAATTTCGAAAGTATGTTCAATTACTTTAGTGCTTACTAGATGAATTATTTAGATTGAAGCAATGTCCTGTTTTAGAAAAAATGAATTAAAAGTGTCAGGGTTAATGAGTGTAGTACAGGGGCTGTAGAATAGGTCAACTGCATCTCTGGAAAGGGGTAAGACCCCTCCACCCAATATGTGTCCTAGATAGGATACTAAACTATTTGATAGTGATGCTCCAGTCTTAGAGCTTTGGGGAATGTAAAGTACCCCTTCATTACCATTACTCCTAGGTCCACTATGACCCAAAGTGACAGTACCTGTTATGAGTAAAATCAATCTATTTATTTGAAACCATTTAACTGTGTGTAAACAAATGACCGATATCAAAATGAATTATTAATACTACATAAAAATGCTTGAAACTATAAATTTCCAACAGCTCTAAAACAAAAATTTATTTTCATCTAGTTATGATTTGTATAAAGCACATTGTTATGCAGTCATCCTGCCATACAGGATATATGAAAAATTACCATATTCAGATTAACGATTTGAGTCAATTATGCTTTCATAATAATGCAACAAAAATTGTCTACTTTCTTCATATTATCATAAACATTTTTCTACAAACGATGCATGTTTGATAAAATACTTGTTCTATCAACAATTGGTATCACCATTTTTAAAGTCCTGATGATGGTTTATTAAAATCGAAATGTTAGAGCGTTGACTTTCCTTCGCAATAAAATCATCACTTTTGGATTACTTCGTTTTTCAATTTTTCTCCTCGGTGGAATATGCAAACTTTTATCTGTCCTCGTTTGTAATGGCCAATCACAAAATTCGGTTTAATATTTTTAAAAATATTTTAAAAATTAAAAAAAAGATGTAGCAATGAATTTGCGATTCCTGGATGGAAACAAGTCACGTGTGTTAGCGCTGTTTTCTTACCCTTCGACTCAACGGTTTTTAACAGAATTTTTGAATAATTGAAAATATTTTGACAGTGGCCTCGTGGGATACCTGATAAAAAGCTTCCTTCGTAGCACAAATATCCTTTCCTTAATGTTATTATCATGTAATTAATTTTGCCAAAGGTTTAAAGTCCCAAAAAGGATGTTTTTGTATCCCTTGCTCAAATTTTGGACAAAACCTTACACAGAGGTAGAGTTGAGTTGTAAATTGCTATGGCTGCTCTACATGGAGTTTCAGAATACGCACACGCTATTATTTCTTTTATTTTATTTATTTAACATTCTTTTCTGTTATTACAAATGAAAAGCGAAGAATCAAAATATCCTCTCCTACAAAAGTCGCTAAGTCTTGTCTTTACGTTTTAGGATCTGCAGTGAACGTTAATGCTAAAATCGACCTTCACTGTGTCTGGTGTTTTAATTTCAACGGGAATGTTTTGTCATCAAAAGTCTTTTAATGTCCATTTGAAACAGTGGCGGATAGAATTTTTACAGCAAACTTACTGATTATTTTACTCGTCGTCCAAGAAAAGTTAAAATAGTTATTATCTATGTTAAATGTTGAATAAAAACGGTACTTGTCGCGGTTGGAACTAAAATATGACTGATTAGCGAGTTGAAAACGTAATTTTTAAATGCAATTAAAAAAAAAAAAAAAATGAAGCAAGTGACTGAAATTTTCTCTTAGCTAAATAGTGAATGTAAGTATTTCTCTCTTCTTCTTTTTTCACATTACCGCAGAAATTCTTTATTTTTGTGTAAAGAAAAAAAAATAACATCAGCTTAACAGGGTGATCTACTGAACCAAATATTTTACTGATATGGAAAGATAGGTCCTAGAAAAGTTCTGTATATTTGACAATGCTCATGGCACCCTAGAACTGTCGAGATTTGCATTTTCGGTAGGTTAGATTAAAAAAATCCTTATAAACTAGATACTAACAAAACTTTGGGTTTTTTCCGTTAAAACGAATTAAAAAAAAAGTAAAGCTATGTTTTATTCGTGAGATAGTACCATCATAACTGTCAGTATTTAAGATAACCTATCTAATTTTTAATACATTTTAAAAACTTGAATTTACGGTGAGCTGAAAAATTTACCCAAGTAGAAGTTACGTAAATTAGATGTTAATAAAAATTTAAAATACTTTTAAATAAATTTGTAACTTGAAACAATAAGCCAGTTTATGTAAAAATATTACTTACGCATTGATATATCACTTGCTATAGGGTTTTTTGTTTTTTTTTTTGGTTTTGTTTTTTAAATCCAAATTGGTCGAAATTAACGATTTGAGTTTCTGCATAATTTCAAAATACAAAAACTAGACCTTTATTTTTATTTATTATTTTTTTTTTTTTGTGTAAAAAAAAAAATTATATCAGCAATTGCTATATTTCGTATTTAATCTTGAAAAAGGAAAATAAGTACGTTAACTAAATTAGTGAAATTTTTTCCCTTTTAATATTTAATCTTTTACCTTTTTATTAATCCACTAATCTTCACCTCCTCCAAAACACAAATTTCCTATTATAACAAAACGTCCCTTTTTTTTTTTTCTTTATATTTTTCTAAACGCTTTTCAGAAAATAGATAAATTGTTTACTTAAATTGTACAAGTTTTATATGGTAACATTACAAGTACGTAGTATAAAAATAAAAAAAATTAGTACTTTACAATTTGAAATTTTAAAGATATTAAATTAATTTGAATTAAAAATGTTTGAGAAGAAATTTTAACTTTCAAATCACCGTCTTTAAAAGAAGGTAAAATGTGAAAATTACAGAGAAACTTACTAAAGAATTTTTCCAGCCTGAATGCAAGGAACAAAACAGTACATAAATTAATGTAGGGTTTCATACTTTTTCGTCTAAAATTCTTTATATTGGATTTGTCATCCCCGTTGGGTGAAATTATATAACGAGACCAACGGTCGAAATAATTTATGCGCCAAACATACGAAATTCTGTCTGCTACAGTAGGATGTATATAGTTCCAACTTATAAAGATCAAATCTTTTAATTGCTAAATTGATGAGTTTTCTTTGTGTTCATGGTATTCACCAGCAAATTTTACAAGTCAATGTGATTTCTGAATGAAAGAAATGTTGTCTAAAGATTTTCAGACAAATAGTGACTTTTTGTCAGGTTTTTCAACTTGAAATGCTTATATTTCAAAAAGTTATGGATTTCGATAATTCAAAACCCCTGTCCTACATCAGTCTATTTTATAAATATCCAATTTGTTAGAGAAAAATCCCATCTTATTTTTTTTGTGTGTGCATTGCTAGTATATTCAGCCACCTCAGTTAAAGCATTTGATATAAACTTAAAATTTGTCAGAAAATATCTAAGTTACAAGTAGTCTTGTACTTACCATGTTTTTATGAAAATATTGACATCATAGTTTATACTTTTTGTAAAACCTGTCAAGTTATTATCTGTACTTTCTAGCTGCTTTGATAAAAACAGTAAGGTAGGGAAATTCCCAAAACAGGTTCCTTCATAGATCAATATATATTGTAAGCATAAAAATGTGTCAGAAAATATCTGTTATTTGTGTGAAGTTTCAAAGGCTTAATTTTTAGGCAAAAATTAAAGGTCAACTTAAATTTAAGTAATTTTGTAAGGTTCAAATTAAGGTGCTTGTACAGAATAGCTCACCGATGAAAATGTAAATTCTTATGTGAAATATAATCAGGATGAGAGTAAGTTTCAGTCATTTTTTTAATTTTTTTTTTTCTCACTGAATAATTGGGTCACGAAGCTATGTTTGCACCTAGCTACAGTTTGGCTAGCAGCCATTTTTGTTTTGCCTTTCTTTCCCACAACCACTAAGGGGTCAAGTTCTGGCTGAGTTTTAGTTTTGGGATTTAACTGTTTAGTAAAATAAAATGAATGACTAAAACCTATCTGGATGGTGAATATAATTATCAAATTTATATAATTTTTTTTTTTTTTGTTGTGGTTCATCAAGAAATTAGTATAATTAGTGGCTATTCTGTGTGAACACAGAAATTCAAACATAAAAGAAAGGATTTGGAGCAATTTTTGACTTTAAAAGTCACTATCATAATAATTTAGTGATCAAGAATCTACTAATGTATGAGATCAGCTTACGTAAAAATGTATTCAGGAAGTTGTAAGCAGTCCATAAAGTTTAAGCTTAAGCCACATCATTTCACTCAAGTGAATTTACTGAAAATATTTACTGAAATCATGTTACCATGTCTATTAAAAAACAAAAAAGAATTTCATACAGAATAAAACTTAGAATAGCTTTGGGATTTATATTTACCCTACACCATCCACTACAAGATCGATTTTAAAGTGTTGAATTCATTTCTCCTTCTTCCAGACTGATTGCCTTATCAAGGCTACATAATCCAGTTTGCTTTACTATTTACTCATACCTGGAAGAACAGATGGTTTTTATGCCTTTCTCACGGACATTAGCATTAAATAGGAAGCAAACTATCATGATTGTTCCTCCTATCATTTTTACAATTGAGCATGAAATCAGAAACTTTGGAAAATATCTATCTAGTTTATTCACTTGACTTATTCCTACTATTGAATAATTCTCCTCCACTTGTGCCTTTTTAAACTGCATTCACCAAAATATTACAATTATGCATTGCCTACTTAAAAACAATCTGATTAAAAAGTTCTAAGATGAGATATAATACAATGTGATGAAGTGAGAAATGTTTGTAAGATGATGATGGAATAAAACAAATGAATTTAATGTTGGGCATGAGTGAAAAAAAAACATAACAGAACTAAAACAAAGAAATTTTGGTTTTTCTTCTCCATACCTAAATTTTTTTTTTTTTTTTTTTTTTTTTTTTTTTTTGCAATCACTGACTTTTCTGGATAATTCCAAAAACAAGCCATTCAATTCCAACAAGAGAGTAGATCTTTTCTAAGGGGAACAGAAAAATTGGGGAAAATGATGTTGGAAGAAAGATAGTGAGTTCAATATTATAAAAATAAATTCTTCCAGGATTAAAACTGGGCAAGATAATTTATCATGATCTGTGTCATGGAGATTATGATAATCTAGTCAATGATAATCTCATGTCACAGTTATACTGCTAAATAAAATCTTTTAAAATTAAAGGAGTAGACTGACCTGGGATGGGGTCCTAAAGTGGGATCTGGATTGCTGTTTCCATGAGCAGGAGGAGAGAATGTAGCCCCAATTCATGTGACCAGGCTTGGTGATTTCCATCCACCTTTTGTCAAATGTTATGTGTCAAGCCTTCTAAATTTCACCCTAAGCTGATGCTTAAAGAATCCAATCAGATTATAATGAGAAAAAGTCAGATCCTCGTATAATTCCTTCAGCCATGTTGTCCAAATTACTATTTGAGCTATAGCTAGGATAGTGATAAACATCATCCTCTTCTAACCTGTCCACAGAGAACCTGTTTTGTTTACGACATATGCCATGTCAAGCCACATTAACTATTTGGAACTGATGTGAGCCATCACCCCAAAGCAAGTTGGGCGCCTCTGGTGGTGTAATAGTTAGCAAGCTCGACTAGCAAACCTACACGAGTGAGTTCGAGTCTCATTGGGTGCCCCTTTCATATGGCCTTGTGCCACATCGAAGCAAGAAGCTTCGTAAATTTCCATCACCCCAAAGCAAGCAGACCTGGTCACAGTGGTTGAAGACATGCTTGGCCATTTCCTTTAATCCACTGCCATAGCTGGTTCACCTAATTCTACTGAAAATGAATCTCTTCCAAAGGATTGTTTGCTTGTATGTCTATCGTTTCATAAATACAGCGACATAGGAAAACTTTTTATTTCATCAGCCAATGTAACAACTTAACTCAGCTTGGTGTTGTATAAATGTTTGGATTTTGGTTTTTGAATCATACTGACACTCAAAGTGGGTGCCTCAGGTGGTGTAATGGTTAACAAGTTAGACTTGCAAACTTTCACATGTGAGTTCTCATTGGGTGCTCCATTCTTACGGCCTTGTGTCACATCTAAGCAAAAACACCTTAGTAAACTACTATTCACACACAAAGTTGGTTAGACCACTTATCTTGCTATGCTGGCATCCTATTTTTATCTTCATATAACTATAATTTTAATTATCTGTTGATGCATATATACAGAATTTTTTTTCTTCCAGTTAGCCCATGGTCTGAAGTACAGAGCACCCAGTGAGAATTGAAATCCCTCATAATAGTCCACTAGCTTAGTTTGCTAATCATTACTTGAAGCACCTATCAGTTACTAAGTTTAGTTTGACACAAGGCCAGGAGTATGTGGCATCCACTGAAGATTGAACTCTATAACAATAGTCCACTTGTCAAGCTTGTTAACCATTAAACTACTTGAGACATTTTGCTGTTGATAATTGAAAGAAAAAGTCATTAAATCCAAGAGAAAAAAACCCTGTCAGCAGGGATTAGAATAAGCAAATTGTGTCCCCTGCAGTGATGGTACCCTCCCAAAAATAAGGCTTGCCTGGGTAGGAAAATAAACTGCATCTGATGGTGATGCTACAGTTTGAAATATCCCTTCATTGCCTTTACTCTCAGCTCCACTTTGATCCAGAGTAGTAGTACCTGTAAGGGTCCCATCACTGGGTTAAATTGGTCTGTTTAAAAATTATTTGCATTTGATTGGACTGTGTGCAAAAAAAAAAAAAATTAAGAAACAACTACACAAAAAATATGAATATGAACATACAATGAATATGATTCCCTAACCTTTTGGCATAGAATAACCCTAGACAGGTTAGCATGCTGTTAAAATCAAAAATATCAGAGCCAATGTAGGTTCAATGAAAATATGAAGTTTGTTTAGTTAATACAAACACATGAGCAAAGACAGAAGCCTTGGATTTTTAGTTTGGAAGTTGTAAAGGAAACACAGAACAGACATGATTTTAAAGAAATGGGGTTTTAGCTTTTCTGGATTCTTCAGAGTTGGATTTGAGACACCAAAAAGAACACACATATTTCGGAAAAGCTAAAATTTGCTTTCTATTCTTTACTATGGTGGTCCAGAAGGACCAAAAGCTCTTTTGAGCAACCAAAATAAAGAATGGTGTGAGAATTTCTTTTCCTTTTCAGCAACAATACCAAATTTCCTTTCCCTTTCAATGACAGTACAAAATGAAAACCTCATTATTGTGAAGACTAGCCAAATTGATTAATATCTGAATAAACTGGGAGTTATGTAAAAAGTTAAATGAGTTTGTCTGCTTTCTTCTAACTTGTTAGGAAAACATCAGGATCAAGTGACAAAATCATGATATTACAACACAAAAACTTCCAGATAGACATTACATAATTAAAACTTTTCATGTTTTTAAATGAAAGAGTTAAATCATTTTGACATTTTTTTTATATTGAAATTAGGTGACCTCAAAAGGAAATGAGAAGTTGAAACCTATCATCAGTCAATCTGTATTCAAAAGTTTTAATGAGATCCAGTGTAAACTTCCTACCAGTGGTTACTTCCAAATTGAAGTAAGCAACAATATAAGTATTGTGAGTAACCCCAAAATGTTTGTGAGTTACAACCCTGTCTGCTACACTTGCAATCTTGAAACTGTGACCTGTGTGCTAAGGGTAAGTTTTTGTATTTGAATAATTTATCAAGAATATGTATTTTTCTTTCTTGTCATAGTGTATTTAAGCTACAAACAAACCATTCTATGCTCAGTTGAACATGACATTCACACTGAACCAAATGCCATCCATTATGTAACAATGTAGGTTTTTCTTTTTATTCCTCTCTTTAGCAATCTTTAAATCTATTTCCAGCCCTGTTGATAGGAATCAGAATGCACCAACTGTATTTGCAGAGGAGTAAGACTCCTTATTAAAAGGAATGTCCTGATATGACACTAAACTGCATTGGATAGTGATACTCCAGTTCTAGAACTCAAGGTAGTGGGAAATACTCAATCATTGCCATTACTCCCTGGTCAACTCTGACCCAGAATGGTAATACCTGTTAGGATTCCATCTCTCAGTCAAATAGATCTGTTTAAAAATTCTGTAGAAAATTTTAAATGGAGTTGTGAATATATTGTGTAGAGAAGTTTTTCTGTAGAAAATCACCATAAGATTTTTTAATCACCTATCTTATATAAAGCAGTCTTAATGTAAACTTATATTTGGCCTTTTTTTAGTATATGTAGCAATTTACTCAGAGCTGGTGCTTGGGTCTCATGGTTCCCTGCAATCTATGCTACAAGGTCCTCACTTTACTATATGTTAATGTAGTAAAGTTGTCCCCCTCAAGAAACCCAGCAGGCTTGAGTTCTCTCCTCAATCAGGGTGTTCAGAAATAGTTAGCACTGCTTCTGTACTCAGCAACCTTTAAATCTTGACTAATTTTTTACCAACCATTTATCAAACACTCTATTAAATAATGAATAAAGGCATATATCTTCAGTCATTTCAGTTACATTACTTTTTCTTTTAAAACCTAGTTTATAACAAGTGAGTTTTACTAAATTTGATGAAACATTTATTCATGGTTAATATGGAGATCCTTTGTACACTTTTCTTTTTTCTTTTCAGAATGACAGTTGTGTCATTGATGGCAAATGCTACTGGGCTCATCAAATAAATCCAGATTCAGAACTTCAAATTTGTAACCCAGACCAAAGCCAAAGTAATTGGACCAAAGCTCCAGGTAGGTTATGTTCAAGTCAGTAGTATAACAAAGGTTCTCAGCTTCTTCGAGCAAAGAAATTTTCAGTTCCACATCACCTCTGAAAATAAAGTCTAAAATAAAGTCACATCTTACAATATTACCTCTGTAAACTTGAAGCATCACAAATTTTTATACTGAATGTTTTTTGGGGGGAGTTAAATGTGGCCTCTGCTTATTCTCTCAAGTCATTAACTAATGGAAACATATAAAGTAACAAGCAAAAAGAGGTTGACAAACAAAATATTTTACCACAAAGACAGAGCCTTGAGCACTTAGGGACAAAGCAGCGGGTGGGATCTTTATGGGTACTTGCTTTTAAAATGTCCATCTCTCTTTATCAAGGTTTCAGCTGCACTTTCCTATCTCTCTTTAAGCTGAGAGGAAGTGAAAAGAGGACTAATTTTAGGCATACTTCTGCTTAAATTGCCACCACACAGGTGCTAATAGCAGTGAATGAATAGGAGTCATGTTTTTGACCAATAGCAGCCATGCCAATTCAGTTATGACATGAAGTGGCAAATATTATGCATTTGTAATTAAATCTTATTTAAAAGGGATATAATTCCTGCAGCTAGCTTGCCCACCAGATGTGTCCCTTTGTGATTACATCCCCTGGAGATAACCTGAATTCATAAGTCATTGGCCATCGATAACTGATGAACCAGAAAATTTTGTCATGAAATTACAACAATAGCGGAAGTAATGACTTGGCTAGTGCTGCAGAATTTCAGGTTAAGACTTCAGAAGTGTATTGTGTGTTGGAGCAAGAATTTAGATGATATAATCTTTATAACAAAGTGATGATAATAACAAAAGAAAATGGCAAATATTATTCTTTATAATAAAATTAAATTTTGAATACCTCTAAGTTGCCTTTTTTATTTATGTTCTAAACCTTAGAAATCATTTTACTGGACCCTTCATTTTAAAAATTAGCCAAAATTATGTTCACCTATATCCACAGTGTTCACCAATGATCCAGAAGACTGGGGTTCAAACCCTGGTTGAGTCATACAAAAATCTCAAAAAATGGTACTTGATACCTCCTTACTTAACACTCAGCATTATAAGATATGGATCAAGGGTAAGTGGAGCAACCCAAGGAACGGTGTAGCACCCTTCCCTACACCTTGGTATGATAGCTATTGAAAAGGGAACCTTCGTGTCAGCCACAACTATGGTCAACCAATTTATATCTACACAAAGTATATAACTGTCTGATATTTATTTAGGCATTATTGTCACATTTATGAGCCATTTACAAAAATTCTATATTTATTTTTATGTCCTGCCTGTTACCCATAAATGGAATGAAAATTTTTTGTTGTTGGGAATTTACAAACCTAATTCCACATAAAGATAAGATATCTTTTTAAGTGCAGGGATTCATCTTCATTTATTCCAGGCAGGATAATTTAACACAATCAACAAGGCAAAAACATGAGGACAACTTTTTTAAAAGACGAGCAAGATTCTTTTTATTCACAGTTATGAAAAGTAGGAGCAGATAACCTAACTCTTATTCAATGTTGGATTCAGGGTAGATAACTCTGACCTGACAATTACTATTAGCAATAGTTCATTCAAGTACTGATTATAGTGATAATTTCAACACTTTTTCCTGAAACAAACTATTTATATAAATCTTAAATTGTGTATAGATTACATTTAGAAGACCTCTGTGCTAATTATCAAAGGAAAGTTTAAAATTCCCCCCTCAAATAATTAGTGTTTGGTTAACATAGATTACTTTCATTACATCCAAGGGAAAATGATTAATTAACAGAAAATAGCTGCTAAAGGAAAGTCCAATCTTACTTGAGGGTGTGAGTGCTCCCCACCCAATTCTTGGTATACTCTCCATTCAACTATTCGTAATTTGTTGATAGATGAATTTATATAATTTGGATAAAGTTTGGGATGAAATCTGATGATATGAGAAAAAAAAGTCTCTTCCTGTAGCAAAACATATCACTCTGATTTTTGCCCAGTTGGCTGGGGGTGCTGTAGAATACAATGACTGCCCTTTTGCTGAGGGGTAAGACCCCCCCCACCATGAGTGTCCTGGATATGAAATTTAATAATCTGATGGTGAGGTTCCAGTAATGCTGGAGCTTTAAGAAATGCAGAGCCCCCGCTTCATTGCCATCACTCTCAGATCCACTCTGGCCCGGAGTGGTAGCACCTGATGGGGCCCTATCTATGGGTCAAATAGAACTAAACTGCATACTTATGCTAAACTGAATTACTTGAAATAGAACTGCTTTGATATTTAATTTGCATACTTATGCTAAACTGAATTGTTTGAATTAGAACTGTTTGACTAAACTGAATAACTGGAAATAGAAATGTTTTTGACAATTAAACTGTGTACTTATGCTAAATTGAATTGTTTGAAATGAAACTGTTTTTGTATGCTAAACTGAATTGTTTAAATAGTATTGATTATTTGTATAGAAATGAATTTGGCATTAAATAACCTATAAAGGTTGATATGCCATAAACCCAAACAATCAACGACCGACCAATCTGATTTTCCATACCGTCTTTTTTTCTCGTATTCAAATAAGCAGAAAAACTACTTAATAAAAGAAATATATTAGTATGTGTGTGTGTGTGTGTGTGTATACATATATAATATACTGTTGGTGTAGCATATCCATTAGCCTGACTAATGGATATGCAACACCAACATTTTACATTCCTTTTCATATAGCATATCAACTTCTCTTAAAAAAAAATTTTCTAAACCCTTTAAGAATTTTATAAAAAAATCTTTTTTTTTTTTTCCCTCCTAATGATGACCACTAGGTCATCTTCAGGAGAAAGAGTTGAGAACCATGAAAAAATAAAAGTAATATTTCGATTTGTTTGATCACTTTTGTTCACACATATATATATATATATATTATAAACCATCAGTGAATTAAAAAGTAAAACTAGCCAGCAGTAAAAACTAGGAATACTTGGTATCCAACTACTAAAAGGGAATTAAGTTATGATTTCTAATAAAACACAAAATTTTATATCTTGTTACTTGAAGCTTCATACTGAGATGTGATCATTAGACAAGTTAGAAAAAAGTTCTGAATACTCAATCAAGTACTCCTTTAAAAAGAGGGAACTCTCCTTTGGAGATATAATTATGCTGTCACTTTACCAAAATTAGTGAATTTCAAATTATAAGATATTTGTATCTATATACCCATGTGTGTGTGTGTGTGTGTGTATATATATATATATATATATATAAATATTGTAAAATGAACAATCTGCATAAATTTAATATAAAAAAAAGGAATTATTTTATTGATGGAGTAAAACTCTATTTTTTCTTTGTTTTCCTTTTGTCTAGTACGTTGTTCCAATTCTGAGAGAAAATGGTTAATTCGTGACAACAAAATGATTGCATTCCATGATGACAACATTATTGAAAATGTGAAAGATGTCGAAGACTGTAAGAAACTGTGCCTTGAAGAAACTTCGTTTTTGTGCCACTCAATTGAGTATAATAATTTGAACAAGGAGTGTCATTTATCCAGATACAGAGCATCTGATGTGGGCACTTATTTCTTATCTACTGAGGCTTCATGGCAATATCTTGATTGGTATTGTCCACAGGGTAAGTTGACTTTATATTATGGGATTTTTTCCTTATCATTGTAACTTCTCTAATGCAATAGTAATGTAATGTGTGTGTGTGTGTGTGTGTGTGTGTATTTTTCTTAACCAAAAATACCAGAATTTTATACAATTAAATGGATGTTATTAGGTATTATTGTACTGAAACCAAAAGTATGAATATGTAGCAATCTATGAATAAGAATTGTCATGTTGGATTTTTTTATATGGGTTTATACAAATAAATTACAAAACCCTGAACCTAAATTCATATAATATTATAAATATACAGCTGCACCCCACCCCCCACTAAACAAGCTAATATAGGACCTTCATTAATTCCAGAAGAAAGCTTTATTATGATCTGCTATTAATCTTTTAGATAAAAATATGAAAATACTGACAAAAAGGCATAAATAAATTCTAGCATTAAATCTGAAATCAATCATATAAGCTACCACATAAAGATTAATATGACAATGACAGTGGCTCTGGAGGTCATGTGAACTGAATTCCCAAATATGAAACAACAATTATCTCTAAAAATAAAAAAAAGAAATAAAGAGACGCAATCTGGAAAAATCATATTTGTAATCTGCACTCCAGTGTGACTCTAAAAAAATCCTTATATCATTGGCAATAAAATTAGTGTTGACTGGTGATATGTATAATATATATAACATAAATATATGATGAAAATTGTATCTATATGATGCTGCAACAAACAAGTTGTGCAACTAACAAAGCTTTCATCAGATGATGAATATAGGGCCAGGCTTCATTTCAGGGCTAAAGCATCATTACTACTAAGCCAAACCATCCCAGCAGTTTTTTACAGTACCACCAGGCTTTGTTGTTTTTCTTTCAGATAGTGGGAAAACCAGATCAGTATGCATTTTATAATCCTTCCTTGTTAGCTGGGACTATAGAACATGCCAACTGCATCTCTGCAGAGAAGAAAGATTCCCTATCAAGGGACCACCTGTTGGCTGTGAGTAACAACGCATATTACCAGAAGATGGTATCTTGGTAACTCAGTGATGCATGACCCAGGTGCTAAGTGGTCTTATAACTTGCAACTGTCCATTTCAATCCTTACTTGGCTAGATGGGAGGTCAGAGAAGTCTGATTCAATCAACTGGCTGGTCATGTCAAGCCCTAGTATCTATATGATTAAGTCCTACAAGTATTTTACAAATAGCTCTCATGGCAAACAAACACCTAACTTTTTATTTTAAAGGTGCTAGAAGGTGGTGGCTGAAGATCAACTGTGATGACAGAAACAAGACTCTGACATTTAATTTTAAGGCACAAGGTTTTGGTAACTGAAAGCCTGAAATTAGTCGGGGTTAAAAATCCCCCTCATGACATGAATATACTTGTCATTGTATCCCTGTGATAACCTCCGCAAATTGGTATATGTTGGTAAATTCTCAATAAAAATTGGACTCCATGGTGGGTGATGGAGCACAGGATCAGTAGAAAAAAATCCAAGCAATATGCACCCAGAATTAGATATTTCAAAAGAGCAGGTATTTCCATTATTTCTAAGATTCCTGGTTTGGAAATCACTGGATGATCCTCCTTGATCAAAACAATCCCTTTTTTTTATCATCAAGTTGTGCTGACAGCATGGAGTTTCCTCTTTCTCACCATCCTTATTATCTATTGCTCCTGGCAAGTCCTCTAAACTGCATCCAATGTCTGCACAGAGCTGATGTTGGTAAGTCCTTGCTGAGCAGCCAATACTAGTATGTCCATGTGTAGGAGTCCATAAGAGAATTTTACTTATGAGTTCATCCTTACTTCTCCAGCAGTGCCTTGCATATCTTGCTTGGATAGAAGGTAGGTGACCATACAGCTGCCGTTTTTTGAAGTGTTGCTTCCTTGATTTGTTCAAAATAGCATGCAGCATTCTTGTGTGGTTTCCAGCTAGCTTTTTGTCTTACATTCATTTCATTAGCATCCATGTTGTGCACCTATATAGTACTACAGACACAATCACAGCTTGGAAAAAATCCCATTTTATTTTATCAGAGAGATAAAATCTCCCTATGATTGATAATCTATCAATAGCAGTTTATACCTTTGCTCTGTGTATATTGACATCACTTTCAGTAGATGAGATATTGCTGTATGTGAACTTGTTTACTAATTTTAGAGACTTGCCACTCAATGATGGCTTCTTTTTAAAAACATATGAACTCTGTTTTATTTGCATTCACAAAGAGACCAATGATTCTTGCTGCTTGCTTCAGGCTACATGGTAAGGATTCAGCTTTGACAAGTGTATTTGTGAGAAACAGTAGATCATCTGTGTAATCTGCATCTGCCATTATAAAAGAAGCTCAAACTGCTCTCAAAAACCAGTGAGCCAGGAAGAGATCAAAAGAATCAAAATAAGGAGAGAAGAAAGAACCAAACAGATTTTTTATCCCTCTATTATTCCTAAGGAACTGAAAATAGGCAGAAACCAGAAGACTGGTAAGAATTCTGTAGTGAAATTGAAAGGTAGAACCTGCAGACTGCCAACCAGGATTTGTTATTCAAAGAGACAATGGGTAGTATGCTGTATATGCAGTCAGAACAGCCGATGTTTACATGAATTCAGCAATCATCCATGGCTGCATAAAAAACCAGTGGTGAACCAAGTGAACGAAAAAATGAAATGTGACAACAAAGCTGTGTGAATTGAATTCCTTTCATAGCAACACCAAAAGAAAGAAACAAGAAGTGACAAGCAAAATGGCCTACCTCAAAGTTTGAAAATGGCACAAATGTGTCTTGTGTGTAGAGGACCGGAAGAATAGAAAAACGGAAGCGTGAGCATCGCTGGGAGTGCAATTTGTAGGTCACGCGTCTCGTCTCTGGTGAGACAGGGTTTGCAACATATGCTAATTTCGGTCAGCCAGGACCAGTATAAAAGAAGCATTATCGGGAGGGACATTCATTGTTTTGACTGCAGAATTATGCAAACCAGTGTATTGACGTGGTAAGTGAGAGAAAGAAACAGAGAGACAGGACTGGTGGCAAGCAGTTAAAAGTTTACAAATTCTAATAAAAAATAAAAGCAACTTATGTAAACAAAACTGAACCAGTTAAGAATCCAGAATCACAGATTCCATGACTAAAATGCAATAGACTAATAAATAAACTCCTCATCCAAAAACCCAACTCAAAATACCAGAGAATCACCCATAAAATCTAACATAAGCAAAAATCAAGATTTATCCATCCTTCAATCTCTCCTGAAGCAATAATTTCCACCAAAATTTCACTGGAAAATAAAAATCTACCAAAGAAAAAGTTTTAGAAAGACAGTTCTCCAAGCAAAAAATACAACTCCAAGAAACTATAAAATGTAAGGATTAACCCCCCCCCAAAAAAAAATCAAAAACCAAATATTAAACAAGAACATACAAACAAACAAAAACAATGCCAAAGGATCAAAACAATAAAACTAAAACCCTAAATTGATCTTAAAGTGTAGAAAGTATGGATACATAAACTGACAACATAATTTTAAACCTCAAAGCAGTAGATCTATACTAAAAAAAATAAGATACATAAACAAAACAAGACCAGCTACAAAGAATATATCTCTGAAGCAAAATTGTCTACTAACTATAGTCTCACACTCTAATAATTCATTTTGAAGCAGAAATATCTTATTCTCTCACTGATCATATATATAAAACACAATTCCATCAATGAATTATTTTAAGTGATATAAAATTTGAATTATCTGATTAGATGACATGTCAATTAACTGAACATGAATAGTATTTCCATTGAATTTAATGTGCAAAGTCAGTGTACAAGATTCCAAAAATGAATAATTCAATGTTGTTAATTTGAATTATATAGCAAGCTAACAGCATCAAATTTGATTGGAAAGTCAAGACAATTTTTCACATAATTCAAATAACTATTTCTTAAACTGGTAACTGATACCAATAAACTAAGGAATTTTGTATAGTAGGGGGAACTCCTGACTCTGGATCCCTTCAATCTTTGAATGACATGTATGCCATTTATCATCTCAGACAACCAATTTTATTCTGCTTTGTTTTCTCTTGTGATGATGTTATTTTACTCCCACACTGTGGAGGTGTATCCCCATTTCTTTGTGACATGATAGGGATTATATGGTTTTTCCCTACAGTCACTAATCTTTCCTTGAAGGATCCAAACTTTCCCAGAAGTGTTTAGAGAATAATATTATACACATAGACTGCTGATGCAAAAAAAGGTTGTTCAATCAATGAAACCTTTATTAGTTGATGACTTTAGAATCATAGATATATATCAGGATTAGCCCAGGTGTTTCTAGAGCCCTCAGCAGAATATGATTTTTGTGTCCCCATCATTTCAAACAATATTAAATCAATACTTGATCGTTCACTCATCTACTGTAAATTTTACATATCTATTATTAATTCTATCATCTGTATCTCTGTTCTTTACACCAATATCTGCTTGGCATGCTTTTGTTTTTTGTGGGTTGTTTTTGTTTTAAAAAAAAAAAAATCAAACCCTCTTAGGACCCCTTATCAGCTACATCATATTGCAGTCATATGAGCAATTGATATGCAGATCATATTGCAGTCACATGAGCAATTGATATGCAGATCATATTGCAGTCACATGAGCAATTGATATGCAGATCATATTGCAGTTATATGAGTAGTTGATATGCAGATCATATTGCAGCCTTTTTGTACATCGATGTGATGATTTTATTTCACCCACAGGGCATTGCTGGTTTCTGAGTAACTCCTGACTCTGCATTCATTTAATCAATTTACAAATATCAGTCATCAATATTGTTATGATTTGTAATAAAACACAAAATTTTTATCTTTTTAATTGAAGCTTCACACTGAATTGTGATCAGCAGACAAGTAAGAAAAAAGACATGAACTACTACTTAGATAAATAGATTTTAAATGTATAATTGTCCTGTCACCTAAATAAAAAAATTTGTAATTATGAAATATTTTTGTCTATATGCAAGTGCTCAGAGTTATATGTGTGTATGTGCATACAAATATTGTAAAATGAGCAATAAATTCGACATAAAAATTTATATCACTTTATACTCATACCGTGGGGCCACTGTTGTCTGAATATATAAATATGAAAAAACACAAGCTATTCACAGGATGATTGTATGTCTCTGGTAATGTAATGGTTAGCAAGCTTGACTAGCAAACCTGCAAGAATGAGTTTGAGTTTCATTGGGTGCCCCATTCATTCGGCCTTGTGCCATATCTAAGCAAAAACCTTAGTAAATTACTATTCAGAGGATGATTTTATTCATAGTTGAACTATTTGCTTTCTCACATTTTTTTTTTGGTAAGTTTTATGATTTTTCTCTTAATGAGAGTTGATATTTTTTCTTTTCTAGATTTCTGCAAAGAGAGAAAACAGGAGTTCATGGAATTGAAATCTTCTGTGTTTACAGACTCTGCTGCAGTCAGCGTTGAAAATGTTTGGACACTGAAGCAGTGCCTCTTCTTATGTAAAGATTCTTGTAAATATGCCACCTACAATGCAAGAAGATACCTGTGTCTATTAAGTAATTCTTCCCAGAATTTAAATCATGTACATGCTTATGGGTGGAACTCATTTCTACGTACTTGTGTAAATGGTAAGTCTATGCATTTAATTGAACCTAGCTTCAAAAGTTATGTTGATTACCCTAGAAGTGTAACTAAGCTATATTTGGCACTGGCTACCTGTATATAAGAGGGATCACCACTTTAAGAAACAAACTTATCTCAAAACCTGTCTATATATGGGAGGTAAGGTAAATAAACTGGTATAGTTATTTGTTAAAAGTTTTGGCACAAAGTCAGAAATATGGGCCTCCCAGTGAGAATTGCACTGATAGTTGTTTTTTAGACTACCTTACTATGACACCATTCAAGATGCCTGATTTATTAACTTAGTTTAGCTTAAAGCTTGAAGTATAAAATCGAATGCATTACTTTTGATCTGGTTCACTAACCATGAGACTATATAAAGCATTCCTGTATATATTTGGTGAGTTAATTGTTTGAATGTTGTCATGCAACAAATTAAATGTCATGGTCAAAAATTCCTCAACATCTATTTAATAAAGTTGATAATGTTTGTGTATCTGTGTCTGAAGCGTTATGGACACCTAAATAATGTGGAAAGTTACAATTTGTTATGAAAAAACACTTCTCAGTATATATTGTTATTGTATCATGAATTTACAGCTAAGCCAAAATTCTCCTAAAAAAATTCAACTGGGGACAAAATATTCTAAATCAATACTTTCCTTTTCTTCTTTTTTTTTTTTTCATTTAAAAAAATTCTTTTTGCATATGCAAATTCTTTTCACAACTTACAACATAAGCAAACTTCATCGTAAAAAAACACTCAAAAAATTATTTTTTACCATTTTTTTTTTTTTTCAACAAATGTGGGGCAAAAGAATTTATGATTATAAAAATTTTTTTTAAATAGATAATTGTCTTTTTTAGCTGAAGTAAGTTTTCAATTGTCTGAACAATTTCTCCTTTTAAATTTTAGATTTAAAAAAATTGTCTCAAGTTTCAAAGAAGCTTGCTAGCAGTAAAAAAAAAAGTAGAAGGATAATGGTCACAAGATTTTTTACTTCTGCATACAAAATGGGGTTACAATTTGACATGGAAAGCCTAAGAAAGACTAAAAAAATGTTAGTTTTCTGCCTTTATATAGGAAATAAGCAGATTTTATTGCAAGCAAAGATCTTATTTATGAAGATTTATGTCAATGGTTCCAAATTTTATGTTTCTCTTTTTAATTCTAATTCTTACTTGTTTGTTAAAAACCCTATTTAATTAAAATTTTGTAAATAAACATCTCTACTTTTATATATACAAACTGTGAAAGTCTAATTGATGTACATATTATTTGTTACATTTAAGCTACTATGATTTTACTATGAGAGACTACATTAAAAATGATAATGAAAGGGCTTGTAGCTGGTTGGTTTTGTTTTACGGCATATCAATGCTTTTTTGGTCATTTGACGCCAAATTAAATTTCAAACAATTCAGTTTGGCATAAATACGCAGTTTAAATGTCAAATCAGTCCTATTTCAAGCAATTCAGTTTAGCATAAGTATACAGTTTAGTTCTATTTGACCTATAGATAGGATCCTATCAGATGCTACCACTCTGGGCCAGAATGGACCTGGGAGCGATAGCAATGAAGGGATACTCTGCATTCCCCAAAGCTCCAGCATTACTGAATTATTTCCTCACCATCAGATTGTTTAGTGTCATATCCAGGATACTTATTGGGGAAGTCTTACCCCACTCTGCAAAGATTCAGTCAGTGTATTCTGCAGCCCCAGCCAACTGGGTCAATGTATAATGGTTATCATTGTAAGAAATGGGCACAGCCAACTTAGTTCAAATTTTTGACTTGGCTGTTTACATTTCACATAGTACTAATACTCTTAGCAAAGGTATGAATCCAGCTATTTTTCTTCCATCTATGGGTAAATAGTAGGGAAGACTGGGATTCTTAACCTTGGTAAAGGAGAAAGAAAACTCTAGATTCAAATATGTAAAAACTTCAGTTAAAAATTAACTTTGTGTCACATCCTGCATACGTAAATGCATAAAAATAATTTATCCACCACTTGACCTTTTGTTTTATTTACAGCCTTTGGTCTGTAGAATCTCAAATCATCTGCAACTTGACCCTTAGTATTATTAAGAGCCATTGGTCCTTAGAAGCTCAAATCAAACTTATAAATACATCTTTTATTCTTCCAGTAGGGTTTAGAATATAATAATTGCATCCCCAGCAGAGGTATAAAACCACCCTTACTAAAAAAAGGGGTGTGTTGGATATAACACTAAACAGCATCTGGTGGTGAGACTCCTGTTTTGTAGTTCTGTGGAGTTTGATGATGTATCCCCTTCATTGCCATTATTGAAGTGATAGTACCTGTTAGGGTTTCTATCAATGAGTCAAGTTTATCTGTTTGAATATTATTATCATTTGACAGGGATACTTAAAACTTAATGACTGTATTATGGTAATTGTTTGTATTAAGAATAATTACTTGAAGTTATAATTGTTTATAACGGTTTATTATTTGTTACTTGAAACCGCATAATTGTGTGCCAATTATAAGAATTCTTAAAAATATTTAAGTGTTAGAAATTATTGGTATTGGATAGGAATACTTGAAGCCAATTATATTTACAAACGAATGATTATTGTTAAATAGGAATAGTTACTTGAAACTATATAATTGGTCAAAAAAAAAAAGATTGACTTCAGTATTAATAACCTATTAAGGGTTGACAAGCCACAAAACCAACCAACCTTATTCTATCTGTGTTAAAAATTAACAAACACTGTGTTGAAAGGGATCAAAAGACAGTCTGAGAGATGTGTTTATAGAATTTATTTGAGCATCTCCAGAACAATGGCTCTTCATAGCTTAGATGGTCAAGTGACTGGTGTATTTAAACCAGGCTTCCACTCAGCAAAAGAGGACACAAGTTCAAGCCTCACTGAGAGCTTTTTTTTTTTATTATTTCTGATTTGTGTTGTTATTTACTGTCATAATTTGCTATTATCAACATGGCAAATCTTTTCAAATTTGGCATTTTTGAAGTTTATTTTATTTCAATGATGGAGGCACTTATGGAAGTAGACTTGGCTATCCAAGTTCAATACCTGAACGAGGCTGTTTGTATTTCAGTGCTGATACTCCTATGAAAGGTATGAATTCTCCTATTCTCTCCTAGCTATGGGTAAATTGTAAGGAAGACTGGGCTCTTTAGTCTTGGCAACCAGTATAGAAGAAGGAAAACTTTGAATTCAAACCAGACCTAGAGATGGATGAGCTCTGCAAGATGAGTAGTGCCCTCCATATCAAAACCAGATGAAATATCTGACTTAAGTTTATTTATTGATAACAAAATGGTAATTAATATTAATATTGATATATATTATAATTGTAATATATATTAACAATATAATGTATACTAATATAATATTAACATATATTTTATAATAATGATATATATAAATAATATGATATAATATTAATATATATTTTATGTATATTAATAATATATCAATGATATATTATAACCGTCTCATTGGCCTAGTGGGTAGAGTGTTTGCCAATGGTCCGGGAGACCTGGGTTCAATCCCTGGTCGTGTCATACCAAAGACTTTAAAAATGGTACTTGATGCCTCCTTGCTTAACACTCAGCAATATAAGGTATGTATCAAGGGTAAAATGGAGAAATCCAGGGAAAGGAGTAGCACCCTCCCCTACACCTTGGTGTAGTAGCTATTGAAAAGGGAGCCTTCTGGTCGCCCTCGACTACAGTCACCAACTTTTACTTAAAATATATTAGCATACTATAATAGTAATCAGTATATTTAAATTTATTGCACTTGCAGCAGAAAATTTTCACAAACTTCAAATACTATACCAAATCATATAAAAAAATTTTATCAGAAAATGTTTTTCCTTTTTTTATATTCACGTTGGAAACTTAGTAATAATTTATTTCAATGGTATTTTGATATCTTCCTTTTTTTAAATATAATAACAAACATTGCTGAAAACTTTGCTTACATTTCTCTTGAAGGTAACCCCTCTGGAAGGAAAGGCATTCCACCGCAAGTATTTAATGTGAAACTGAACACGTCTTTTGAGACGAGTAATGATACATATAGATGTCAGATGCCACATTCTCATTTGAATATCTCTCAGCTTTATCATATAAACTATATCTGGCTTTTTAATGACAAGATTATAACTGGATACAGCAGCATTAACAACACACTTGAGAATCATCTTCCAGAATCCTTTGCTAATAAAGTGAAAAGAGGTACTAAGGTATGTACAATAATTATTGAACAGATTTTAGTAATGTAATGATTTATTTCCAGAAAGATTTGAACAAATTGAAGTGCTAAGTGTAATGTAAAACTAAATTGATGATGGTGAGTTAAAAGAAAAATGAGTTTTGTCTGATTTTGTTGGTGAAAGAGAAGAAAAATGTGTAGTTTTTGACGACAGAAAGATAAGACTTATGATGAGAAAAAACAAGTTTCTCAGCATTGTTCATGGCATATAAAAAATAGTATTCTCAAATTATAAGTCTTAATACTTGTAGGATTTCTTCTTTATATTAATATTCTATTATTTTCTTGTAGTTGCGTTGTGCTGTCAGTGTCTGCTATAAGAATCAGTGTGAACAAACTCGAAATGTTCTTGGCTGGAGTAAAGAATTCATAGCTGACATCCAGGTAATGATATTTTTGTATATTCATGAACATTTGTTTCTATATTTGGTTTGTAAGCCCCACACCCAGAATTTTTCACATATTGCAAAATTTTCTTTCTTGAATAAGGGTGGGAGGTGGAGATTATATACCACTATTCAATAAATACTAGGGTAAGTCAAAAGTTTTGCAAAATATTGCAAAACTTTTGACTCACCCATATAACTCATTTGCTTTATTCTTCAAAGTACTACAAATTTAGTCTAGTATTGAATAAAAAGTCCATTTGATGAAATAATTTGAGGGAATAGTTTGTCATCTGATAATTTTCCTTTTTAAGCTGTACTGGAATTTTAACTTCTTAGATATTAAGCCCTTTCTGCATTAATCTCATATCTCCCACAACCAGGTGTACAGGTTGAAAACCATACTCTACATCCTTTACATTGCAAAATTTAGAAATCACATAATTCTTCAAATTATGAACAATATAATGGTAGTTTCATTAAAGACTTTTATGTATTTACTTAAATCCCCTACCATGAGCAGGATGTGACACAAGGTCAATTTTTAAGCAGTGTAAAACTGGTTTAAATTCATATTTTTCCGTATTCCAAACTGGTTTCATAACTAAGGCTAAAGAACCCAGTCTGCCCTACTATTTTCCCATTGAATTAAAAAGTAGCTATAACAAATGAGTAACTGTCTTTTGTAATGTTTTGCATAAACAAAAACACTGTTCAGAATCAAAGATGTTATAATCCACCAATTATGGCAGTAAAATCATATGACCAGTCAAGTATTTTACCCAAAGGTAAAAAGTACACTTGATGGTATTGCTAAATAGGAATATGATAGGATAAATTGAATGAACTATCAGAAATAGTCAATACTAATTAATCATGATTATAAAGCCAACTGGATTCAGCCCTAACAATGGCCACTGTAAATATTGGTAGGGTGTATTGATAATTACATGGCAATTGTATTAAGAGGCACACTTAGTGTATCAGTTGTCATCATAGGAAATGGAATCAGTGATCCAACTTCAAATTCTAGACAAGGCTGTTTGCATTTCATTTTGTGCTAATGCTCTTGGGAAAGGCATGAATTCATATGTTCATATTCCCAACTCAGGGTAAATAGTAGGGCATCCTTGATTCTTTTAACTTGGTTGGGCAACCAATCTAGGAGAAAGAAAACTTTGAATTCAAACTAGCTTTACTCTTCTTAATAATTGACCTTGTGTCACATCCTTGCTGTGGAAGAGAAGTTGGGTATATACATGATGATTGTGAGCTCAATCCCCTCATCATTGAGTGCCAACTGAACTCAACCTTAACACCATTATTAAACAGAGTGAATTTTCAGTTTTGGTTTGACAATTCAACTGCTGATTATTGTTATTTACTAGACCTTGTTTAGTCTTGCACACAAATCTAAAGTTGCTTATAGTACTTGCTATGATTAAGTGGTCACCCACTCAAATCCTGAACCTGCTTAACTTTGATCTGATCTGATTACAACCAATGCTTTCAGCATGACTCAACTATAAGACATTGATTATTCATAACTTCTAAACTTATATGAAGAATATCAGCTCATGAAAAATACTGATCTATTCTTGAAGAGTTGCTTTTCATAACATTCACTGATGGCTGAGGTTGCCTTTCAGGATATAATGGTTAACTAACAATGGCAATAACAGCCATTTCATTGACTGAACAGATTAGGTAATTTTTGGAGAGTACATTGCCCACGTTACCACTCAGCCACTTTTATTTCTGTCTATTACATTGATATATTATGGAGGTGCCTGTGGTGTACTGGTTATCGTCATAGGAAATGGACACGGCAACACAAGTTCAAGCTCTGGACGAGACTGATTGCTTTTCACATAGCACTAATACCCTTGGGAAAGGTATGAATCCAATTATCTCCCTCCAGCTATGGGTAAATAGTAGGGCAGACTAGGTTCTTAAGCCATGGTGAGGCAACTAGTCTAGGTGAGGGAAAACTCTGAATTCAAACCTGTTAAACTCCGCTTAAAAATTGACCTTGTGTCATATCCTGCCGGAGCAGAGGGGTTGGTAAATATGATTACATTGATATATTAGGTACCTCATGTGGTGTAATGGTTAGTGAGCTTGGCTTACCGACCATTGTTAATAAATTGAGTTCTCACAGGATCCTCCATACTTCTTGACTAGGCTCAGTATAGTAAATGACAACAATCACTGATGATTAGATATAAAAATGACCTATTTTCATGGAAGATGGAGCTAAATACCATAAAGTAAACATTTCCCATTTCACATTTTATTAATCTTGTTTATTTGTGTTGCACAAATCAATCTCCTGAAAGCTGTTAAATCATTTCAGATAATGAAATATCAGGAAAACTCTAGGAAGCATTCTACTAAGTATTAAATAACAAAATTATATACAGACCTATTTAATATGTCATTTATCAGCTTAATAGTTTCTCTTTACCTATCTTATAACCCTTTCCTTATATTCCAGATAATGAACAGTACCTCAAATCTTACCCTATTTGAAGGACATCCTGGAGAGCATTTGAAAATTTTTAGCACTGTTCCACCTCGTGTTTTAGGCCGGTCTTTATTATCAGGTGATCCACTGTCATGGAAGATAATATTAAAAATAAGTACTGAAGTCTTTGACAGTGCAATGAAATGTCCTAATAATGTAACATTGCATCAAGTGGTCACTGCATGGCACCACAATGGTCAACCCATCAAGCAACTAACTTGCAATGCAGAAATAAATGAGACTAACTGGCATCTTCCATACACAGTAACTGTAAAAGCTGTGTCTGATAATAAATTTGATGGAAACAAAACAGGCTACTTCAATATTTTTGCTGTTTTTAAAAGTAACACAACAACCAGAAATTCAGAGAATATTGCAAAGCTAAAGGTAATTTTCATCTTATTTTTCTTGTTACTTCTTACAAATTGTAACTATACTTGTACATTTACAGTATGAGTCCACTCCTACCATTTTTTTTTAAAGTTAGATTTCTTCTAAACTAAAGATACCAGGATTTTTATATACTTTTTATGTAAAATTGGTTAGGGTGTTATTTCTAAATAATGTGTTGTGTTTATGTTATTATCATAGAAAAATTGGTACTCTATGTTGAAGTTTCAATTAGCAGAATAGTATTATAATGTTTTAAGATAATAAAACAATATTGGATGTGGTGGAAATTCATGGTAGATTGTGTAAAATAATTAGGGACGCCCGGGTTAAAAATAGAAATGTATCAGCAGCAAATCAATGAATTCTGATTGGTGGAAGTAACTCAAATGAAAACGCTGTTAGAGCAGTGGGTGTGTGATAGAAAACAGGAAAGAGAGTTGGCTGCCAGATGCGACAAGGTAAAGACGAGAGTTGGCTACAGGATACGATGATATAAAGAGCAGTTGGAGCCTGGATGCGCAGTATTGAAGACAGATTTCATGAGGAAGCACATGTTAGAATTACAAGAGAAAACGGGGAAGATAACTCAAGGTCTGTGTCTGCTCTTTCCTCATGACATGTTGTTTCTCTTTGTCCAACTAACACAGTTGACATACCCTATTTCTCTCTCCCTGACAACTACTTAAAAAGTGTAGTAGCGAATAAACTTTTGTGTTAATGAACCAGGACAAGTTTTTTGTGTGTTCGTGACTTTTTTCCACAGCAAGGTTACGGTAGGGTCCAACGAACACTTAAGATATAGCGCTACATGCATTAACCCATTTGCCACATGGTGGTACAAATGGCTATGGAGACTGCACCTCCTTGAACTTGCATTTGAACATTGTAGCATTGCAAGCGTCTATTTGTGCTGTGCAATGTTACAACCGTACATTTGGTGCAGTAACAGTACAACCTTCCATTTGAGACCTGTGATGGTACATTTGAGAATGTGCAGAATAGAGTTTTTTCTGATGTTTGCAAGTATACTAATAACCATATTGGAGATTTGAGGAAACTTGCTGTTGGCCACCAGACATCTGATGTAAACATGCAATTCCATTATTGATAATGATAAAAATAATATTATTATAATAATAATAAGCAAATGCAGCAAACTCTCTCATAAGGAATGCAAGAGTAGGCCTGACTGAGCAGGAAAGGTGATAATATGGGAATTATGCAAGAGATTAAAATTTGACCAGGCTAAGAAATGATATGTGCTGAAATCAGAATCTGTTATAAAAAATGAGATGCATAGAATTCTCTTGGACTTTGTGATAATAAAAGAAAGCAAAAATATAGACAAATATCTGGAGCTTGTCAGAGAGCTGAAAAGGCTATGGAACATGAACATAATGGTTAGAGCCCTTTAAACAGTCCCCAAAGGCCTGGAAAAGAGACTGAAGAAACTGAAAATCAAACCACAGCAGAATACTTTGAAAAGGTCACTCCTATTTCAGTGAAAATTCACCAGTTAAAACTGGTGTGAAAAACTCACATAAAGTGAAGAAAAAAATTTTTTTTAAAATAATAATAATAATCATCTCCTCCTCTTCCTCCTCTATTGTAATGATCTGATATACTGTATATATTTTTATGTGTTTATAAGCATTTGAGCAGAGTACTTTGAAATGTGTATATTGTACATGTGTGTATATATGCAATAAAACAAAAATTCCTTCAATATTCTTAAAATCAATTTGTATAAACAGGATTTGGCATTCAAAAAACCTACAAGGGTTGATATACCATAAAACACAACCAACCAGCTTTTAATATTTTATATTTTATTTCTCTTATTTTCAGCTTTCTATCATTGATAGAGACACTCCAGCAATTTGTATGTCAATGAATGATCCCCATATCACAACATTTGATGGAAGGTAAACTGTTTACAATATTCAACATTTACTCTTTGCAAAATCAACTGCAGGACTATCACTTACAGTTTTTAAACCACCAGTTCATGCTAGATTATAAAAGTTAAGCAGCAATGAGCCTTCTCAGAAATAGGATGAGGGACTACTTAGAAACAGCATGTACCATAAGCATTTGATACCTCTGTGCTAAACTAAGCACAGCTTAATAAATTCTACCTGAGGACTATCAGAGCTTGTCACAAGTTCTTGTAGTGAAATAAAGTTGATGATATCACAGAGAAGTGTAACTGTAATGTTTTAAGATTTTGCAGCATTAATAAAGCTTCTATTTTTCAAGAACTTGAATTCATTTGCTTGTCAAAATTACAAACTTAAGGAATTGTATCCGTAGAAATTATTATTACAGTTATATTTGTACACCTCATTATCTCACTGGTTCTGTAAACTGGTTTGGTCATGGGAGCATAGGAATAGCCTGACTGAGCCCATCTCTCTCCCGGTCTGATCTGAATTGTTTCCATTTCCTTGACTTGTGGCCATAACCAGATTAAAAAATCAAGGTTGCCGTACTGTTTACCTATAATTGGAGAGAGAAAAGTTGGATTCATGCCTTTCCTAAGGAGATTAGTGCTACAGGAAATGCAAATAGCAGTGTTCAGGTTTTGAACTCCGGTAGCTGAGTTCACTTTTTATGACAATAACTACTATGCCACTTGTGTCTCCAGTAAACTCACTATACTCATGCAATTAAAATATTAAGTTCAGTTCAGTAGCATAATAACTTTATTGATGTATAATTGAACATGAATAAAGATACAAAAAGAGAAATGTGTATATGTAATGAAAAATAAACATAGTTCCTTTTTCATACTTGGCAAATGTGTCCTTTGGTTATGTTAAGTTTATGTCAATGAAACAAAGGCTCTGGTCTCCTGAAAGGGGCATCTAAGAAGAGATAAAAAGTCCTTTTCTTCACTAAACCACAAAATCTATCTCAGTGCTTTTTTCTTAGTCACTATGGCAACTATTGGTGTCACTTCCTAGTGATCATTTAGAAAATCCATCCAGCAAATATGCTCTGTTGATGGGGCTTAAAATATGCCGAGGAGCTAAGACCCCCCTGCCCACTACAAAAGGAGGTGTCCTGAGTAGGACACGAGATTGCATCTGTTGGTGGGGCTTCAGTTTTGGAGATTGTAGAGTCATCCATTCATTGACAGGTTTTCTGAGATCTGGAGAGATAGTACTTGTTAAGGTCTCCTCTATAGATCAAAGAGAACTGTTTAAAAATTATTAATATTAAATAGGAATACTTGAAACCATATGGCTGTGTGCAAATTATTTATATTAAAAGTAGTTACTTTAAACTATAATTGTATACAAAGACTTATTTTTAGTTACTTGAAACCATATAACTGTGTGAAAATTATTAGTATTAGATAGGAATACTTGAAAGCATATAACTGTACAACTTATTAGTATTACATAGGAATACTTGAAACACTATAACCATTTGCAAACTATTTATATAAGAAAGGAATACTTGAAATTATATAACTGTGTGCAAACAAATGATTATTACAATTTCATAGGAATAGTTCCTTGAAACCATATAGTTGCTGGAAAAAAAAGATTGACTTTGGTATTGAACGACCCAACAAGTGTTGACATGCCATAAAACAAAACCAAATGACTATCATCCTTCAAACAAAAACAAGTCAAACATATTTGTAAAATTTTTACTTTTTTTTTTCAGTTATTTCAACAATTTTCTGGAAGGAGAGTTTATCCTCTATAAACACAAGACATTACCCTTTGAGGTAAGTTAATTTTTTACTTTTTGGATATTGGTAAATCTCTTAATATGATGAAAAATACATTTATAATTTTGGTATTTACTCAACCATCTGCCATGAACAGGATGCAACACAATTTTTATCTGAGAACAGCTGGTTTGAATTCAGATATTTCTTTCTCTTAGACTGGTTGCTTTACCAAGGCTAAAGAAACCAGTCTATTTACCTATAGTTGCAGGGAAAAGAGGATTCATGCCTTTCCCAAAGTGAAATGCAAACAGCCTGGTTCAGGTTTTGAACTTGGCTCACTGACTCCATTTATCATGACAACTGTTTTACTGTGTACGATTTATCTGTTTGCTGGTTCTGTTTCTTTTTTTTTAATTGTACCTCTAGTAGATGAGTGATTCCCCACCCCCAAGAAAAAAAGTAGTGCCCTAGGTATAATAGTAAAGAGTAGGGATTCAGTTCTAGTACTCTGGGAAGTGTGAAGCTATCCCTTCATTGCCATTACTCCCAGGTCCACATTAACCTGAAGTAGTAGTACTTGTTAAGGGTCCACCTTTTGGTCAAATAGATTGGTTTGAAAATTATTTGTATGAAGAATAGTTACTTGAAGCTATAATTGTTTTAGATTATTGTCATTAGTTACTTGAATTCATATAATTGCTTGAAATACTTGAAACCATATAACTGTTTGAAAAGAAATTATTATTAGATATGATCAGATACATGTGTAAAAATTATTTGTATGAAGAATAGTTATTTGAAGCTATAATTATTTATGAATGATTATAATCATTACTTACTTGAAACAATAAGATTCTTTGCACCACCCAAAAAGAAAAGAGTGATTCCAGAATTAAATTATCCAACAAGTGTCGATTTGTTGTAAAACAAACCCAGACAACTATGAAAAAATATATATGACTCTTTCTTCTGAAATTTTACATATAGATTTTTGGAAATTTATTAGGATTTTCCTTTTGAACAAAAAAATATATGGAAAATTGTGATAAAATGCCTTGTTACCACTCGTGATGAGTAGCAAAAGTGCAAAATTAAAAATGAAATATGCATGCGCAGAAGCGATTCTCTTCCTATGCAAACGACAGAGAATTTGGGCTAAAAATAACCGTCACATTAGTTCCATCGCAGAAAAACAAGGCAGACATGCTGACTAGAGTGAAGAAGGCTTGGCAACAAGAGAAGAAAGACCTGCATAATATGCACTATTTTGGGAAGGTAGGAACTTTATATCTGGTGAGGAAAGTGAATCCAAACATCACAACAGCAGCTGTTAAGAAGGTGGTGGAGCAATGTAGGGAGTGTCAATCCACTGACCCTGCACCATCCAGGCATGAAAAAGGGGAGCTGCATGTGGCAAAAAATTGGAAGCAGCTGGCTATTTATATCACGCATTCTTGCCATGAACCATACCTATCCATGATTGATTGTAGACCTGGAATAGTAGCGATATGAGGAAGAATCAGAACAGAGACAGTGAAAGAGATAGAGTTGTTGAAGCAGTGTTTCTGGAGAAGGGGTCTGTAGAAGAGGTGTTGATAAATAACGGTGTAGGTTTCCATTCGGAAGTTTTTAAAGAGCTGCGTGAGAAGTGGGGTGTTAGACGATACTTTAGATCTGCGTATCACCCGAGCAGCAATGGGATCGTAGAGAGGCACCATCATACCATAAAAGCTGTGGCTGAAAAAAGCCAAATCTGATCCCAAGAAGCAGTCTTCTAATATAACATGGCACCGAAAACTAGCCAGGATGAAGCATTGGTGCCACATCGATCTGTTTTCACGTACAAATGGTGACATCCACAGGCCATAGCAGAAAGAGTGAAACGGGGGCAAGCAAAAATCACAGTGGGAGAGGAGGTGTGGGTGATACCACCTGATACTTTTGGGTGTCCTCGTGGTGTAATGGTTAAAGCGATGAACTGCGGAATCGTAGTACGCGAGTTCGTACTCCAGTCGCGCTATTACGTTCACTTTCGGGCAAATACCCTTGGGAAAGGTATGAACCCCCTTATTCTCCCTCCAGCTATGGGTAAATAGTAGGACGGACTAGATTCTTCAGCCTTGGTGAGGCAACTAGTCTAGGAGAAGGAAAAACTCTGAATTCAAAACCTGTTAAACTCCGCTTAAAAAAATTGACCTTGTGTCATATCCTGCCCGAGTGGAGGGGTTGGTAAATAGTACCACCTGATACTCACTGTACTACCTGCTGGGGAAGAGGACCAATGATCAAGGTGCTATCTAAGAACAAAGTGACAGTCGACAGAGTGCCACGTCATGTATGGAGAGTTTCCTTGCCATCAGATGAAGAAGTTGATGATGAAGTCCCTCAAGAAGAACCCATACAAAGGTCATGTGAGCAAAGATGCCCAGCTTGGATGGAGGATTTTGAGACCAACTGTTGATCTTGAAGATCAAGGGGGCGTGTGATAAAATGCCTTGTCGCCACTCATGGCAAGTAGCAAGAGGATGAAATTAAAAATGAAATACACATGTGCGGAGCATGCATGAAAGAGATTCTCCTCCTATGCAAATGATGGACCTAAAGAAGAAATAAATAAAACTGCATTTCTTTGAGCAGCAGTTAAGCTAAGGACTATGTATTGCACATGTTCATGACATTTATTTTTTGTTCCTGACTACAAAACCATGAATTTTTTTTATCACAGCAATTACTTGAAAAAATGTTTTAACTGCACTTATCAAATTCTAACTAAAGTTCTACTGTGTCAGCAGGACTTATAATACACTGACTTTATCCCCAATAGAAAGGAAAGTCTTGGGTATGAAATTAAACTGCATCTGATTGAAAGTGGTTCTACCTACTATGATCCAATCTACGGGTAGAATTGATTGGTTTAAAAATCATGGGATTTTGATTTGTGCCAAAAAACATCTTTTCAGAAACAACAACACAAAAAATGTAAATATAAATGTACAATGAATGCAATTCTCTAAACATAAAATAATCCTTAATGGATTGATTTGCTCTTAAAATCAATCAATTAATCTAACTGAAGTTTACTTGTCTATTCACATTGAAAATAAGAGATACAAAATTAACATCAAACCAGTTTACATTTCCTCCTATAATTCAACAAATGCTTTTTTGTTATTCATTTATCTGTTCTAGTTTCATATAATTGGAATTAGAATTTTAGCCATTAGATTTTCTGTTGTCTCTAATGTTTTTAGCATATTAGATATTGCAAAACTTTTAAAGCTTTTAGTGAAGGGATTCAATTTATAATGAACCAAATTCTTTTTTTTTTTTCACTGTATAAAGTAGACATCTAACTTCAAATTTCCTGGTTAGAAATCAAAGCTCTGAACTTTTTATATCACTAGAAAATTCAGTCTTAAAATAATATCACTCTATCTACAGTTGTCACCTCAGCAATAGTCATCAGGGGATAGAAAGATAGATTACTCAATGATCTTAATTTATTTAATTTTAAATCCTCATGAAAAGACTGGCCCAGTCAGTTGGGGCTGCAGAATACACTGATTGCATCTCTACAGAGGGGTAAGACTCCCCCAACTAGTGTACTAGATATTACACTAAGCAATTTTATGGTGAGGCTCCAGTAATGCTGGAGCTTTGGGGAATATGGAGTATCCCTTTATTGCCATTGCACCCATGTTCATTCTGGCCTGGAGGGGTAGCCCCTGAAAGAGTCCTATTTATGAGTCAAATAGAACTAAACTGTGTACTTATGTTAAACTGAATTGTTTGAAATAGAGCTGTTTTTACATTTAACTGTGTGCAAACAAAAAACTGTACTTGGCTAAACTGAATTGTTTGAAATAGAACTGTTATGACATTTAAACTGCATACTTATGCTAAACTGATTTGTTTGAAATTGAACTGTTTATATGTATAAAAATAGATTTGGCATTGAATAACCTACAATGGTTGATATTCCAGAAAACCAAACCACACATATTTAATATATCTGTATAAACAGGATTTGGCATTAAATAACCTACAATGGTTAATATGCCATAAAACCAAACTACACTAAATCATATATTTAATATATATGTAAAAACAGGATTTGACATTAAATAACCCACAATGATTGATATGCCATAAAACCAAGCGAAATCAAGAAAACATACTGTTATGTCTGTTTATTGCTGCATTCAAAGTCAGATGGATGAATTTATAGTCATTTTATATAACTTAAAGCCCTCTCCATAGTGTTTTCAATTAGTTTGAATGATGGGTAAATATAAAATTTTAGTTATATAATTTATCCATTAACAATTAAGAGAGAAGAAGTAAACAAAAAAACAAATGGTAATTGACGAAAATGGAACAAATCATTGTACTGACTGTTTTCTATTTATTATTTTTTTGTTTCAGGTTAGGACATTCTACCGTTCCTGTAAAGGCCATGCTTCCTGTAACTGTGGAGTGGCAATAAAGGTCTATGACGATGTGTTCTTAGTGGACAAATGTAGTTTTAATAAAGCAAATGATGATAGCTACCAGCCCATTACCTTCAAGATGTATCGGTATGGTCAAATGACACCTGGATTTAAAATATACAGTGAAAACTTTGGAAAAAGGTTTCAAGTAAGAACAAATATTTGTTGCTCTTATAGAAGGGTGGGCTGAAAAGTTCATATGATAACATCTGCTATTGATGACATTTTTGACCAATGTGATCCAAGCACTCCAACACTAATGAAAGAAATGTGTGGACTACAGCAGGGAGGGGGTCTATATTAAAAAATAAACTTTATTTGGTTGCATTCTATGAGAGTATCTTGGTTAGGCAAGGAACTTTTCTAAAAGTCTTTGAGTGGTGATGAAAGGTTACCCTCAACTCTACATTTGAAAACATCATAATAAACAACTGAATGGTTGTAAAATTCTAGGCTTTATTTCAAGATATAAGTCATCTTCCTTAAAATGCTTAAACCACTTTTAGACAGAATGGTCAGATATTGCTTTATTTCTTTTCACTTTTTAATTTCTGTGATCACCCTCAGAGATTTTGACTACTTTATAGTATTAATAATATCTTGTAAAAGTGACCCACTGGATAAAGGGTATGAAAAACATCAACCATCTTTTTTTTTAATCAATTATCAACAACCCTTAAAAGTATCTTTTTTTGCATTTTGTAAAATCCTACATCTTTGACCTTTTCAGATATTGCTTCCAACTGGAACATTAGTTATCATTAGACCCACCATTATCAGAAATTACAATTACATCAATGTTTGGGTGAAAGCTTCAGCAGCTGATTATAACAATACTTTAGGTAAGTTACCAGATGATATTTAATTTATTTTTATTTTTGAGATGAAATATTGTCAGTGATTATCATTTATTAATTTTAAAATATTTTCTTTTGTCCTTTAAAATTTTCAATGGCTTTGTTTTTACACTAACTCACTTGCTCATCATTTCTATGAGATTAAATAACAGTGCAAACTGAAGACAAAAAATTGAAACTCATAATTTCTTTTGTCTTGATAAGCATTGTTATCTATGCCAGCTGATTTATCAAATCATGTTGCATTGTCCACTACTAAACACAAATACTGGGGGAAAGAAATAGACATCAAGTCTTCTCAACAATTATATCACATTTATTATTGATACATTTTGGAGGCTGCAGCTGGAGTATAGATTTTCAAGCTATTCATCTAGAAGAGAATAAATTGCTGTTAGCCTCTAATTCTAACCCTGACACCAGATATTTTCATTCCACATCTTACATTTCAAATTTTCCCTGGGATACACATGTATGTATTCACCCAGCTCCTCCACCATGAACAGGATGTGACTGTCAGCTTAATTTTTAAGCAGAGTACAGTGGGTTTGAATTCAGTTTTTCCTTCTCCTACATTATGTGCCTTAGTTTGCTGTACTATTAACCTATAGATGGAGAGAAGATAGGGATTAATGCCTTTCTCAAGGGCATTAGCACAAAGTGAATGGCAAACAGCCTTGTCCAGGAATTGAACTCTGATTGCCAATTCCATTTCCTATGACAATAATCATTATACTAAGCATGGTTCCAAGATGTTTTTGTAAGTCAATGTATAAATCTTCTTAGCATGTTAGTATCGTATTTATGATGTTCAGCTTTCAGGCACAAGACATCCTGACCAACCCACAACTCTTCAGGTGTTACTCGATGGCACTTGCCCTTCCTTATTCTGCACTTGAAAATATTGGAGTCTATATGTTTTAGACAAGATCAAGCTACCATATTTCTACACTAAGCTATTAGAGCAATTGATATTGCAGAAGCCTTAAATCATTCCTATAACTCAATAATAATAATAATGTTGTTACAAGATGTTTACTTTTAACAAAAAACAAATACTATTGTTGGTGGAGTATAGTATACATTGACTATACCCCTGCAAGCAGGGGATTCTTAGTATAACACTAAACTGCATCTGGTTGTGAGGCTCTAGTTCTGCAGCTCTTGGGATAGTGAAATCATCCTTTTGTTATCATTATTCCTCTCTGACCTAATGTTGTTGGACATCCTTGAGTTCTATATATTGGTCAAATAAATCTTTGGAAATCTTTAGGATTAGATAGGAATACTTGAAATCATATAGTGTGCAAATTGTTTTTTATTACAAAGGAGTACTTAATAGCATATAAGTGAATGCAAACAAATGATTATTTTTACAGACAAATTTTAAAAAATGTGAGATCTGAAAAAATATTTGCAATGGAATGTTGCAAGGAGAGATCCAAAATCCAAATGGCAAATGAAAGATCTGATAATCCAAAATCCACAAGGCAAATGAAAGATCTGATAATCCAAAATCCACAAGGCAAATGAAAGATCTGATAATCCAAAATCCTCAAGGCAAATGAAAGATCCGATGATCCAAAACCCACAAGGCAAATGAAAGATCTGATAATCCAAAATCCACAAGGCAAATGAAAGATCCGATGATCCAAAATCCACGAGGCAAATGAAAGATCCGATGATCCAAAATCCACGAGGCAAATGAAAGATCTGATAATCCAAAATCCACAAGACAAATGAAAGATCTGATAATTCAAAAAGCATAATGACAAATTAACCCTTAGAACCAAAATACATTTATTTGGACTGCTACTAAAAGATATTCTGACAATCTGAATTTGATCCTGGAAATTCTCATTTCTTCATCACTTTTGCCTATAGGATGTAATTTGTTGTTAACAACCTTGTTAAATAACTGATTGCAACATTTTACATTTTCAATTATTTTTTCAGTCTGGAACTCAATGGTAGAGCCATGGGCATGGTGGGATCAGGGTTCTAAGGATCAAATATCTGATGATCCAAAATACATATCACAAATTAGGTCATGAGAAGAAACTAAAGAAATATTATTACCAAATACACTAAAACAGTGCCATATCCATTAATTATTTAATTTTCTAAATTGTTTTTCTGTCCAAATAAACCATAATTTACTGTTTTGTCTCTTTTATTCAAATAAACTGTACTTTACGATTTTATTTCAGGTTTGTGTGGAACTCTTGACAACAACCCAATGAATGATTATGTAATGGCTGGTGGAAACCTCTATAAAGGGAGAGAACTAAGACCAACTACTTTTTCTTTATCCTGGTTGTGAGTATAGTAAATGAGAATACAATTAAATAAAATACTGGTTGAACTTTTCCGAAATAAAATCCTACACTTTAAAAATTGAAAATTTATTCATCTAAGTTATAAAATGAAAATTCAAACCATACCTGGTGCGGGATCGGTTCCACCAAATTTATTCCTGTGGAAGGTATGCTACCTGTGTAGTGCCTCCACAACTAAACTAGTTTATGAGATATGTCTTTTTTATATAAAAATTAAACATTTTGATCTTGCCATATCAATAAGTTATATTACACAGGTGTATCTATATCTCTGAAGCTAAAAGAAAAAAAAAACAGGATTTCTTGTTAGAAATATTTATTTTTTTCTTCTCTGTCAATGCACTCAAGCCCACATTTCTCTATTAATTTTATAGATTTTAATCTTACACAGATTTGATCTTATACAGTAAAAATTCAGCAATGCCAGGTTATTCACATATCAAACAATTCTTAATGTTACAGATCTTTCCACATAATTTTTTCCAAGATGAATTATTATTATATACTGATATATTCTGACTAGGGACCTTATCATAGTTAATATTCTAGTCACATCATTTCAGCTGTTGTACATTTTGGTCTTCTTTAGGTGTCTTTTCTATTTGCTGACAAGAAATTTTAAACCCAAAACTTCCTTTCTCACTCAGTTGACCATCCTTAGAAGATATCTTATATTCATATTTTTCTTAGTTATCATTTTCTTAGCTTAGCATAGTTTGGCACAGGATCACAAATATGGAGCATCAAGTAAGAGTCAAACTACTAACAATAGTCTGCTAGTGTAGCTAGCTGGCCATTATACCATCCAAGGTGTCCATTTTAGTTTTTCCTAGTTGATTCAACTTTTATTATGTGACTTGTCTGTCTTTTCCACTGAATCAGTTCTATCATCTAAAGAGAGATTGAACTTATGACTGCCCGGTAACTAAATACATTTTAACCAATGCTTTTATGGGACAATAAACTAGTGGGTAAGTATTTGTTAAAGTACTTCATTTTATAAGAATTTCAAAGATCTGTCCTAAAAGCATTTACTATGAAAAATATTTTAGGCTTCTATAAAAATTTGAAATATCTGTTTATTTTTATTTGCAGTTGATTCCATTACAACAGTTACATGGTGTGTTTGTTTCATTTAGATCATAATAGATCTTCCGAAATAACATCTATTTATTTCCATGGAAACTTCCACAGATCTAAGAGCACAATAACACTATTGAATAGAGCAAGTTTTAACTAAAGAACACAATTTGCCATCTAGTCAACAGCACTAATGCATTTTTGCTAGCAATGAACAAGAACCTGCATACCATGCTTATAAAAAAAAGGATGCACCAAAAAGCCTTTAACCACAGGTGTCAGTGTCAAGAAAATGTCTGTGTTATCCATCTTTTACTGCACTCACATCTACTGTTTTGTTTTGGCAAACATCAATGAATATCAATGAGTGTAACTTTTTTAGATGGAGGAGTTCATTGATACACTTCTGCTTTCATGTCAGATGTCATTTTGCCAGAATGACGCTCAGCTACTATCTGTAACAAAACAAAAGAAAAAAATCACAAGATCATTCAACTTTTTCTGGCATACAGCCAACATATGCCACTGACATTATGGGGCAAATTAATGCAATAGAATTCATTATTTTTAGAATGAACGTCTAAAATAAATACAGTATGAAAACTCTTCTTTATTGCTGATCAAAAAAATATTTAGTTTTTGGTCAAAACTTGCTCTATCTTCTGAGTTATTATGCACCCTGTATCCATTGTAATTTCTCTCCAAATAATTAGGAAGCTTTACTATCACTTATACAATCAATTTGTTTATTCAGTTGTTTCCATCAAATATTACAGCTATTTGAATTTTCTTTTAAATATTTATTTTCTTATCTAAATTTGAAGGGTTAATCCAAAAAATACCATCTACAATGGATTCTGTCCTGAAACAGCTCAAAACTTTGAATTGGAAAGAGAGATTACTTATTGCACCTGCAGTAATGATAATTCAAATTGTGCTGTTGGAGGTGATCTCCAATTTTGTTCCTTTGAAATTAAAGGTAAAAAATTTTCTTCCTATTCTTAATTAAGAACTTTAACAAATAACTTAAAGATTTTATCAAAACTCACTTAAAGACTGCTTTTAATGCTCATTAAGCTTGTGATCAAGACACATTCTATTTCTTTCTGGTATTAAATGACCCACAAAAGTTAATATGCCATTAAGCAAAACTCAAACATTGTATTAATATGAATTATAATTAACTATAAATAAAGAAGTATTCTATCATTTAATAGTTATGCCATACAAAATTATTATGATCAAAGTAAATTCAAGCTCAGACTTCTCACTATTATTATTAAATTGCAAATTGAATTAGAAATTGCTTTCTTCTCTAAATTAAAGCATTTAAATGCTATTGCCCTAAAAGCATCTAGCTGTTATACGATTTTAATTGTTATGAAAACATACATACAAAACTTTGACATTATAATATAGACAAGATGACTTTAGGTGAATTTATTGGATTCTTGCTGTGACAGCAGTCTCTGATGTGTCCTAGATATTAAATTGCATCCAGTGGCGAGGCTCCAGTTCTAGAGCTCTGGAGAGTATGAAGTACCCTTTCATTGTCATTATTCTCAGGTCTACTCTGACCTGAAGTGATAGCACTTGCAAGGGTCTCATTTAATGGTCAAGTAGATCTGTTTAAAAACTATTTATATTTGATAGGATCATGTGCAAAAAATAAAATAAAAACATTCTTAAGAAACAGCTACACAAAAAATGTAAATGTGAACATACAATGAACATGATTTCCTAACCTCTCGACATAAAGTAATTTCCTAACCTCTCAGCATCAAGTAATCCTAAAAAGATCTTTATTTCTGACTTGGTTTATTAGTACTGACAAAATCATTTATTTCTCTATTTTAATAATTTCTTTGTGTCTCTTCCATTTCTTTTTCTATCTGTTCTCTCTTTCCTTTTTTCTTTTCTTCCATTTCATTCCATTGAAACAGACGATAAGCATCTGATATATAGCATTATCACTTTCTCTGTCTCTCTTTTCTCTTTTTTTCTTACAATATATGCTTTATTTTTCTCTCTGAAATATAGTGTTCCTTTTCTTCCCTTTCTTTCTTCACAATCAAAAAAGAATGGTTCATTATTTATCTGAGGTGATGATAGAGCAAAACATTTGAAGACATACATTCATGTTTTATTCTGTTAAAATCATAGATACTAGCAAATTTATAGGCCTGTATTCATTTGTAGAAGTTGAAAATCTATCTCATTGTTATTAATCAATTTATCACAGGTGACGACTTGACCAAACTGATAACTGAAAGAGCAATTTATCCACCAAAATGTTCCAATCAAAATTTAGATATTGAACCACCTTTCACATATAATTCAAAATATGTTCCTAAGGTAAGTTTTTAATATACATTATGATTTTCTTTTTCAAATCTAACACCTGTAAAATACTGAAAAATACTGTTAGGTCACTATTATATAGGATTACTTTTTTCTTTGTTAACTTTCATCATAAACAAAGTTAAATTGGCTACTACTCAGCAAAGGATTATGCTGATATGGCAACAAGATGTGATGAATGAATAAAAAAAATAATTTCAGAGTGGAAATTGAGTGACAATGAGAATATTAAAGTATAAATGGACTGGGAGTGACTGAAGTGTTTACATCGTATATAGATGTATCAGTCAATTTGAAGAAAATGAGGCTAATCTTGATAATCTTTAAACAAATGTATTTGGCCAATCACAACAAATGTAGCAGCCTCCAAACTCACCAGACTCTGTCCAACTTTTTTTTTGTTTTGTTTTCTTAATTAAGAATTCATCTGAAGGATAAGATTTAAGGATGTAGAAGATATTAAAAGAAATAGTGAACCTTGACATCATATCAAAAGAGGAATTTCAGAGATGCTTCAACCTATGGAAAACTCACTGGAATGTGTTGAAGGCAATGGAAGTATTTTTGAGAAAATTGATATTCATTATTTATATTTAACATACCATATAGATTTTTTTTTGATAAGATTTACCCTAAGCAAGGCCAGATTGGCAAATGGTTACTGTGATATGGAGATGCAATGTGGTAAATATATAGAAAGAATGATTAGAGAGTTGAGAATCAATGAAGATGGGAATATGAACATGTGGATGAACTGGAAGTGACCTTGGAATTTAAGAAGTCGACATCAAATGTTGTTGGACAACACTCAAGATAGAGTGTTCCACATTTCAGTTGTTCTAAGGAAAAACTGTGAATGGAACTTGTTTTGAAAACAAGGCATATGAAAGTATGGATAAAAATTCCAAGATTTAGTAAACCAAATTTCAACTGGAAACTCCTAGATTGGTGGTACTGGGGTGGGGATCTTGTCTGATGAACACCTTCCATGGAAGTAACAATAAAAAAACAGTGACAGACAAGCAACGTTATGTCAATGGGAAAGTGGTTGAAAACATGAAAGTTCTTCCCCAAACATCCAGAACTGAAAAAAGAGTTAGCAATTTAAAAATCTACTGGCAAAGAGTAAGAACAAATATTTGGAAGAGGACATTCATCCTGAGAGATGTTAGAATGTGGAAATGAACAATTGTCCAGAGTCAGTCATCAAAGTGTTTAAACCAGCAATAAAATATAACAGTAATCATCAAAAGAAATACAAATCAGAGTTCTAATGAAGAGTAACTTTAAAGATCTTGGATCAATAAACAAAGCAAATCTTGCATTCAATTATATACCTTATCAAAATTGATAACATGCTGTGAGGAGCCTGCCTAAATTTTAGAGAGATCTGTCATTCATCATTAATTTTCTTGAATTATAGAAAAAGCCTATCATTCTAGCTGCACCCACAGCAACAGATGTTATATATGAGTCCCACATCAAGTCAGGTGTAAATTTACGACAATTGTTTGAATTTTTTATTAAACAACCTTAGATACATGTGTAGTTGACATTCTATTAGATTTGAATTATGTATTATGAAGAATCAAGTTTGGTGTTATATTATCTGTGAGAAACTTAATATATGGCTATGGAAGAAAAAAAGAAGCAAAAGCTGTTATGTATATTTTAACAACATATAATCTATTCAACATATAAATAAATAAGAAAGGTTTTAAAAAAGTTAATGAAGACCTACCAAAAGTTTTTTTTTAAGTGTTCTTGTTTATTTGTCTTGAGGTGTTTCTCTAAGACATAAATTTTTTTTTTTTTTATATCTGACCCAGGTACCTTTTAAGTGGCAGATTATACATGCTACATAGTTTCTTTGCTTACAAGCTTGGATGGATAAAACTCTCCTAAGTGTGCCTATATAAGGATAGGACTTCTAGGATCTGATAAAATCCAGAATTCAATATTACCTGGAAAATGAAAACTGATAATGCTCCTTTCCTTTGTTTTTATTATCTTGGTTGCTTTTGCTTTGGTTTCTATTGTAACATGGCTAATTTGCACTCTAATGATGAACAAATCTGAACATGGGTAGATAATCAAATATTACCATACTGTTAAATCTATCTTGCCACAATGTGCTTAAGTTATATACAAGTAATCACAGGGTGAAAAAAATTTTTTTTAAGTAAACAGTTAATAAGAGGATGTCAACTAGGGATATTGTTAAAATTAGAACAGTGGTTCTCAAACTTTGTGCTGTGGCACAATCATCATCATCATCATCATCAAAAAGTTGCGCTGTTGGCATGGATTTCCCTGACTCTCTCTTCCCATTTGTACTTGTCATCCATTGCTTCCTGCTGCTCCTCTAGATTACATCTTGTGTCTGTACAGAGCTTTTGTATGTAAGTTCTTCTTGGTCAACCAACACTGGAACATCCATATGAAGTGATCCATAGAACATCACTTATGAATTTGTCCTTGCTTCTCCAACAGTGTCCTACATGCCTTGTCTGTCTTATTTCAATGATTTTAGAGATGGGAGGTAGGTGGCTATATAGCTGTGGTTTCATGGAATGATGCTTTTAAGATTTGTTCAATATAGCTTGTAGCATTTTTGTGCCATTCCCATCTAGCTTTTTCTCTCTATGCTTCATCAGCATCCATGTGGTGCTTAATACAATAGAATTGACTCAGTGTGCAGTAACAGTACCCCAAGTGTACCATATAAATTTTCCCAATGAGAAAAACTTTTATTTTAAGCTTTCAAATGCTGCAATTATTATACCAATGTATATTGGTATTTTAATGCACAAAATATTTGTGGTGCTAAATAAATCGAATATATCACTTAGTATGTTATCAAGACTGGATTAACCATTAAACAGAATAAGCATATTTCTAGGGAACCAAAAAAGAAGATGGAGGCACTCCAGGTTTTGAAAGTATTATGACTTATAGTAACTAAATTATGTCTGTGATAAAACCTAACAGGCAAATTTAAAACCACTATAAAAGAAATGAGGAAAAATATTTATCCTATGTTCTGTTAACTATTTCTTGTAGAATTCTTAAACTATGATTACCATGCTCCGATTTTATTATTTTTTTAGGGACACGTTACCAAGTGGATGACATTTAAGAATATTCCTGGATGTCTGAAATTATTGAAGTTTATTCCTTTAACTCTCAATCTGAATTCAGTCTTTTGTAATGTCAAGGAAATTTGACTATTTTAATGTATGGCATGATGTGAAGTGTGCAAAGTAACAAGTTCTTGAATTGATCAAGGATTAAATTTCTTGATATTTACCACATAAAAGAGTAGATATTTTTGACAATATAACCTTATTGTGTTACTAAATGAAATGCAGTGACTTAATACCTAGTTATTTAATGGGTGAATGCAGGGGCACCACTGTTTGACTGTGCTTATGTCATTGAATGGCTTTAATATGGTCATATGTACTCTCATTTTAATATGGTCCAGTGTACTCTCATACAATCAAATTTGAGAATTGTGGTTTTAAGAATAAATTAAAAAAATCACCAGGTATCATCTTCCTCATTTTATTGATTGTTATCATGAAGAAAGAAGAATGGAGAAGAGACACAAATTAACTAGAGACAGTGTAGAATAAAGAAACACAGCAGATATATTCCTTTTTTCCTTCATTCCAGAAGATCATATGGTACAACACCAACCAAAGAACAACACAAAAAAAACTGCTTCCCTCCATTACTCACTCTTTTTATCTCACCACCCACCCACAATTCATATCATTTCAGCTATTTTTCTTTAAAATTCCCCCTTCCCTAGCTTGCTCGTTTTCTCTTTCTGAAGAACATATTTTGCAACTCCTTGTGTAAACAATGGCAGGAATTCATTTGTCAATAATTTGTTTGGTTTCACATATTCTCTTGATTCTGTTAAAATTACTGTTTTACTTTTTTCAGACATATTTCTGGCCCACAGCTAAGAGGTGGCTGACAAAGGACTATGTAGAGTATACTTGTGGTTATAGATATCCATTTATAACCACTTGTCAAAAATACAAAGGTGTCTATTATCACTATGCTGTTAAATCATGTATTGAAGATATTCAGGTAAGACAACTTTCAGTACTTATTTCATATCTGTGCAATATTTGATATACTGCTGTACAAATAATCTTGCTAATCAATATACATAAGTGCTTATTTATATATATATATATATATATATATATATATATATATATATTTGAGAGAGAGAGAGGAATTCTATTAAATGTAACATCATTTACAAGGAATTACCACTTTAGTAGCAATTGTGAAAAAACAGAATCAACTTTTTAAATCAGATTTTTTGGTGAAAATCCATTTAAAAGGAATAAATGCTTGTAAAAACCAAAGTTGTATCTGTGATGTATGCAACATAAACAGAATCCACTTTGTATCAACATATAAAGTACTACAAACAATTTGCTTCTCATTGCTTTTGGTTTTGAGAATTATGAACACAAAGATTATACAACATGTGCCAAATTCTATTGCAATCAATGCAACAATGCATGCATTTAGTTATGTTTTGTTATCCTAAATGTTAAATTTCTGAAAAATGTTTTTTTTTAATAGAATTAAATTGTTAAAAAAAACTTTTTTTTAATCCTTAAATCTCATTCAAAACCATAGAGATTGAATATGGGAATCCGAAAGACTTTCTAAACTAGTAAGCTTATTTCAGCTCAAAATCCTTATTAATCTTTGCAGTCTTAGGTAATAAACAGATTTTGTGTTTGTTCAAATACTTATGGGCAGTACTTTGTATAACCTTTATGAGTATTAGTTTATATGTGGTGTGGTTTAACAAGTATCATCATAGGAACTGGAATTGGCTGTAACACGATGGCAGCAAATAAGAATAAATGAATGAAGGTGCTACACTTGGGACCAAAAATGAACAGGTGTAACATTTTGCAATGTACCAAACAAACCCATATTGTTTTGATACAAAAATTTATTATTATTTGCAACATTCAACATAGTCACACAAAACAAGAGAAAAATAGATTGGAAGGATTATTGGTGTCCATTAAAAACACAGTGAGTTTCATTGGTGGCAGACAAACCGACTCCATTTCTTCTTCCCCAACCAAGCCTTCACCCTCAAAGGGGCTGCTTTTCTCTGGACCCGAAACTGCTGACGCAAATTCACCAACCAACTCCGACTCTCTCCAACTAACTGACTGCTAAATTACCTTGTTTATATGTATATATTATTCTAATTAACTCGTTAACTAATGTAATGAGAGCCGGGTTGTTTACATCTCACTTTATGCTAATACCCTTGGGAAAGGCATGAATCCATCTCTTCTCTTCCCAAAGATGGGTAAATAGTTGTTCAGATTAGGCTCTTTATCCTTGGTAGGGTAATTAATCTTAGAAAAAGAAAACTCACCTGTACTCCACTTAAAAATTGATTTTGTGTTGCATCCTGTCTGGTGTAGAATAATAATAGCACTTGCCGCCATAATGTCCATGCAATGACATGCCTGTATGTTCACAATCAGATGTATATGTGCCCGTTGCTTTATTGAATGTAATGTGGGCTATGATCATGTCCATAGCGGCTTCATTAGCCCCGGGGGCTTTTTCTGACCGCTTGAGGCGTTTTCCTAGCCCATCATACCCTCAATAGGTGATTGGGCTTCCCACAATTACTACATGTTTGTCCCCATGCTAGGCATTTTAGCTGGTAGGATCCGGTTCCGGAGGTGCCATGCTGGTGGCTGCCACAACCTACACAAGCCTGGCGGCTTGGTTTAGCATCACTATTGTTGTGGTTGAGATAGGTGTTGGCACGAACATTCCCCTTGTTGGCATCACAAATCCGACACCTGGCAGTGGAAGAGTTGAATAAATACATACTCTTTAAAAAGTTTAGGTCAAAAATGTTTGAACACACACACACACATATATATAAGACTTAACAACAAATTAAACCACCCCAAAAACATTACATTTTAACCCCAAAACGTTTATATTCTCATTATTCATTACTTTCATTGTAAGATGTTAAAAAATTCTTTGTAGATGTAATGTTGTCTCAGCACCAAATTGACCTTATCATGTATGGTCATAGTACCAAATTGACCTATGTAACATGCTGTGTCAAGATGATCTATGTAACATTGTTAGTGTTATCACAGATCCAAAATGAATAAATGCAATTGTGGGGGGGGGGGTCCTCATGGCCTAATGGCTAAAGCGCTGGACTGCAGAATCGTAGTAAGCGAGTTTGAACTCCAGTCATGCTATTATGTTCACTTTCGGACAAATACCCTTGGGAAAAGTATGAACTCCCTTATCCTCCCAGCTATGGGTTAAATAGTATCACTACTGTTCTACTAGAAGGATGGTTCTGGCATTAAATAACCTTCAAAGGTTGATATACCATTAAACAAAGAAACCAAACCCCACCCATAAATGTAGTTTAGTTGCAACCTCAAATGACAGTATGGATGTCTGTTGCATAATCAGCATCCAATTGCTATGTCAGTCAGGGCTGTTTGGAGAGTATTATAGAGTAAAAGACATAAAACATGACTTGACTCTTAATCTTAGGACATTCAATTGTTTTCTTCTTGAGTTGCTAAGGCCATTCCATTCAAGCCTGGACTCCACTTGTCTTTTTTGTGACAGGATTGTCAAAAATTGTTTTAAGGCTCATAATTCCTTCAAAGGTATCTTGCTCATTATGTTAACAGTTCGTTCTCTCTCTCTCTCTCTCTCTCTCTCTCTCTCTCTCTCTCACACACACACACACACATCAAGGAGATTTTAATTCATTGCTATATTTATTGCTTGTTCCTTGATAGTCAAAGGCAATTAACCTTAGAGCAAGAGAGATTCGTTAAGAGACATTTCTCAAAGCTTGTCTCTGAATTAAACTGTAATTAACCCTAGATTTGTTTTTCTTAATTGTCCCTTTTCTTTTACCTTCTAATCCTAGTTTTTCTTCAGATCTTAAGTATAATATTCTTTTAAAACTTTTGTTCCTTTTACTTTGACCACCACTTAAAAAACCTTTAACGTAGTTTAACCAAATTGTCTTCATAAATCTATGAAGACGTCTTCAGGGATGGTCACAATTTGTCTGGAAATTCTGGCTATTTATTTCATCTGTGTGTAGGCTGATTAGGTCATTCATTTATTTATCCATTTTTCATTGACTCTCACTCAAGATTCATTACCTGGGTGTCAGTTAACTGGGTCATTCATTTATTTATTCATCCATTCAGAGCTTATTCAAAAGTAATGTTACCAACAAACTATTCATTTATGAATCATATATTTAATATAAATTTATGTATAAAAAGAATTTAGCATTAAATAACCTTTAAGGGTTGGTAAAATACAACCAACTAAACTTGTTTTATCGGTGTTGCAGTGTTTAGATCCCACTGGTCAAAAATCTCTTCAATAACGGATATGAACTTTTCAGCCCCTTTTTTTGTGTATATATAAATGCCTATATCTATATATAATACTTACATTCATCATCCAGATAAGTTTCAACTATTTGCTTCAATTTTTTTTACTGAATAGTTGATTTTTAAAATTACATTTTCAAAGAACTATTTTTTTTTCTTTCTCTCTTCCAGTTATGTTACATTATGGCCAATTTGCTGATTTATAAAAAAAATTAAGAAATTGTTCAGTAAAAAAAGATTAAACAAATAACAAACTTATTTTTATCTGGATGATAAATGTAGATATTGTTAATATGTGTTTGAATGTTGATTGTGAATTTCCTTCTCTTTATTAATGGCTGGTTTGAAGTGGCACAGGAAGGTAATGCTGATTTGCATAACTGTTGTGTTAATAATGGTTGGCTAATTTACACAGCCATTATGTTGATGATAATTAGCCAATCAGAGCTAACTTTATTACAACATTAACTAGATATCTTTTTGTGAGAGGACAATTAAGAATTTTACCCTGAAAGTGTGCAGAATTAATGAATTTTATTTATCTATATATCTTCTTTTTTTAACATGAAAACAAAATGTAAATTTATGGATAGGCTATTCTGTACAAGCACTTATTTTTATTAAATTCATTTTGTTCCAAACTTTATCCAATATTTCTATCTCTCTTGCAAGATGCCACTCAATTGCACAGCATAAACAAATATAATTTTTATATTGCTTTATTGTAATTTTCATTTATTTCAGATGACTGAAGACACAGATTGGGGATTAACTATTGGGGAATCTATAAAAGAACAATGTCAATTAGTGCTAAACAGAAACTTGACTCTGTGGGTGAAACCTGAAGGTCCACCAAATGCCATTACCAATTACTTTTGTCCCACAGTAAGTTGTTATGGCAGAGGAAATTGTCAAAAGGGTATGTACAAGTTAACTTGAACAATATTATTCTGAAAGCTTGTTATTTTCATTTAGATATCTTCATTAATACTGTTACATTATGGGATCATAAATATGTATTGATGTTATATTTTGCAAAGTACAAAGCGACTCCAATATGAAAAGTTTATTTCTGACTGCAACATTTCGTAGTAGTCAGCCATCATAACACAAGAGAAAGACAGAGTAAAAGATACTTAATTCTTACATAGAAACGCAGAGATTCATGGGTGGTAGACAAACAAGAGAATGACAGCGTTTTTCTCCCACTAACAACCCTGCCTCCAAAGGGCTCGAATCTCTGACCTCAACTGTTTCCAACCCTGAGCTCTGAACTGCTCCAAATGAACTAACTCTGCTTATAAAACATATTAATTACTTTATCCACTAATGATATAAGAACACATGTCTTTAACTTTCCTGTGTGATGTCATCACTGAAATCTTCCAGCTATGCCCGGCAGTTGATGAAGTGTTTATTTTTTAACATCCTGTCTAGAACCCTGAGTTCAAAACAAAACCCTATTTTGACATGAACTGATGTCCTGGTCACTGCATGTGCATGCATACAACATTTTCAATGCAACCTACACTTCATTTAAAGTTTTCTACCCAACTTACAATGTATCATTATAAATGAAATAAAAAAACTAATATAATTAATTATCCTCCTTGATTATATTATGATACAAGAGTGAGTCAATTTTGATTGTATAATGTTCCATTAGAAATAATAAAATCTTGCTGTGTTTCGTTAAGAAGAAAATTAACTTTCAGCATAAAATATTGTAGGGAGCGTATTTATTTGTGGATGATATTGTATTTGTTTTATCTGGTGCTTTGACGTCTTACAATGTTTTTTTAGGTACCTGTGTCTGCAATAAAGACTACACTGGCCCAGACTGTTCTCTGGATGTTTTGAAGAATCCTGTTTTGATCTCAGTAGAAAACAACGGATTTTGTGATAAGCGATATATGTCTTGTCATTCCTTCATCTTGTATGGTTATGACATTAGCTACTCTGAAAACCTAACTTGCTACTATGAAGGAATTGAGGTAATTGAATATTTTGTCATATTCTATTTTAATAATGTATTTTATCTAAATTCATTTTAACTTTCAAGTACATTACTGTTGTGTTCCCAAAATAGTTATTTCATTAGAATATAAATTTCATACAATTATATGACAGAAATAATACAGTATAAAGATTCCTTTCTGATAAGTTTCATGGCCTACTCGTAAAATGTTCCTAAAACTTGTACTCAGTATTCAGCATAAATAATTTAAAGATTAGCTATTTATACACAAATAGCATAAAACAAAAAAATCAATTATAGAATAATTAATCATTATTGTAAAGATGTACCAGTAACACCACATATAGCCTCAACTCTCTCTCACCCTCCAACCATGTTGGTCATTGCCCTTGACAAGGTTTGTGAGATGGGAGGTAAATGGTTGTTGTTTCATAGGGTACTGCTTCCATGATTTGTTCAATACAGCACATAGCATTCTTGTGTAGTTCCCATCTAGCTTTTTCTCTCTGCGTTTCATGAGAGTCCAAGTGATGTAGCTATACAGTAGTACTGACATGGTTACAGTTTGAAAGAATTCCCATTTTACTGCTTTCAGTAGATGAGATGATAAATAACTAACAAAATCCCCAAAGCATACTATTCAAGTGCAGAATTATTAGTAAATGATCATTTGAAAATATATTAAATAATGTAATATACAATGAAATAGTGACAAGTAAAGACAACAAAAATAATGAACAAGTATATATAGGAGCAACTGGAAAAGCATGAAAAATAAGGTATGATTGTTTTGAAATGACATTTAATAATAATTATAAAAATACAAATAACCACACTATCTCATTATATGTGGAAAGTAAAAGAATTAAGAGGGGGAAAAAACCGAAATTTGAGATATCATTTCAAAAGAATGCTCATTTTACAATATCTCAAAAATGTACACTATCCTACAGTGGGACGCATAGTGTGCTCAGTTCAAGAGAAGAGCTTTTGCACTGGCAAAGAAATTTATGGCTGCCACTCGCATAATGCAAAGCTCTTCGAATGAATTGAGCACTCTGGTATCCGATAAGGTATAAAAAAATGTAAACAAACGAACGCTACTACTTAATACCTTATTATTCCCTAGCTGACGTAGTATGCTTGTTGGCCAAGCGGTCTGATACTAAGTCTAACATAAGGCTGGGCTGGTTTCGATCCCAGCTTCAAGCGTCCTACATGTCTAGCCACCCTAAAGAGTAGTCATACAATGAAACAGTCTGTCTGTGAATGACAATATATATATATATATATATATATATATATATATATATAATGGGTGTACATATGTTATAACACAGAAAAAAATAACACTGCAGTGAAATCTTTGTTAGAGCAATACTGTTAAAATTCTCTAGCAAAATAAAGCAGTTTCAAATCTAATTTGCTACTTTATAACTATAGTGTTGCACCCACTCTGCTCTTTACAAGAAATAACTATTAAATACTAATTATCAAATACTTTCCCTTTTTATCTATTAAATGAATTATCATCAGTGATAATATAAATTCTATAATTAAGATGCTACTCTACTTTGAGTTTAATAGTTATTGATAATGGTTTTAAGCAAGTAGTAAAAATTGATATTTTTTAAATTATAAATTAAAGACCTTCTTGCTTCTTCTTTTTGCAGGGTGCCTTTGCTGGCAAGAAATACAAATCAAAGGCTCGTCATTTGACTTATAATATGATTGAATGTCCTTCTGATCAATTGGGTAATGGAAAATACACTATTCAGCTCAGTCTCAGTGAAACCCAAATAAGCAATACTAAAACCATCCTGATTACAAATACAGGTTGTTTTGACTGTTTCGGAAAGGTCAACTGTACTCTAAAGGTAATGTATATAGTCTGTTTATTTCTATTGATGAATGATATAATTGCAACACCTGGAATATACGTTCCTGTTTAGTTAAATTACAGTAAATAAATCATATTTACAGATCATTAAGTGCCCAGGTTCCAAAATAAGGGGTGTATGAACAATATATTTTATTTTTTAAGATTAAGTAGGGACTTTTGAGTGTTTTTTTTCTAAAATTCGTGCTATGTACAAAATTAATCATTTATGCAATATTAATATGAAGTATTTTCTTTAATACTAATTACATTTTTTATCCTTTATTTTAATATACATGACTTGCTGATTTTTTGAATGAGAATATTTTTATATATTTTCCCTTGATTTCTAATTGATCTGTTATACTGAATGTAAAACTGGTTTTAACATTTCTGCATTTTTTTCAGACACACTTCACTACAAGCAACATAACCATAAAGGTAAAACAGTTTTACTAATATTTATCATAATTAACTGGTTTTTGTTTTTTTTTTATATAGGAATAGGAATGACATAGATATCTATTTTCATTTTATCTTTGTATCTATTTATAGATATATTTACATCCATTATTTTTTATCACTAATATTGAACTAAGAATCCATTATTTTTTATCACTAGTATTGAACTAAGAATCCATTATTTTTTATCACTAGTATTGAACTAAGAATGCTACTGTTAATAATTATTTACATAATTTTTTACTTTGGTTTTTATCAATTTTTTACTATTAAATAAGGAATTATTTAGAAATCCTCCTTATACAGAAAATAGTAAAAGACAATGTACCAGAGTTGTCATCATACTCAATTCCACCCCTAAAAGCACCAAACTAAACTACAGAATTATTCAATACCAAAAATAAAACTGAATGTCAAAGTCCATTGGTGAGAGCTAATGTCAACTAGATATAAAAGTTAAAACTACCAACTGGGAAAGTAAATATATCATATGTGCACAAAATGGCGGCAAAGGAAGTTTTAGTCATCTATGGAGATATGAATCTGGTTCAGTTCTGATAAGGTCATCTGGAAGAGAGGAAACCCTAAAACCTCCATGAATCCAAGTTAGCCATTTTCTTACCATGGAAATTTATAATTTTCAAAGATATGACACATCTTGATGTTTTTAGTTATAGTATGTGTGTATATATATATATATATATATATAGCATCACCAGGTAATTTCAAATGGATCTTAAACAATTTTCACTGAGAAAATTATCAGCTGATTGTATTACTTCATGAATTTTCATGTCTCAATCACTGATGGAGGAAAATATGTGAACTTGTTGAATCAATTCCTGTCATTAAAGAAGTTTCTTTCAAATAAAAATGTCATCGAAAGGCTGTAATATTTAAAGTTCTGGGTTTGATCAATTAGAAATATGGATGTAACAATTCTAGTTGTGGACATGATCTATTGCAATTATGGATTCAAATGACTCTTTTGACTGAAAATTTTTAGTCCAAAACATAACAGAAAAAGTTGGAGTTAATAGGATAAGAGTTAAAAAACATCACTGATGACACTTCCTGATGTATCAAGAAAATATATTTTGTAAATTTCCATCTATTATGGAGAAAGCATAATTATCATGATATAATTTTTATATGTATATTACCATGACACTGCTGAAAATGGAGCATATTTGTATTGATATTTTTGTTAGTACACTACTGTTAAACTGTTCTATCATAAAGAATAAAGGCATTTACAATTAAGTTTGTAACTAATATAATTTAGAGTTGGTATAATTCAAACTTTCATCTTTGATAAATTTTTATGAAGAATGAGTAGCAAAGAAGACATATTAAACTAGTTTTCTCAAAAACGAGAAGAGAAAGAGATTGAGAATAAGAAAAAAGAGCAATGGTTATGATCAAGAATCTATATTATAGTGATCCAATATTTTTGATCCTGTTTATAGATTTTCAATTAAAGCAAAAATGTAATATAGTACTGTTCACAGATTTTTAATTAACCAATGTGATATATATTATACTGTTCATAGATTTTCAAATAAACAATGTGATATATATGATACTGTTCATAGATTTTCAAATAAACAATGTGATATATATGATACGGTTCATAGATTTTCAAATAAACAATGTGATATATATGATACTGTTCATAGATTTTCAAATAAACAATGTGATATATATGATACTGTTCATAGATTTTCAAATAAACAATGTGATATATATGATACTGTTCATAGATTTTCAATTAACCAATGTGATATATATGATACAGTTAATAGATTTTCAATTAACCAATGTGATATATATGATACAGTTAATAGATTTTCAATTAACCAATGTGATATATATGATACAGTTAATAGATTTTCAATTAAACAATGTGATATATATGATACAGTTAATAGATTTTCAATTAAACAATGTGATATATATGATACTGTTAATAGATTTTCAATTAAACAATGTGATATATATGATACAATTTGTAGATTTACATTTGAACAAATACCATTTACTCAAGACATTTTTTTATTTCATTTTAATTTTTTTGTTACAGGATTCTTTGTGTTATATAGACAATATATGTTATGAACCCAACGAATACAACTCAAAGAATAATCGACAATTGTGTAATCCTGAAAAGAATCTTACAGCTTGGACACTGACCACTGGTAAGAAATAGTTCTCACAATATTTAATGGATGCTTGCAAATTCATATTTCTAGTCTGAATAATTAAATGGCAAGAGTATCATTTGTTTATATAAAGTTTAAATTAGTGTTAGTTATTTTTACATTGTTTATTGATACTGAATAGTACAATTTTTCTATTTTTAGTATTTGTCCTAAATTTGTGTGAATTAGTATTTTTTATTTTTGTATTGGTATCTAGTAGTACCATTTTTATGATTTTTAGTATTCTGACTCTTTAAAAATAGATTTTCTATTTAATAATCATGAGTGTCATTCAATTAATAGGTGAATTTTGTCTAAGGAGTTAACCAATAGAAAGCTCTGTTTACAGTCGCATCTTTTTCAAGGAAATCAAGTGAGGAGTTCTTTCTTGTCCCAGAAGATTCTGCATGACCTTCTTTACTGACTACTGCAACAGGAACTTTTTCTTTACCAGAGAGTGTGTTTTCACTCCATGAACTGCCTTTTCAACTCAGGTTCATAGTGGAAAAAGCATTTTTAACCCAATTGCAAGAGTACTTTTTTAATAAGATGTATTTCTCTATACACATCACACATTCTTATGTAAATTTTGCATGGCTTGCTCTTCCCAGTTAGCAAAAATTTGATGACAGACCTCTGTTCAAGCCTGGAGAACTCTGTTTGATTTGCTCCCATTTTGAATAGCCTCAAAAGAAATACTTTTGTAGGATTGAAATTGGTTTTGCTATAAACTGATTCCAGACAAATCAAAGTTAATATTTTTTGGAAAAAAATTATTTTTCTTGCTTGAAAAAAACTTCCTTTATTGAATGACCCTTGTATAAACCTATAAATTAAAAAAAAAATCTGTCTTGTTTGCCTAAAAATAATTTCCCTTATTTATTGAATGTCCCTTGTATAAATTTATAAATTTAATTTTTTATATAATCTTTTTTAAGAGAATGTTAGAATTGCTTTTCAGTCTTGAATATTTTATTGAATGCCAACATTTTATCTTTCTTTTTAGTTCATCTATTTATTCATATATTATAACATATTTATGTACATGGGATATTTTTTTTTTTAATTGATATTTTCATTTGAAATGGCCGCTATCATTTGAGATGTAAATATCTGAGTAACTACATGATCTATACAAATGAAACTAAACAGGCTTAATATTGAGCAAAATAAGATTTATTAATCAAAATTTCAATGAAAAATGCTAAGGTTCCTGGATTTTCTTCATATAACCCCAGAGGAAAAAAAATCAGTGTCTGACTGTTTGAATGTGGCAGCTATTTTTAAATGAAATGATATAAACTTTTCTGAAACTCCCCATATAATACCTGTTAAATATTTTTACATATTTTATTGAAAACAAAAATTTATCTTTATTTTCAATTCATCTATTCTTTTTCTATAATACAGCATATTATTTATTCATTTATAATATTTATATATTATATAAAAAATTTTTATTGAAAATGAACATTTTATCTTTTTATTTAATCCTTTTACATATTAGAATTTTGTATGGCCATTTTAAAATAAATAATTCTTTTGTTCTTTTTGTATATGGATAGTATAGATTCTTGAAAACGAGTGATGCATTTGCAAAATTGCAGCCACATACACATCATATAAACATATTATAATAAACAATTATACCAGAGCATTCTGAAGGATAATGTAAAAAAAATGGATCATCTCAACTGGTGCAGATTTTTACAAATGCAACATGCAGTTTCTTGTTCATCATCACTGGTAAAAATACATAGCACATGATGGAAACTATGGAGAAATATTGTTTGGTACTTGAACATTTTCATTATTCTACAGTTTCATTGTGGTCTCTATATAAGTTGTAGTTTCCATGAAAATAAAGATTAGGCATTTCTTTCAGTACGCTACTTGATAATTTAAGATTCTAAATTCACCAAATTTGGCAATACATTTTCATCATGTACAAAGTCTACAACCTCAGCAATAAGATATTAAATATTTAAAAAATCTATTGGATATATATATATATATATATATATATATATATATATATATATATATATATATATATATATATAGCTTCAGTGGATTCACAGTCATGTGACTCTGAGCTGCTATCTCTATCCTTTTAAAACCATCACCAATGGTTCACACATTTACCCAAGTGATACATCATATAGACATGAAGTCTTTAGGCATCCACTTTGTTTACCATCCAAGTTCCTGCACTATATAGGAGGGTTGAAAGAACTATGGTATAGTACACTACATGTTTAGTTTTTATGGAGAGGTCTTTGAAGAACCAGACTCACTTCCTCAGCCCACCAAAGGCCTTGGAAGCATTTTGGGTTTGTATATTTAGTTTCACATCTAGTTTGTTATTGTTGGTAACTGTGGAACCTAGATAGTTGAATTTGTTTACTTGGGTTAGTACCTGGCCATCTATGTATATGTTTTGACTAATGTCTTGAGATCCTAGAAGAACCAAAATAAAAAAAACTGGTGTAAAAAAAAAAAGAAATCAGCAGGATGTCGTCATCAAATATGATGGATAGCTAGTATATATATATATATATATATATATATATATATATATATATATATATATATATATATATATATATATATATAAAACATAAATAAGATGAATAGAAATAATTCTTTGTAGTTATTTTTTAATTATTCTCAATTAGTTTTGACCTTGGAAAGAAGAATTTTTCATATTTTAGAATAGTTTTTAAGAGTTGATATGCTGCCAAAGAAGCCAGGAAAAATGAACTGGTGGCATAACATATTCATTGAATGAAAATTATTTTTGGTATCCAAGGGTTTTGAACTACTTTATGATCTTTGCTATCATGAATACATGACAGTGAGATCTACATTTGGAAGATATTTGTTAGGCATGGATAAGGTATATTTCAAATTAGTTGTAGCTATTTTAGTTAGATATTTAAAATTTAGATGTTTATGTGGCAAACCATATTTCTCCATCTTATTTCAAGTGGTGTTTTGAAGATGGTTTAGTTTGATGTTTGTTGGATTGGGACCGGGGGCCTGTGTGTGTCAGCTGTCTACAAATTGTCTGCAAATATGTATATACTTTCTCATCAGTTGAAGTAGTAGATTAGCCAATGAAAGGCGACTAAAGTAGATTAGCCAATAAGTCACATATAAACAATAGCAAATTAACAGAGTCTAGACTTGTGCAGCCTTGTTACTTAGAAGGAGTATCTTGTATCACTCAACCAGAAACAAGATGGCTACCCAAATTCCAACAACATTAAAGCTATTTGGTGTCAGTGTTTGGAGATTTTATTATCTGTTTATGTGTTTTTATTATTACCATGATATTGTCCAATATATATATATATATATATATATATATATATATACACGCACATTTGCTTATGTTTTGTTTTGCTTTTTTAAATGACAGACCCTTGCCAAGGTTTAAATCTGAGGTGGTTCAGTGAAGAAGACATTGCATTAGTTGGTTTTGAAAAGGAGAACTTCACAAATGTGAACATAAGTCAATGCAAAGAAGCATGTTTAAATTCAAAGAATTATATCTGCATGTCATTCAACTACAACAAAAAGACTTCAGAATGTACTCTAAATACAAAAGACCAGACAGGATGGTGGCAAAAACGATTGCCCTCAAATGACAGTGTTTATTATGAATGGCAATGTGAACAAAGTAAGTCAAAGCCTTTATTATATATGTGTAAGAAGTTACTCATAAAATAGAAAAAAAACTTTCAATTGAACTTCATAATTATTAACTTTCACTTTTTAATTTTTAAAAATTCAATTTGCTTTTTTATTGCCACTCACTTGAATGATAATTTCTACAACAAGAAATCATAATTTAAGAACTCTGTTGGTAGGACTTAATATATGCCAATGAAATACACTGCAGTGGAGTAAGACCCCCTCCTCTCCCCAAAACAAAGGAAGTCCTAGATATAACATGAAACTGCATCTGGTAGTGAGGCTTCAGTTCTGGATTTCTGGGATGTGTCAATTTCTCTTAGTTCCACTCTTACCAAGAATAGTAGTTCTATTAATAGGTCAAATAGGTCCACATGAAAATTATTAGTATCAGATAGGAATACTTGATAACTGGGTAAAGAAATGATTATTATTATTAAATTGGAATAGTTACTTGAAACCAAATAGTTGTGGATGAACTATTGATACTAAGAATAATCACTTGAATCATCATCATTAGTTATTTAAAACTATATAATTGCTAGCCAAAAAAGAAGACTGACTTCAGCATTTAAAAAGGGTTATCATGCTGTAAGCAACCAACCAATAGAGACAATAATAAAGGATATACTCTCAAGAAGACTTGAACTCTCATCTCCTTTTGCTTCAGGAAAGATTGATTATCTTTACCAGTTGATTTACCTCTAAACTATGAGAATCATGGATATTGCAGAAAACTATAAACCAAAAACACATTTCCTACTTTCTCTCTGATTTGTCAGCCTCATATTTATTGATATTTTTTTTACACACAAGTAGTATTAATAGCATTTTTATTTTTTTATGTTTTACACTGTCAACCAATAGACAGGTAATTTTCTTTCCTTTTTTAATTCATCATTCAGTAAACATTTTTATGGTAGCTAGGAACAGCATGTGTCAGAGGCAATAATAAAAGTCAGCTCAAAATAAGATTTGAACTCACATCTTTTGCTTTAGGGAAGGCTGGTTATCCACATCAGCTGCTTTACTGACTAAGCTATGAGAACCCATTGGTATTGCAGAACCCTAAATCTAATGTATAACACATCCTCTGATTTGTCTCTAATCTATTGAAATCATTGTTCACTACTAATTTGAATACACAACAATAGAATTTGCATTTTCTCTCTCTAAAATAAACCAACAATAGACCGTAGCAGCACTATTATTTTTGACTAATAATATTCAAGTTAAAATTTCTATGATAAAGCTAGCTACCTAATACTTGAACCTGAATCAGCAGGTATTTTATTTCTCTATTAAAAAAAATTTGATTATTCATATCAAAATGGACTAATCCTTGTAATTCTGCTCTTAATTTATTTTGTTGGTGTCAAAATAATTATAGTTTTTATTTTAAACTTAGATATGCATTTTGGAATAAAGTATTAACTATGTTCATATAATTTATTGTACAAATTTCCCTCTGTGAATTTATGCAAACAAGTTTATTTTCACTGTTTATTCTTATCCGGATCAAAAAGTTTTATTCTAAGCTAAAGTATACTGCTTTAAAGTAAATCATAAAGAATGACAATTATTTTGAGACCAAGCTAATAAAAAGACAAGAATTTTTAAAGTCTATTTTTCTTTTTACAGTCATGTAATGAAAAGAAAACCTAGTGGAAAATTGCTCTGTTTTTTTGTTAGGTTAGGTTATAGCATGTTAAAATCTTTTCTCGTTAAAAAATTAAATAAATAAATATTTCTATATAATTATGTAATCAGTTATTACTACATATCACATAATTTTTTAGATATTTATTCAAAGAAAATAAAATACACCTTACACTTTATCATGATATAATGATCTGAAAAATATTTCATAGAATGGTTTTATTTTTTAATACCTATTTCCTTACACAATCCACTTTTCTTCCCAGTTTATCAAGAATTAATACTAAGACTTAATTAAATATACATGAGATAAATCAAAACTGATCAGTAATTAGAAGTGATGATTTCAAAAAACTACTTGGGTTAGTCAAAAGTTTTGTAATACATTAGTACATGTTAGTTTATGGTATGTATATCACATGATCAAAGCAAGCCATAGAAGGTATTCATTATGATTGGTAGTATTATGGTAGTTGGTGTACTGATGTTATGCATTACTTCATTCCATATGTCATATGAAAGCTGCACAAATGGATATGAAACATAGTCTAATTTAGGAATTTACACTTAATACTTTTGAACTGAACCATAACACAGGAAGTAACTAAAAAGATTGGTTGTGGGAAAAGTAAAGGAACAGTTGATCACCAAACAATAACCAGATGGTTCAAAAAATTTTGTAAGAATCTTGACTCTCAGGTAAGGTCAAGTGTGCTTAAAACCATGGTTTCTTAGGTCATGCTCCAAGTCTTACAGGCAGGCGAGTTCACCATCACCCAGTCTATTGTGGTTCATCACCTTCACAACCTCAGCAAAAGTATCTGGAGTTGCTGAATTTTGCCTCATGTTACTAAAATATTGCAAAACTGTTGACTCACTCCAGTATTATTGTCAAATTTTAACTGAATTGTTTTGTTTTTTTTTAATAGGTCCCTGCGATAAACAAGGCTGGACTCCTACTCGAGTCTTTGGATATTCCCTTAGTGGACACAACGTAAAAGTTATTAATAACATCAGCATGTACACAGAGTGTCAAAAATTGTGTTTAACTGAACGAAACTTTTTATGCCGTTCAGTTGATGCCAGTGTTGTATTTAAAGACTGTTATTTGTCTGATGTGCGGAAATCTGACTTCCCTAATGATTTCATTAGATGGAGATATTATGCCTATGATGAATGGAATTGCAAATCAGGTATGAAGCATTGGATATTCCTTTATATAATCTTACTTTATCCCTTTTTTTCATCACAAATTTATGTACTTATTTGTTAAGACACTTGATGAACCCAAAGTTTAGTGTATACGAACATTATGTATTATTTAGTTTTGTATATATTATCTAATCAAATAAATTAAACAGCTAAACTAAACTTCTGAAAATATTTTACTCATTTAAAATTTCATGTAAATACTTTTGATTAAATTCAATTTGAGTAATTCCTCTATTAATTCCCTGATTTTCATCAATGTTTATTGTATGATTTTCACTTTACCATAAAATATATTAAAATAATTTTAAAAATTTAAACAATAGAACATCTTAAGGATTTCATAATAAGTGTTAGTACTTGTTGATTGAATATTAAAGAGGGTCAGAATAGCCAAATATCTTCATGACACAGATCATGAGAGCTAGGCTATTTTTGCATGGCCCAAGTGCAGACACCTGAGCCCTACCCTCCTTATTAAACTGACTACATATTGTATACTATAAACAAGGAGATATAGTTAATGTGGTGTGTGGAACCACCCCCACAAGAATGGACTGATCCAAGCCCATAAAGAAACCAAGCTGAAGCTTAGGAGGGGTATAATAATTGGATAATGACTGTATTTCCTTACTTGTACATTTATTCCAAGATTAAATACCTATTATCTCATGCATATCTTTAATTATATTATTAAGATATAATGGTTACATACTGACAAGAGGTAACCAGTTACTTCAAAGTAGCATCTTTCTATTTCTATAAAACTATTTGAGCAACTAATTTCTATAAATATTTGGTGAGAAAAATCCTAGAGTTGATACAATCTAGTGTTTAATTTTTTTATTTATACAAAAATTTATATGATGAAACAATGAAATTACAGAAGGATAAATATATATTTTGTAAAATCTATAATAATTTATAATGTAATCTGCTATGAATAAATATAAGCAGCTTAAAATTCAGCCCAATTTTTCAAAGAATGTTCTAGTTAATTTTGGCTTTTATACTAATGACGATATTAATTTGTGTTTCTCTATTCTTATTTGCTTCTTTGTAGACAAGGAGAAGGTTAATCTACCACAGAACCCAATTATTTATGTTAACAAGAACACATCTGAAATTGAATGCATGTTTCATCCTATACAAAGCAAACTCAGATTTATTGATTACAGTTTTCGATGGATTGTTAATGGCAAATTTAAGGACTTCAAGTTGATTAATTCAACAGATAAATTCAAAATTATTGAGATGAATAAAGATATATCCAGTAATCTTGCTCTAGGAGATAAGGTAAAGTAATCTTTTTAAAATAGAAATTTTCAATTTCATTTCTTTCTTTTTTATCTTTGTTTAAGAAATTTAGTATTCACATCTAAGTATAATTAAAGTGCACAACTAACAAGAATTTTCCATTACTTCAAGAAAGTTAGTAGAGCTTTTTCTTTGCCATTATTCACAGATTTATAAGTGTATAACCTTTTTATGTTAGTTTCATTTAAAGTATTAAAGATCATCAGATAAAACTCAATTTTTTTAATGTTTTATCCTGCTCTGCTGGTTAGCATTTGAGCACTTTAAGGAAAATATTTTTAAATGATTTGTTGGTTCACACACACAAAAATATAGGGTATGCTGGAAAGTTTTGTTTGTTTGGATTTTATGGCATATCAACCTTTGTAGGTTATTCAATGGCAGAAAGTTTTTGGCTCAACCAAAAAAAGAATGACATTTTTTATCAAATATTTTCTTGTAAGGGTTCAAGAAAAGCAACAAAAAAAGCTTGCAAGATGATGTACCAACTGTGTGAATGAATCTATGTTTCATGATTTTAGGTCATTCTCTTGGTTTGGCTGAGAACTTTTCAACATCACCTTGTATATGCTGATAATTCAGTGGTAAACTTACTGTTTATATAACTCACAATGAAAATCAAACTCCACTGACTAATGAAACATCTGTTTATAGCATCCATGATTGAAAACTCTGAATGAATTAACTATTTTACCATATCAATTCAACCAACAGAGATTAGGGTGTGGTATCTGTTTATCTCCCTCAGTCATGTTCTTGTATTCAGACACAATGTGGCAAATGAAAAATGAGGCAAGCCTAGACTTGGGGATCCCAATAACTAGAGCAGCACCTTCCCAATGCGCCAAAAGGAATGGTTAGTTAGAGTAGTCTGATACCTTTGTGATGATAGTTGTAGGAACTAAGCAATGTTTCCTTTACACACACACACACACACACATATATATATATATATATACACTGACTGTATGTTGAAAATTTAGTGTCCAAGTTAATTGGCCAAGATTATCCAGGCAACTCTCTTAGGAGAAGTACCAATGAGCTTTTATTAGCTCCATAGGCTGAACCTATTCCATTTAGCAGTGGCAATTACAAACAACAAGCAAAGCATCATTATTCATTGACTGGAGGTTATTGGTTCTATTCCTGTGCTAAGCAGTAAATCTATATCCAATGATAACACTAGGCCCTTGAACATTCTCCCTACTCCAACAGATTGATTGTGTGGTTAAATGGCTATTTCAGAGAATTTCTTGCCATTCTGTAGAGTAATGGATTTTCTATTCTTTCAAGCAGGATTGTGAATAAAAAATTACTGCCTTTAAAAATAAACATTTTTACACAAGGTCAGTCAGAATAGTCTCTCAAATTTAAAATTGTCCCTGCATAGGAACAAACCGTGGTAAGTGGTTGGTACATATGTCTTTGAGAACTAATATCCATGCCATTTCATTTGCCACACACATGGTAAGGAGGTTCTGAAATACATTTTTTTTCAGTGGAACTCATCTCACTACATGAGGATATCCCATGTCTGGCTTGCATTCCTGTAATGGGGTCATCATGCCTTCCACTGTACACTGCCCATCATGCATATCTGCCTGTTGCACAACATCAGACTCAAATGTTGTTGCATTCTACAGATGCATACCACAGTGCATACTGCCCAAAAGAGAGTAGTGTCTCAAGAACAAAGGAAAAAAACATAAGGTTTGAAGGACTGAACTTGCTCATGCATGGAGATGTGTGTGTGTGTGTCACTTTAGGACCTTTCTTTAGCTTTATTGCCCCTCATGTTTGTGGCATGAATTCCAACTTGCCACTGCAAAGTTTTCAGACTTGACATGACCAGGGTCCTTGCGTCATTTTCTCTGTCCCAGGCGGATCTCCCCTAACCACAACTGATTGCACCTGTATATATGCTGGGGTTAATTTTTCCCTACTTCTGGACCTAGGTCATCCATAGATTGGATAGAAACATACTGTAAAACTGTATGTCTCCAAGACACCCTAAAAAATAAGACAATGAAATTTAACTCTTTTAAGATGAGCCTAAGTAGTCTTCTCAGCCTTATCTGACCATCTCTGCTTAGACTGGAAGAAGTGAATGAGTGGCCTATGCAAAAAATACATATGGCCACACACATGCTCATCTACACCTGCATCACACATACTTAATGTATGCTTACACACACCCATGCAGATATGTCTAGGAAACTATATGGATATATACATACATACCTATGTTTTATTTGCAACTATACACATATGTACATATACATACTTATATGTTTACCATAATATGGATATACACATATATATGTAAAAACATATATCTAACCCTGTATACTACCACACCAAAGGTCCATAGTGTCACACACTAGATCTATCCACTTATGATTACTTCTGGGGATACCTGAAGGCTCAAAATTTTAAATTTAGGCTACTAGCAATTGAAAACCGATAGATTTTATCCATCAAATCATCACAGCAATAGCAGAGCCAATGACTCAGTAAGTGCTGTAGAACTTCAAGGTGAGGCTTCAGGAGTGTATTATGAGAGTTGAAGGTGGTTTATGTTGTTGTTTGGTATCTGACTCCATTCTGGGTTATTCTATTCTTACTCCACGTTATCTTGCTGGTTTAATTTCTTGGATATGAAAGTTGCAAGGAATTATATGAAAGAAGACAGGAAGCCAATATATGTTTAAATTTTGCCTTTATTTCTGGGTTCAAAAACCATTTAGTGGGTGAGGAAATTCTTCCTGAATACAAATGAGATAGATGGTTGCATTTCCCAGTCAAGGTGTTAAAATGTGTTAGTCGTTCTTGGGTCTAATATGTCCAAATTTGGTATTTAAAGAACAGGTCTCTTTCTTTTGTCGAGAGGGTTCCTTCTTTGTGCATGCACCATTCCTTTTCCTGTCAGAGGCTTCTGGAAGTTTCTGCACTTCTTTGTATTTATTTTTAATTTAAGTTAGTTTTATTTTTGTTTTATTTGTTTTTTTAATTCCCACAGTATAGAACATGAGAGCAAGTATTTAGATAATAATCTTTAAAACAAAATGATAACAATAATAAAACAAATTAGCAAATGTTGTTTATTTTTGTAAAATTTTATTTTAGATAATATCTATATTGCCTTTTTATTTTTAAACATTATTCTGCCAGACTCTGTTATTTAAAAAATTATACAATTTATTTTATACTTTAAAAATTTCTTGTTTTTTCAGGTGGAGTGCAGTGTGTCAGCTTGTTTCCGAAATGAATGTAGTGTTACAGCTGGTCCTGACAAACTCAGTAACACTCTGGATATAAATTTCAAGGTAGCTAGCTTTTAATGCTTTATTATTTCTCTTCATAAGGAAATAGCATTGATATTTTATTTAGTGCATCGCTGTGAAAGTTTCTTGGTCAAACTTAAAGTTCAAGTCTTCAATCAGTTGGCTATCCCAGATATACTATCTTTTAAGTGGTTGAAGAGAAAATCCCTGATAATCTATGTTGAATGTATGAACTCATAGTTTAATTGTTTTAATAATTTGTAACTAAAAAAAATGATTTAAGCATTTATATCTCTACATAAATTATCATGATTCTCTCCCCTGTTTGCTAGATTCATTTTTGATGATAAATTCATTTGTCAATCGGATTTTCTAAAATCTTCTCACTCTATCAAATTTTATTCCATAATTTACTCAACTTATATATATATGTGCACACACAATCTTTTTAAAATGTAAAATAGAATAATACTTCTATAAAATAGGATATTATTTCTATATTTGAACAATCGTATTTAATATTTGAAAAATACTGTGATATTAGATTTTTTTTTCTTGGGCAATATAATGATTTTGCTGATTAAAAACGCTTGATGTTAAATTTTGATCATAATTTTATTGGTGATAACGTATGCATGTATATGCATATATATATATTTTTTGTTTTTTGTTTTTTGTTTTTTACATCTGAAGATGGTTTTTGTAAAGCTTATAAGAATTTGTAAAAAACTGAAATTTATAATGATACTAAGTGAATTTTTTACTTTTGTCTTTATCTAAAAGATATATATATATATATATATATATATGTGTGTGTGTGTGTGTATGTATGTATATATAATATTACATGGTAGTGTCTGTGACGCTGGGTTTCATGCATGTTGCGATCGTTGGACAGAGTGAAGATTTAAAAAAAACGATTATTATGGTTGATTTTTTGTTTGAAAAGTAGGGGTTATTTCTGTGTATGTGTGCCTAAGTTTGTGTGTTTTTGAATGTTAGTATGTCTGTGTGTGTATTGTTGCTCACATGTACATATATACATATGTTTGTATATGTATTGGTATTCATCTTTACTTATTTACACATAATTTCTGCTGTCTGTTGATGGTAAGGGGTGAGACAAAGGAAGAGAGTGGGAGAAGGGAAAAGTGGGTAAGGCAGGGGGAAATGGATTGTTGCAATCAGAATTTCTTTTTCTTTCTAACTTTATGGTAGCTAAAGGTTTATTTTGATTTGAATATAAAATGTCTATTTGGTGGGGAATTTTGTGAAGTGATGATGATGATTAAAACTAAAATCACCATCATCACATTACTTTTTATTTATTATTTATATATTTTATTTTTATTTATTTTATGTAGTATGGTATTTATGGGCAGGTAATAAAATTGATAGGTTTTGGGTTCCTTTTGCAATAAAGTGAGATAGTAAGAAGCATAAACTTCTTTTATATATATATATATATATATATATTCTGGCTCTTTTGGTATATATATATATATATATATATATATACCTAAAGAGCCAGAAACTATCTGCCTAGGTTTTACCTATCAGATCATCTGGATAATTCTGAATAAAGAGGGCTGGCCGAATAACATTTCATTTATAAAGTGGCCTCTTTAAGGAATAAAAAAGAGCAATATTTGAATTTCTGTTTATAAATGTTAATTTTTTAAACTAATACAATAATTCATTGCTATTTCAGCTTTTGTAGATTTAAATACAATTATTGTATGAATATATATATATACATCACAAATTATAATCATAATTTTTTTAATCTTGTTACTCTATATTCTTAAATAGCTGTTGACTCCCAAAATTCTGGAAGTGATTGAAGGCAGTGAAAACATTCACATCTCTATCCAAAGCATGGTGCCAACATTATTTTTCTGCAAAGATCATGAAAACCGTACCTGTGACATCATTTTCACAGCTGCCATTCAAGAAGATAATAATGGATATCAGTGCTCAGAAAAGACTGCAGAAGTATCAATTTTATCAAAGGATATTAAATGTGGTTACCAGCTATCTCCAAGTAAATGGTGGATGCCAGTTCATATCCCAATCAAGGCCAAAACTGATATGCTTCATGATGGGAATAAGACTAGAAGACTTCACCTTTTCATTAGAGCACACTACAACATGACCTATGTAAACCTTTGGTCCAATACCAGTGTGATGGTAAGTATAAGGACTTCAACTTTCCATATTTCTAAATTGTGTTTTGTTTGAATTTAATCCCTGCTTTTGTAGAATAATACACTCATTTTGTTATTAATCCTTTTTGGATTAGCTTTGATCTGCGGGAATATGGTATTGAGTTTCTTAGAAGTTGGGAAGATATTCAGTTGAGTCCCCCCACTAAGGATCAGTATTATCATTAGTATATCTATATGATAACATTGAATAAAAGAAAAAACTAGATAAATTCAATTACACATACAGAAACATTTAATATATACATAATATGCATAAAAGTATTGAAAAGAATTCACAAACATGTTCCAACAGATAAAATATGCACATATTGTTTCATGAACAAGAAGTATGTAAAAGAGGTACAAAATAGGAAAAGGCTTACTTGAGATGGTTGGGTAGTAAAATGTTAATTGCCATGTTGGCTTTACTATTCATTAGTGAAGCAAGAGAGGATTTCTACTATTCAAAGAATATGATCTGGGTATTGAAGAAAAAATTGAATACTTTCATAATCAAAATTTTATTAAAACTACATGTGCATTTTTAACAGTCTGACTATTAAATAATTGAATTGGTTACTTTTAAATTGAAAGGTCACATTAATATTAAAAAACATGATAAAAAATGTATGTAAAAGTAGTAAGATTGGTTTCTAATTTATTCCTTTAACCATATGTGACTGCTACAGACACACCAATTTATCTTTTTGTTAATCACCAAAAACGAAATTTTTCATCTTAATTCATTATTGATTTGTTTTAATATATCATCACTCTGTTAGCCGAGCCTAAAATAGACCAACTGAATTCCATGCAGAGGGGTAAGTCCTGTCCCCACAGCATGCTAAGTATGATACTAAACTGTATCCAGTGATGACATTCCACTTTTGGAGATTTTATTGCCATTACTCCCAGGCCCACTCTAACCCAGAATGCTTCTGTCTGTGAAAGAAGAGGGGAGGTGGATAGTATGCCTCATCAGTAACACAAAGAAAAGAGTCTCATAACTGAACACATGGAATCAGTTTCAAGTGCTGTTGATTTGTCATCTTCTTAATAGAGGGTGGACAGCTGAATTTCTACACTGAAAATGACAGTTCTCTTAGCTTCTTCCTATGAATTCTTTTTTGCCTGCAACAATCTTCTTTAGCAGTCCTACATCGAAGCTCGTCTCTTGTCGTGTGTCACCAAGACTCAAAATACCTCTCACCCCACCCCGGTGCATTCAGACAGGACTTAAATAATCATACCAAAACACCATATGCAGGTCAATCACACAATGGGGTAATTTACATGTGTGCCAGCATGTAGGTAGTCCTGATGTCACACACAATTCATGATTGGGAGGATATGGGTTCGGTCTCCCCAATCACCCATTTCTCTCCCCTGATCTCATTTTACACGCCAGACATATTCATGCACACTTTGAGCTGCCGTGTGCGTGATTTCTCTTGCTACATGTCTGTTATAATCATTTTTCTTTAAATAGTGTAACCTGTCAACCAATGACTATGGCATATATCTCTGACCTTTCAGTAAACTATGTTTCCAAAACTGATTGCTGGTTGCATAGCATAACATTTACTTGAACTACTTTCTAAAAAATCTTATATATTTCCTATTTAGATCATGTCCATTTATTTTATTTCAATGTTCTCCTATGAGTTTGTATTACAGGCATTGCATATAAATTTATAGCATAATACATTTCTCCATTTCTTTTCAGCTAAATATCATTGACAAAGATCAGCTAGTTATTTGCTCTTCAATGAATGGTATTCATATTACAACATTTGACAGCAGGTTAGTTCATATTTTCATGGTTCTTGAAAATGATATATTCAATATACTTCTAAGACTACTTACATGTTTTTTTTTGTTATTTTTGAGATACTTTAACTGATTTCAATTAAATAAATCATCTATATCAAGAATTCTCAAGTTAGGGTATTTGTACCTCTTAGGGTACAAGAGAAATTATGGGTTTACTCAAGGTTTATTAAAAAAATATTTAAATGTAATCTTACATATTGCAATTAATTATGAAGTGTTTATGTATTTAAAGTATTTGAACTTTGTTGATATATTAAAACAGATATTTCAGTTTGAAAGGAATAGTTAATTGAAGATATATGATTGTCAGCAAATAATTATTTTTATTAGAAATATTTCAATCTACATAATTGTCACTAAATTATTACTTGGAACACTTGAAATCATACATATGAAAGGTGGTGCATTTTCATGATTACATTTTTTTTGTCACCTAAAAAATCTATAGTATTTCAACTTTTTCATGATGGCCATAATTTAAATGAATAACCAATGATATAAAACTTTCAAAAGTTTTGGGGGTTTTTTTTGTTTTGGTGGGGGAGACTTAGCAGGCATTTTCTTTCTCATCTTTAACCAGCAATCTATTTGATCATCAGTTAAGAGAATTTTTTAATTAAATTCTTTGGATTTATAATTTGAGACATGCAAACAGATGTACATATTTGTTCATTCCATATTTTTGGTTTTCTTAAAGGATTACTAAATGAGTTATGTTTATTTGTATTTTGTGGATCATGTTTAAATGATCTTGTAGTTGTAGTTTGATGTTTGTATTTCACTTATAAGAATTCTGTTTTAATACAGTTAGATACTTCATAATAATATACTTTGTGTATAAAAATCCCCATACTGTATATATTTAATTCACTAGAATTCAGAATTTTTTTTTTCATAATTATGGCCATAATATTATGTTATGGTATGCATCAGTTCTTGCAGGACTATATATCTGTGCTCTAATCTAGGTACAGACCTGGGCAAGGTTGTATAAATTTACATGTAAGAAATAAAATACATTCGATATAGAATATGTTCAAAAAGCATTACAAAAACAATATAATCTAAACTGGATGATAATGTTTGCATTTAACTTTATACTAATGCTTTTAAGAAAGGCTTATATCCTTCTCTTGCCCCACTACAGACAACTGAGAGTAGATAGTAGGACAGACTGAGTTCCTTAGCCTCGGCAGAGCAATTAGTCTAGGAGAAAGAAAACTCTAAATTCAAACCAGCTGTACTCTGCTTTAGAATTGATCTTGTGTTACATCTTGTCTATCATGGAAGAATTGGGTAATGGGTAAATATGTACCTCCTAGAGAATCTCTTTACTGAAAACTAACTTCTTTTTTTTTTTCTAAAAGATAATTCTTTCATGAAAATATTTCTTTACTAATTTCATTCATTTTTTTTATCTTTTACAGATACTTTAACAACTTTTACGAAGGGGAATTCATCCTTTACAAGCACAAAACATTTTCATATGAGGTATAGCCAACATAATATATTCAGTCAGATGACTTTTCATATCTTTTTCAAATGAAGCTTATTATTTTGGGTTTTGCATATATATATATATATATATATATATATAACATTAATAGAATAAAACGTGTTCAAATGTTATGTCTCAGATAAATAATAAATCATTCTATTTCAACTTAAAAAAGAAAGGGAGAAAAAGAATGCACTACATATCAAAAAGAAAAAGAAAGCAAATATGATAAGAAAGAAAGGAAGAGGAGAGAGAGAAGTGATAATGCTATACATCAAATGCTTTTTTTTTTCTTATCATCATATAACAATTTAATCACATCAGAAACAAGAATAAAGAATACCATTTATGTTCTTATTGTAAAGTTGGTGACTGTGGTCGAGGGACACCCAAAGACTTCCTCTTCAATAGCTGCTACACTAAGGTGTAAGGGAAGATTCTACTCCTTTCCCTGGATTGCTCCACTTTACCCTTGATATGTACCTTATAATGCTGAGTGTTAAGCAAGGAGGTATCAAGTACCATTTTTTTGAGTCTTTGGTATGACTCAACCTGGGATTGAAACCTGGTCTCCCAGGCCATTGACAAACACTCTACTCACTAGGTAACCAAATTTCTCTGAGGCAGAAGGCATATAAGTTTTCACCAGGAGCTTTATTCTTGTTTCTGATGTGTCCTGTTCCTTACTTCTTGTTGAAGTGATGATCTGAGTGAATTGTGATAGAAAGCAACTTGAATTAAAATGAAGGATAATACTCATAAAAATTATTAATTGTAAGGATTAAAAGAGCTTCATATGAAAAATAAAATAAGTTAGTAAGAATTTATTTCAACTAAATCTTGTACTTTTATTTAATTAAAAAAAATTTTATGTAGAATATTTGAGTAGATTTATTTATGAAATTTACAAAATTAAATAACTTTTGTGTGATATTTCAATTAACTAAAAAGATATTTCTGAAATTGACTTACACCAAAGATTATGAGAATAAACAGTTTTTTGACGACACCAAAAATTAAATAAATATTTCTACCAGTAATCCATTATTCCTTTTTGTAGGTACGAGCTTTCTACCATAAGTGTGGAAGAAAAGGTTCCTGTAATTGTGCTGTTGCAGTGAGATCTGGTGAAGATGTTCTCATTTTCGACCGATGCCGCCAAAAGGATGACAAATGGGTTCCGTTTACTATGAGAGCATATTTGAAAAATGGAACACATTTTACTGATGGCACTGTTGTCAGACGCATTGGTGGTGGATTACAGTATAAGGTAACTTCATTGTAGTACATATTATTTTATTTGAGTTTCTGAAAAAACACTTTTAATTGTACTATATCATAATTTTAACCATTTAATTTTATATTTATATCTCTGACATTCTGTAAACCTTGGTTGTAAATCTGAGACCCAGGTTCTAAGACCAGCCTCATACATATATAAAAAAAATGAAAGAATATTATTAACCTTATTAAAAGATTTTAAAAAGAAGCAATATTGTTAGAATTACTCAATTTTTATCTAAGTCTCTGAGTTGAGGAACCATAATTATTTGTGCAAAAATGCACCTCTAAATTAGAGTTAAGAAGTTCTGAAAAAACAAAACATATCTTATATATATATATGACTTTTTAGAATTTGCAGCAGCTAAATTTAACACTTGTTTAACTTTTTATCTGATTTTTTATTGAGTAAAAATAAAACTTTATACAGTTTATGTTCTGAAACAAAATTTATGCAGTATTTAAAACAAATTCATGGACATGCTCACACAAAAATACAAGCTTGTGGCAAAAATAAGCTCACACTAAGAGAAACAAAATTATAAACAAACACACATTCCAGTGGCTATTTCTCTGTAGTGTCATAAAACAGAAGTGTTTGTTTACATATTAGTTAGTTTGGATCATAGATATAACTTACATTCAGTCATACAGTCCTGAATATGGAGATGAACATAACCAAATAACAAAAGTTTATATTTAGTTCTTTTGTATATGTATCCTTAACCTTTAGGCTTAAAAACGTGAAAATAAAGTGCGTGCTGTTATGGAACCCCCTGGCCTGCTGCCTATGCATCTTCTGATTGCATTGTGTCTACTTTGTTGCACTGGTGCATATTTTGCTAGGCCACAATGTCAGACTCCATGTTGTTGAATTCTGCAGATTCATATCATAGTGCACCAGCTCAAGAGACCGCAGTGTCACAAAAACAAAAGACAAACAAGATTTAAATGACTGGACTTGCTCACAGATGTGATGGGTGTGAAACTCTGGGACCTTTCTCTAACTCTACCCCCACTTCTGGCATGCAACATGAACTCTATCTTGCTACTGCTGTTATCTCTGGTCACCATGAACAAATTTCTTCCATCTTCAACTCTCTGACCAACTACAGGTCTTTTCTGAAACTTCCCCTACCCTAGGCTGATCTGTCTTCAAAATCCAACCTTATATAGAGCCCACAATCCCCTCTCATTTCCAAATTCTGGATACTTAAAAATGACTTGACCTTTATCTGCCAGACCACAGCATTACAAATACCAGTTTATGGTAGACATAGAAAAAGACCTTTTCATCAAAAACACATTTTCACTAGATTCAGATTTTATCACTTTTTCAAACTTTTGATCAAATTTTCAATTAATCAACACATACATCTGACCATATGATCATGCTTACAACATATGAATATATATTTAGTAGAGCACCTGGAAGTTCACAGTCACATAACTTTGCATAGATACACCTAGGCCCCTTACATGGACATATATATATATTTCTATGCCTATGGTCAAATCACAACTATTCATACATACTTACATCTAATCATGTGTACTAACATGCTCAAGGTCCATAGTGTCAGTGATATACACAAATATTTTCTGTATTTGTATTATTTATACTATTATCTTCATTTTGTTCACTATACTCACAATGTCCCAGTTTTCTTCAGATGTCTTTTGTCATAGTTAGATAATAAAATGAGAACTGCCTACTCCCATAAATTAGATAAAGGTTTCAGTTCAAAACTCCCTGAAGGTTACCATCTATGACAAAAGACATTTGAAGAAGGCCTGTGAGTACAGTGGCAAAAGAGTGAGCATAACAACCAAGAAGAGAAAAATAGCCCAATAATCATGTAAATCATTACTCCATTTTTCTATAAAAATTTCTATTTTTATTGTTTTATTCAGCATGTCCCTTTCTTGAATCAAACATACAAGTAAAAAAACTAACAGAAAGTCTATCTTAGGAGAAATTATTATTTCTAAATAACAAATCTTTTACAAATGATCAACTTTTAATAAACATCTAATCTTTAATGCTGCTTTTTCATTTTCCAGGTGATCTTTCCAACTGGGACTTCTGTAATCATCATTGTTGGTATGAAGAAACGATACCTGAATGTGCAAATTCATGCATCCCCCAGTGATATAAAACACACTCAAGGTTTGTTAGTTCTTTTTTTAAAGATGACATAATGATATAGAAGTTCTCTATGATACTATTAATTAGCAAATGTTGAAAGGTAAATCAGATGCAATGTCTCATTGGTTAGGAACTCTTTTCTTATTTCAAGCTCTTCCCATCAGCATAATGTTGCTAGTCTCTCATTTTTTGTTGTTACTTCCATGGAAGATATTCTGATGAGCTACCCATCCCCTAATACCACCAATCTAGGAGTTTTCAATCAATGTTATCCATACATTCATGACATATCTTGTTTTCAGTGCAAGTTCTACATAAACAGATTATTCCAAAGAACAGATGAAAACTCCCTTGTGTGTCTGTTTCAATTTACCACCTATGATGAATAATTTTTTCTTAGGTTAAAACCTTCTTTTGGGTTCATAAATTATGGATACCATGTTTTGTTGCCCTGTCTCAAATCATTTGGCTATCTATAGATATAAATATATCTATAAAGATTATCTATCTATAGACAGATAATCTCTTAATTATGCAGATTCCATAATATCTAAATAGGTGTCTAAATCAAATTTTGCAAATAAGGATTATCCTACTTTGTTTTGTATACATTCAATTTAAAATTTACTTCTGATGAAATCATTTTCTAAAAATAAACATTTTCATTATCAGAAATTTAGTCAATTTATAACACCCAGTTAGCTGGGGCTGTAGAATACGCCAATTCCACCTTTGCAGAGGGGTAACCCCCACTCCCAATGAGACTACCTGTTGGCCGTAATGCATAAAGTAAACCATGTACCGCGACACAGACTGCATAGTTGCCAGCCTCGATCTGGAAGGTATAACAAATAACTACAAGACTTGAAACCATTTAACTGTGTGCAAACAAATGATCTCAATCCTTTTTTAAATGTCACCAACAAACCATCCACTTTAAAAGTAAAAACGAAATTACTGACAAACTAATCTCTCACATATCCTGTATATTTATTTGAATGTGTGCAAACAAGTGACTGATGTTGATATGCTGCTGGTGCATAGCAGTATTCAGGACTGTTTGACTGTGTGCAAACAGATGAGGTGTGTAGAATGATTTGTATAGGACGAGATACTTGAAATCATTTGGCTGTGAAGAAGAATAAGCTTGAGCTTGTTGAAAATATTATTAGCAGAATGTTTACAAATCATGTGTATAACTATTTAACTATGTGCAGACGGATTATTGATGTTGGGTTGAATATTTGATGTTGTATAACAGCAATACTTGGAGCCATTAGTTTGTAGGCTCTGGCTCATTTGGAATATTATCTACTAAGTATTTGTTTGTAAATCTTTGGTTTGATATGTGTATAAACGAAGTTTGGCATTGTGTGGTCTGCAGGGGTTTTTATGCCATAAAATCAACCAAACAAAACCAAACCAAACTAAACTTGAGAACATTGAGTCTTCCAAAAAACCTCACCCACCCTTTCACTGAAATCTGACCAAATCAACCTTTTCATGAATATCTGGCCAAATAGAATCAAGAACTGTCAAAAAAAACCCAAAAAAAAACCATGCCCTAAAACCTGCATAGAAGACAAAACCAACCTAACCTTTCTTGGCATTAAATGACCCACAGAGGTTGGTTGATATGCCATTAAACAAAAACTCCTCAAACCCAATTTATAAAAAGTGAAATAGAAATATTTAATGTTGACTTTTTTTTTTTTTCAGGTTTGTGCGGCAACTATGACAACAACAAAGATAATGACTTTATGATGCATAACAGAAATATTGCTCAACTGAATTCAAGCTTCTTTATTCAGTCTTGGAGGTAAGAGTTGAGAGAAAAAAGAACATCTATATTCTCTTATCATTGCCAGTTTAAAAGTCAAAATCGAAATCTTAAACTGATCTTTTCTAATTACAGGCTTTTTTAACATTTCTTATTCTGAATATCTCAGATTTAAAATTGCCATGATGCTGGTGGTATTAGCTGTAAGACAATGGGTCGGATATCTTTGGACAGTAGTAGCAGCAGTCATGTCATTTCAGTTGCTATTATGGCATCAAATGGTGAACATCATGCATTGAAACTTATGTTAGTAAATGATAACTGACATTGCAATACAACAGTTATTTCATAAGTATTTTGGAATAGGTCTACAGAGAAGAGTTTCTAATAAGAAATTGCCCAGTCAGCAGGGGCTGTAGAATGCACAGACTGCTTCTCTGCAGAGAAGTAAGACCCACCCAATGGGTGTCCTGGATATGACAGTAAACAATCTTATGGTGAGGTCCCAGTAATGCTGGAGCTTTGGAGAATGTGGAATACCCCTTCATTGCCATTGCTCGGAGTAGCAGCACCTGATAGAGTCCTATCTATGGTTCAAATAGAACTAAACTGTCTACTTATGCTAAACTGAATTGTTTGAAATAGAACTGTTTTTGACATTGAAACTGTGTTCTTATGCTAAACTGAATTGTTTTAAATAGAACTTTTTTTGTCATTGGAATTGTATACTTATGCTATACTGAATTGTTTGAAATAGAACAGTTTTCACATTTAACTGTTTGTAAACGAAAACTATACTTATACTAAAATGAATTGTTTGAAATTTAGTTCAGCCTTAAATGACCCAAAAATGCCTGAAACAAAACAAACCAACAGTCCTAACAAGAAAACCCTATCATACTGGGTTGGAAATTTCATAGAGACAGGTCTAGCACTAAAAAAGAAATTGCCTGGCAGACCTCACAGCAACTCTGGTGGCAGTGACTTGATGAGCACTCTAGAATTTCAGTCAAGTTTTAAGAGTGTATGGCTTGTGAAGGCAGCATTTATGGATGATGTAATCTTTAAAAAAAACTGATGATAATTACAAAATGGCAAATATTTTATCTTCATTCATTTAGACCCTCGATAAAAGAAATTTTCACTTTAATTTGCTATATTACATCTAAATATTCTGAAGGGATGGAAATAAGGTTGTAATGAATAGAAAAGGACAGAATAATAAATAGAATTTTTGTCATGTGGAGAATTCTTAATGAAATGAAAAAAATTAACAATTACAAATAAATTGGGAAACTGTTATGTACAGTCATATTGCAAAACTGCACATTTTTATTGCATTACTCTTAGGCAGAAACAATTTTATTTTTAAGGAATTAATTTTTCATTTTATATATATATATATATATATATACTATTTACCAACCCCTCCGCTCGGGCAAGATATGACACAAGGTCAATTTTTAAGTGGAGTTTAACAGGTTTGAATTCAGAGTTTTCCTTCTCCTAGACTAGTTGCCTAACCAAGGCTGAAGAACCTAGTCTGTCCTACTATTTACCCATAGCTGGAGGGAGAATAATTGGATTCATACCTTTCCCAAGGGTATTAGAGCTATGTGAAATGCAATCAGTCTCGTCCAGGATTTGAACTCGTATCGCCGTGTTCATTTCCTACGGCGATAACGACTACACCATATATATATTCATTTTATATATATATATATATATATATATATATATATTCACTCTAAATTTTTCTACAAGAGTATATGTACCGACCATCAACAAATAATATTACTATTATAAAACAACCCCAACCTTCAGACCCACTTCGTATGCAAATACATTATCTATTATTTAAACCCTTTCTTTTTATTTTATTTTATTTCATTATACACACACCACCTATGAGACCCACAATATATAATATTTACGCAATATTTCATTCATTTATTATTAGCATTACAACAATTTATTATGCACATATTTATTTTTTAACACCCTAACTATTATTTACCCCTTTATTATCTTATTTTATTTTATTGCATACATACCACCTATGAGATCCATAGTATACAATTCTTACGCTATATCCCATTTAGTTATTATTATTATAATACAATCCCCCCACCCCCGTATATATTACACCAACAAATTTACGACACAATATAACCTTACTTATACCCATTGTAACTCTTGCCCACCATACACATTTACAAATTAGATTCTCACTCATTCCCCACAACTTGCAGCGATGACAATTTGTCCCACTGTCAACGAAAGAATATATCAAAACAAATGTATACACATTCATAACCCATATCAGCTATGACCAACGCTTTACATTCCTGGCTTGACTTAACTTAAAAACACATATCCCCACCCACACCCATATACACACACATACTCACAACCACACATAAATGAAATCTTAACGGCTTTTTGTCTGCATTTGGTCGCATTTTCGATTTTTGTCTGTATTTTGTCGCATTTTTGATTTTCAATTTCATTCCATCTTCTTAACTGCCTGACAAATGTTGTTATAACCTTCATGAAACTTTAGGTTGCAAAACAATATTTTCCATGGATATATATAATATATATTTATTTATTATCATTATTATTATAATAGCTCTATCATAGATATTGAGCACTCTCCATATTATATTGCGCTTGGTTCGACACATAGCCACATAGTGATTTACTGATGACCAATACTCTCATAATATAATATATATATATATATATATATATATATATATATATATATATATACACACACACGTGTGTGTGTGTAAAATAAGTGGAAAACTGGACAAACCAAAACATAGACAATGGGTTCAATTAATATTTCATCTTTATTTACCCAAAGACTTCTTGAGAATGTTGATGATTTTGTTGTGGTAGGCATAGGAGGAAATAGATAAACAAGAGGGAGGAGCAGAAGGAAGGAGAGACAGAAAAGAAAGAGAAAAGAAAGAAAAATAGAACTAAGAATCTGAGTATTGAAGGAGTGTTGCAACACCTGGTCAATGTTGGCTACACATTTATACATAATGTACATTTGGGCAATAGGTAAGCAAAGTGGGGGGAGGCACAGCTGGCAACAAGGATATTACATTCACTAAAACACAAATATCAGAATAACATATCCAAATGAAAAAGCCAACCAGAAGTATGGAAGTGTGATAAATATTTTTTTTATAATAGAAATTACTCATATCCATTGTCAATTACAATATTATTTTCCTGTAAAATAATATTTGCCAGGTAGGGTGAAATTTGAAAAAAGCTAGGGTGTTCTAAAATGGTGTGGTTGGAATATAAAATAATTGCAGATTCTAAAAATTGGCACTCAGATTTTTATTTCTGTCTTTTTTCTTCTCTTTACTCTTTCTTTTCCTTTTCTGTCTCTCCTTCTTTCTACCCCTCCCTCGTTTTTATCTATTCCTCCTATGGCTACCACAACGAAATCACGAGTATTCTAAAGAATTCTTTGGGTAAATATAGATGAAATATTAATTGAATCTGTTGTTTGTGTTTCGGTTTATCCACTTTTCCACTTGTTTTTCACATTTTGTCGGATTCTTCCAATCTGTTATTTCTCTCTCTCTCTCTCTCTCTCTATATATATATATATGTATATATATATATATATATATATAAAAGTAAGTTGGCCAACCATCGTCGAGGGTGACCCAAAGGCTCCTTTTTCAATAGTTACTACACCAAGATGTAGGGGAGGGTGCTACTCCTTTCCCTGGATTGCTCCAATTTACTCCTGATCCATACTTTATATTGCTAAGTGTTAAGTAAGTAGGCATCAGGTACCATTTTTTGAGTCTTTGGTATGACTTGACTTGGAATTGAAACCCAATCTCCAGACCATTGGCAAACACTCTAAATATTATGCCAATATGTATTTGTGCAGTTTTTGGTTACAGAAATATTAAAATTTTATTTTTGATTACAAGTTCTCAGTGCTGTAGTTTAGTAATAGATGATATCTATTTATATCTGTTTTGACTGTTTAATGTTCCACTAGATATAAAATCATGATATTTTTGGATTAGAAAAATAAATCAATCATATAAATGAAAATTGTTGGGGATATACTTATTCATGAGAGTGCTATTCATATGATGATATACAATAAAATTGTTTTTTGTTTTATAGAGTCAATGAAAGGGATTCACTCTACAATGGTTACTGTGGTAAACCTCTTCCATCCGTTCATGTACCATTTTACTGTGATTGTATACTGAATGAAAATCCTGTGTGTTCTTTCAACCAAGATAGTAAATCTTGCCCAAAGAAGGAGAACAAACTCAACAAATATGGTCTGTTTAAATTTATTCTTCATACATGTTTATTTCTTTAGAAAATACTTTTATATATTTGAACCTGTAAGCTTATATGAATTGTCTCTGATTAATACACATTTATTGTTATTTTTCCTGCTCTGCTTTTTTTAGTCAACAACCAGTCAATCAAAACCATAATTTTACCATGTTATTTATGATGTGTTATTATTAATTTTACATCTCACACTGGTCACTGGGTCATTCTTCTCTTGGCTCAATGATGTAAACTATGACCGGTCTCTTTAAATGCCATGTAATAAGGGGTTAATAGGTACGAACTGGTACACTATTTCAGTTTGAAGTTGATAGTTAACATCAAGAACTAGTTCAGTTATTTGAACCAAATTTGGATATGAGATTTAAGAGTACCTTCAAAGTTGTTCTGTAGATAACTTAAAATCCTCAGTGATTGTTACAATACATTTCATTCACATGCAGAAATAGACACCTTGAAAATAGCCTTTATAAGGTTGTAACCAAGTATATCACTGATTCAAAAAATTATGTTCACACAAGATATTAATAGACCTCTTGTCTGAGCCAAATTGTAATCCATCTAAAAGAAATTAACAATTTTACACACAGAAGATCCAGAATATGACCACTAAAGCAATGAAGTGACTGTATAAAAGGGGACACAAAATTACATCTGCTAACTGTAGATAGACTGGCAAAAGACAGGAGTATGAAATGGAGGACTTGTATGATTAAATGTGTATGGTTGGTAGGTCTCATGGATATTAGCAGCAGATAATAACTTAATTTGTAAATTGAATGTTTTAATTTCGAACTCTGTCAATCATCAGTTTATAGAAATAGTCAGTTACAATAAGAATATGTTTAACATTTATTTTTATGATTGCTTGGTTTTATTTTTTCCAGGGGAAATGCAAGTCCTGTATAATATTTTGAGCCCTCAATGTGGGAACAGCAGTATCAAAAAAGAATTCGTGTTTGATAGAAACTATAAGCCAATGGTAAATATTTGTTTTTAAATTTTTTCTATGCTTCCCTCAAAGTTCATTTTATCAGGAATCCTTTTTTTGTTTCAATACTTAATAGACTTCATAAACCATGGTTTGTAGAAGTTTTATGAAGTCTGTTCAAAATGTATCCAGCTATTGAATATTAACAAGAAATAACCTTTCTAGAGAAATAGCACTTTAGTCTCCATAGAAGTGTTGAAGCCTCCCTTACAGTATCCCTCACAACTTTCAAAACAGTCTGCAACTTGTGAGGAATATTAACAAAAAAAAATAAAAGGTAAAAAATCAAAGAATGAAAATTTTTTTTTTTTAATTACATACCTTTGCCTATTAGCATTCTCCAAAAGTATTTCTGCAAAAGATGTGTGATAAACAATATATTGCTCTCTGTCCTTGGTAACAGAATGTAAGAGTCATACTTATGCTAGACTTCCAAGCCCTACAAACTCTATGAAGAAAGTACACACATCCTGATAATGATAAAATAGAAAATGGCAAGAACCAACTCTATTTACATCTTTTTCTTTTTTTCACCTAACCTCCCATACAAAAAAAAATTTAAATCATTTGGATTTCAAAAATGAACAGCTGACCTCTACAGAACCAAGAATTTTGATTATGGCCAATCTTCCGAAGAAATGAACTTTTTTCAAACATTCAAGTTCCATTTTATACTTCATCTGAAAGATGCCCATATGAACTCATACCTACAAATGACATTCATGATTTCTTAAAATTTCTCTTAAAATAAAACCTGCATTCATTCACCAAATTCATACTTCCCTCTTCTGCTCATTGTGTTTGTTTTGAATTGTTTTTTAGTGTTTTGGAAAATGGTTAATTTCTCTAACACTATTAATTATTTGGCAACACAAATGAATAACGAAACTTCTTTTAAACAACACAACAAAGAAAGTTTTATTATCATAGCAGGCGTAAAGGAGTGAGAGTGAGAAAGTGTTGCCTTTTGGTATCACTGGTTAGTATGTTGGTCCTTGGTTTGTAGGAAGTGTGTGTGAAGCTAGTAGCAGCGTGTTCTTCAGCGATGGGGTTCCAAGTGGATTCAGTAGCAGTGGATGTGAGAGAGGTCTGTTTGGGCTGCTGGCTAATTGCTCTCTGTCCATCAACTAACCACCCAAAAGGGACTAGAAAAAATAGTTCTTGAGAGGAAGAAGGAATCAATGCGCTCTGCCTGGATTGGTCAATTAGTGGCTGAATCGCTTGGCAGGGGCATTGATTCGCGAAAGGAAATAGATCTGTGGCTGCTACAGTTTATTTCAGCATGTTATACCTACCTTTAACTAAGCTGTCAACATATTTGTTAAAGAAAAAAGAAAGTGTTGTCCTGAAATTGTCTATTTATCATTCTTAAATAAAAAAGGTTATGAATCTTTATATCACAAGACCAAATCAGTCCCAGTCCCAAGAAAATTATACCAACTCACTGGTAACCAATTATTAGTATGATTGGTGGTCAGGAGGATATTTAGTCAAGTTCCCACTCTTCTAGGACCAATATTAGTATCTTTTTTATATTCATAATATACATGCGGGTGTCATTACAGAGAAAGCCCAATAACTAGAATTATACTCATATTGTTCCATGAACAAGCAGTATGTAGAAAGGGTACAAAATAGCAAAATGTTTACTTGTTAAGTGTAAGTAAGATGGTCATGTAGCTTTACCATTCCTTGGCAGGGTCAGGGACAATGTCTCTGCTGGTTAAAGACTAAAGGCAAAAAGATTTTGAGAATGTTTTTCTGATACTGTCATGATACAAATTATCTTAGGGAAGTAATTGTTTATTGTATTGTCTTCACTACCAACATTTAAATCCAGTTTATTCATACTCTTTAAGCTCCTTAAACTTGACAATGTGTTTCAACTGAGATTATTACTACAAGAAAAGGCAGAAGACACAGGAAGACACATCTGAAATTGGGAGGGGGTGCTATTAAACCTAGGGTGGGTCCAATGTGTGTTAAAAATATATACAAGATCCCAAGAATCTACTTGTTATGTTATGCAGTACATAAATTCATCCATTGATTTCTCACTTTAAATCAAATAACCTCACTGGAACATGTCTATTTACATTTGTGTATTAAGGTCTTCTCTGGTTGCACAACCAATTTTCAAGATATTCAAAATAGCTGGATAATTTACAGTAAGACCTTGTTATAACTTGAAACAAGAGGTATTAATCATGTCTTAATATTTCAGAAATTTTGTTTTACATTAAAAAAAAAACTTGCTTATTTTTCCATTTATTTCATCTGTTATAAAATGTCATTGTTTTCTCCTATATAAACTAACACTGCAGTTAGTGAAAAGTGGTGTAATATGTTTTTATTTGAATGCATAATTTCCAAACTATGTTTATTTCTATCATCTGTTTGACATATTTAATTCTATTTGCATAAATTATATGCTAGCCTATTATCTGTTTATCTCTGTTTAAGTATTAGCATTCATATCTCCACCAATGATCAGAAATTTGTGCCAGGGAATATGTTGGTTAAGGGATGATAGCTCATTATAGAAGGTGATGGTGTCTGTTTCATCATTGATATTTTCTGGAACAATTGCCATTAAATGTAGCATACATTATTCCTGGTTGGATTTTCTTGATGCTATTTAGTGATTTTAAAACATGAGAACTGTGTAGCATTCCTAAACTTCTTGTTGTGGCATTGAAGTTTTTCCTTGCAGACACCAACACAAATGTCCATCCATTTCCAGATTCATAGTATTTTTGTTCTAGTTTGGTATAGCAATATCTGTGTGCCTATATACATATGACCTCTATATTCTTTTTGCTTGCAGAAACAGTACACTCACATAGCTGGTTTATTCTGTTGTATAGTAAATAATTCAATTCTAAAACAAGTATATAACGCTTTTAAATATATTATGATTCTATTAGAGATTATGATATATGGTTAAATATACATTGCTATGACATTCAGTTTAATGCTATGATTGTTTATCTTTTAATTCTAGGAGTTGAGTTGGCCAACACCTTCAAACTATACTAAAAACTCTTCATTGGAACTGTGTGTTAATTCTCTTGGGTATCTATGGACAAAATGTGCCAATTTCTCCAACATGAAGGAAGTTTATGCTCGTGTAAAGACATCTTGTGTAAAAAGTATACAGGTGATGTATATTTTACTTGTTTGTCAACTTCTTCAAATTTAATAAATGTACCTTTAATGCAGTGTGGTTCATTTTAGAATACTCTGACAGTATCCTCCTGCAGATGGATAAGACCCCCTCCTACAAAGGTGTCCTGGGTATGATGCATTTGATGGTGGTGAAGCTCCAGTTCTGGAAATCTGAGCTGTATGGACTACTCCTTTATTTCCCCCATTGTAGTTTACTCTGACCTGGAGTGGAAGTAACTGTTAGGGTCCTATCTATGAGTTTAATTGATCCATTGAAAAAATATGCAAAAAAAGAAACTCTTAAGAAACAACATCATAAAGAATGTAAATATGAATGTGATTCATTAACCTGTAAGCATAAAATAACCCTACACAAGTTGACATGTCATTAAAATCAATCAATCAAAGAAGATAGAACTTATATGCATGGAAATTTTATGTTACAATATTAGTAATGTAGTAACACTGTATTTAGAGACAGCAGTTTTTCAAAATGCTGAAGGTTGCATTAAGAGCTCAGCTCATTCAAGATGAATTTGACATGAAATTTCCACAGTTTATATCTGTTTGATAAACTTAATCAAAATGGGTAGAACTCAGGCTGACCACTTTTTTAACTGACAAAGTTCTCAATAATGTTTCTGAGAACCTAACTCACTCACTTAGAAAATTTCTTTAGCAATCTGATGGTGAGGCCTGAGTAATGCTGGAGCTTTGTGGAATGCAGAGTACCCCTTCATTGCCATAGCTCCCAAGTCAATTCTGGCCCGGAGTGGTAACACCTGATAGGGTCCTATCTATGGGAAAAATAAAACTGTTTGACATTTAAACTGAGTGCAAAAAATGACGGATGCTAAATTGAATTGCTTGAAATAGAACTGTTTGATCATTTAATTGTGTGTAAATAAATTACTGATATTTACTTGAATTATTAGAGGTACATAGCAATACTTTGAACCACTTCCCTGTGTGCAACTGAATGACTAATGTTAAGTATAATTATTAGTTTTAAATAGCAATAATTGAAACTCTTGAACTGTGTGCTTGAATTGAATTTAAGATATTAGACAGCAATACTTGGAACCATTTAACTATGTGCAAATGAATGAATAGTGTTGAATAGAATAATTAGTGTTAACTAGCAATATTTGTAACAACTTCACTGTGTGCAAACAAATGATTAATATCGAATAGAATTATTAATGTTAGATAGCAATAATTGAAACTATTTAACTGTGTAGAAACAATAGTAAATCTAGCGTGCAAATAAATTAATTTTAAATCATTTAAAAATGAAATTACCTACAAACAATGTGTGCAAATAAATGACTGATGTTAAATTGTAACTTTTATATAGCAATACATGAAAGCATTTAACTGCGTGCAAAAAAATGAGCTCAGGTTCATTTAAAAATGTTATCATAAATATGTCTTTACACATATTCAGTATATATGTATAAACAAGTTTTGGCATCTAATAACCTACAATGGTTGATATGCCATTAAACCTAACCAATCAATCTAGAAAACTACCCCAAGAAAATAATATACAACATTTTTATTTTATTTTTTTGTTTATTGTTTTTATATTTTATTGTAAGTAAAACATTAAATTCATTATATAATAAAATTTTAATCATTCTACATAACATTATATTTGCTATAATTATTCTGTGTAACAAAATTTGTATTTATTTTTTAGTTATTTTCCAATTGCTTAGGCCTAAAGTGAATAAAAAAGATGTATTTTTCATTTTAATCTTTGCTTTTGTGAACAAGGTGTTGTATGATTAAAACATGATAGATTATATTTAGGAGCTAATACATGAAATAGTTATGTTCAACTTTAGCATAAATACATTTAAATTTTGATTAAACGCAGTTTCTTCCAGGCAGCGGTTGTGTCGATACTGCTATATGGATGCACCACATGGACGCTTACGAAACGGCTGGAGAGGAGGCTGGACGGAAATTACACAAGAATGTTGAGAGCAGTATTAAACAAGTCCTGGCGACAACACCCCACGAGACTCCAACTATACGGACACTTGCCCCCCATCACAAAAACTATACAAGTTCGACGAACCAGACACGCAGGACACTGCTGGAGAAGCAAGGACGAGCTCATAAGCGATGTACTCCTGTGGACCCCCACTCATGGATGTGCAAGAGTGGGACGACCAGCACGAACTTACATACAGCAGCTATGTGAGGACACGGGTTGTAATCCTGAAGACCTGCCGGAGGCGATGAATGATAGGGAGAAATGGCGAGAGACGGTCAGGGATATCCGCGCAGGCGGCGCGACATGATGATGATGATGATGTAAATGAAAATATGCAAATTTACCCATTTTTACTTATAGAATAGGTTAATTTCTAAAAGTCATTATCCAGAGCACAAAAGCAACATTTGAGGGCAATAATGGTCATTTTCTATACTTTTACAACATAAGCAATTAAGAAATAACACATGATATCCAAGAATAAAATTTATGTTATCAGTTAATTAGATTTTCAGTGTATTTTGTGTCAAATTTTGTGAAAATTACACCCCTCAGATCTTCAGAACTGAAGCCTAACCACCAGATGCAGTTTTGTGTCATATTTGTGACACTTTTTCATTTTATTTTTAAATAAATAGGTAATTTTATGTTTTGCAACCAGATATATTTTAAGTTTTACATTTAATTTGATGAATGTCTTTTATCTTTTTACATTTAAATTGATGAATGTCTTATTTATTTATTTATTTATTTATTTTTGATAGATTTCAGATAGTGAGGACTGGATTTCAACTTCTATTAGAACATTTAGAGACCAATGTGACGTACAGATTCGAAGAAACACTTCACTGTCAAATTTGACTTCAGACCATTACATATGTCTAAATGATTGTTTACAGACAAATAATTGCAGTAAGTTAAACCTGATGAAATTTTGCCCAAGTCAGCTGGGGCTGTAGAATACACTGACTGCATCTCTGCAGCAGGGTAAGGCCTCCCCCACCCATCCCAACATATGCCCTGGATATGACACTAAACCATCTAATGGTGAGGCTCCAGTAATGCTGGAGCTTTTGGGAATGTGGAGTAACCCCTCATTGCCATCGCTCCCAGGTCCACTTTGACCCAGAGTGGTAGCACCTGAAAAGGTCCTACCTATGGGTCAAATAGAACTGTTTGACATTTAAACTGAGTGCTAAAAATAATTTATGCTAAAGTGAATTGCTCGAAATAGAACTGTTTGATCATTTAACTGTGCGTAAATAAATGACATGTTAGTGATACATAGCAATACTTGGAACCTTTTAACTTTGACTTATGCTAAACTGAATTGTTTTGAATAAAAGTTTGATCACTTAACTGTATATAAACAAATGTTTGATATTTCATTGAATTGTTAGTGAACTTGGAACTATTTAACTTATGTTTACAATATATCTAATGTATATGAATAAACTGGATTTGGCATAAATTAACCTACAATGGTTGATATGCTATCAAAGCAAACCAAACCAGATAAAAATTCTACTGCTAATGAATGAAGAGTTTCACATCTCTGTGAACCTTCTGAAAAATTCATCGGTCCATGATGAAACTTTTCCCTGTGGCATTGTCTTTGTGAGCCTTAAACAATCTATCTTTTATAATGTCTCTTAAGCAAAATATTTTTTGTAATTTCTAAAATATATATTATTTTGAATAAAATTAAGCCATAAACTGGAAGAAACATGGCCATGAGCTGAATCCAGCTCATGAGTCAGTTGTTAGACACTTTGTTCTAGGTCATTCTCTTCTTAGTTGAACTGAGAACTTTTCAGTTCACTCTCATATTATTCATATCTGATGTGATTTCAACAAGCCAAAAATTTTAGACTTACAGTGTATAGTAAATAATGCTTGACTTAAAATATTTGAGTTCAAAGAGATAATAAAATTCAATTTGTAACTCTTCTACTCTACATTATATCTTCTTTGTTTCATTAATTTTCAAGTTATATACATAATTTCTACATATATAAATCTATCAACAAAAGTAGAAATATCAAAAAACAGCCACTCATGGTGATATCTGAAGATGGCTGCTTAAAGTCGAGGACGATAGCAGACCATTGTTGATGACATATGCACCCCTTCCTACATGGAGGAAGAGATGGATTCATGTTTTTCCAAGGGAAGTGAAATGCAAATAGCCTCATCACTGATTTCATTTCTTGCAACAATAACTGTTATATCAATTATGCCTCCAAGTATGTTACTAACAGCCATGTACAAAGGAACTGAAAGCCTATCACTAAATTAATATTCAAAGACAGCGCATTACTGAATTAACTTTTTCTTTTTGGTTTACATCTAATTGCATTTTATCTCTCTTGGCACTTTGAATATGACAGCCAAAATTGTTTTCTATATCTTCTGTTCCAGGTAGTGGTATATGCAATTGTAAAGCAGGATTTGGTGGGGCAGATTGTTCAATAAATCTTCATATAGCACCAACCATCAAAAAACTCCCCATGAATGGCTTCTGTAACAACCTTACCTCAAACTGTGATTATATCCACATTTATGGAGAATATTTTGCAGATACTAAATACCTTGGATGCAAACTGCAAGAAATCAAGGTAAAATTTATGTGTAAATTTCTCATCTGAATATAACCTGCAGCTACCTTTACTATCACTATATGCTCATGCTTTATATATATATATATATATATATATATATATATATGTGTGTGTGTGTGTGTTCACAAAATTCATAGCTGTTAGTAAAAGTTTCAAGGTTTGTTTTGGTTACAATCATCAGACAATCTAATTCCAAAACATTGGAGGAAATTTTAATTACAGCTTTGAATTTTGAGAACTTTAACATTTTAGGTTTTATACCAGTTCTATTTCAGGTTTTAAGGCTTTTTAGGTTATAACTATTAGTTTTATGCTACAGATTCTTGCCATCTTATATATATATATATACACACACACACACTCAAGTTATAAAGTACTTCTATTTTGATTCATATTGGGCAATTTTATCTTTATTTACTTGAGTTTCTGTATCTTCAAAGGAAATTGAATTGACTAGAGTTTGATTATTTGATGCTACATGATGTTAAGCTTATAATGAGTAAAATGATTTTTTCAATTTATTTGATAATTTATTCAATTTGATTTGTTGTATATTGATCATTTACTATAAACTTAGGTTAGTTTGACACAAGACCTAGAATATAAGCATCCATTGAAAATTAAATTTAGGAACAATCATCTGCAAGTATAGGGCACCTAGTGAGGATCAAACTCACTACTCAGTTGAAAGTGATTTGCAAGACTAGCTCACTAACCATTACACCCTTACTAGATAGTTAATGAGTTCCTCTTGAATGTTTTTGTTTAACCCATAAAATTATAAAAGTTGTAGAGTATGGATTGCTTGTTTTGAGAGGCTGGCATATTCATGTGTCCTCTGGGTTGTGACAGTCACTGAAAAAGGCTGAGTTCTCTTTTTGGCATCAAAAGTGGAATTGTGGGATATTTTTAATTTTATTTTCATATTTTATTTGTTTTTATTTTTATTTTCATATTTTGTTTTATTTTTTCTTTACATATTTTGTTTTTTAATTCAAATTTCATAATTTTATTAATTCTATCAACTTTGTGTATAAATAAGTAAATATTATATATTATTATTATTATTATTATTATTATTTGTATTTACTAATAAATCCCTGGAATTTCTGTAGGTTCAGTTCCTCTTCTTGTTTTCTCCAATTCTAAAGAGCTTAATAAGTATATTATCTGTATAACTGAATGTATGTCTAAAAATGATTTTTTTTATTGCAGATAATCAATAACTCTTATTTAATAGATTCCACTAATATATCTGTCAAAGCTGAATATATGGACTTGAATTATATCAAATGTAAACTACCAAATAACTCCAGAAGTTACATCTTTTCTATCAGCAATGATGGGAAAAATTATTCTCAATCAGCCATTTTCCAAATCTATGACCCAACCTGCCTCACCTGTTCAACTCCTGGGAAGTGTACTTTGCGTGTAAGTATATTTTATTTTTTATTTTTTTCAGGCTTTCTACAAATGTCATCATCAAAGCATGTTGACAAAAAAAATATTATGGTAAACTTGAACTTTACCCTACAAATATACTCCTCAACATGGCCCCAAATCCACTTAGCAACCAACAACCACAGATAATTCCCTATAAAAATCAAGAAAGATCCTTGGGAAAACATAAAAATAAATGTAACTGTCCCCGACAATTTACCTCTTGGCATAAAATCATGAGTAGATGATTGACATGCTATTCAATCAAAATTGTTTGATGTGTTCCTTCAGACAACTTCTTCATTTAACCTTGATATAAAATCTTTTTGTAATTGCAAACAACATGAAATGTCTCATTAATTAATTATGACTGTTACCTTGTAAATTCAACTGGAATTTTTGTTGTTTGTTTTTTTGTTTTTTTCCAAGATTGTGACTTTGGGTCTTCTTGAACCTCTGCTTTAGATGATGATAATGTCAAAAACTGTTTAATTTCACCTTATTTACAATTGTATCAAGTCTCCATTAAAACATTTACAAAATATCATTTCTAATTTGGTAACAATCAGTTTTTCAGTCGTAAAAATTAATCCTCTTTCTTTTATCCGAAACATTCACTGTTTTCTTTTTCAGAATGATTTTTGCTTCATTGATGACAAGTGTTTTGAGTATACAGATGTTAACCCAAATAATGACAAACTTGTTTGCAATCCATATGAAAAGGAATACGAATGGAGCATTTTCAAAAGTAAGAAAGATATTTTTTGCATTTCAAATTAAACTTCTTCTTGTTTTTGATGTTGTTATCACAATATTTTGGCTCATCCATTCTTCAGCCTTCTTCAGGTGTATGATTCAGAAGAAAAGAACAACCTTTATTTCTACAGAAAAATATCAAGAGAAGAAATGATAGTACATTAATATATCAGCTTTGCAGATTTTTTAAAAGATGCATAAGATTTCTTTTGTATTATTGATCAAATGCAACCAAGACAAGCTTCTTCTGCCAGGAACTCCTCCAAAGGGGAATAACATAAGTTTCTACCCTAGACAAACTGTCACCTAGATGGTCATTGGATGCTCTTGCATCAGTCTCTGAGCTGCTGGCATCATGGTAGGAATCACATGGCTAGATCAAATCCCCGCCCCCCCCAGTAAACCAATCGTTCACTCTCATCTGACACACTATCATTTTTGGATGATAGACATGATCTCATGAAGAGACTCAGGTCTTTCATATGAAATGAAATCCCATTATTTTGTACTAACTGTGTACTAATGATCTTGATAATGTTGCCCATCTCAAACTTATTTATACACCTTCCATGTGGGGTCTTAACCCAGATGATAACGTCCACTTTGTATGCTTCTGAGTATCAATGCTCCACATCCAGATATAGTCCTTATGTAGTACATCAGCCAATGCTGTAGACAGTGAGAGGTTATCTTTGGGCATAATATTTATGCCAAAATGCTCCAGGCCATTAGCTTGGAGCACTGTTTTCTTGATGAAATAGTTTAAAATAAAAAAAGAATGGAAAAAAGGTCAAAGCTGATCTTCTCAGTCCTCAAAACATGTCCTCCAACATTAAGTCTCATCTATACATGAATCACTGCAATCTTGCTCGGAAGAACTCAAAGATGAACTTGCCAACTTTGGATTCTCAGGCGTTTATGTAGGCAGGTTCAGTGTTTTGATAGGCTAGTTCTTTGGCCAACTAGCAGTGGCCTGTCAACAGATACACCAGACCTAAAACAGCCATTTCTTCTTTTCCGCACAATATGCTTTCACTCTCTCATATCTAATAAGACTCACATTCATGTTGCCTTTTGCAGCAAAAAATGCATCCCACCCTGACTCGTTCTGACCTATGAGGTAACTCTTCACTGCAGATACTGATAAAACTAATGTGTGGCATAATTAAAATACTTCATCACAGGACATCAAAGCCAAAGATTGTTCATTATCAAACTCTAATCATATGTAGAACGTCTTTAACTATATTATGGTGCCATTTTTCATTTGGCTCAGTGGTAGAGCAAGATTTTGCTAATTGTAAAAGATTTATATTTAAATGCTTGATTAATAAGGTTCTTATCCTCAACTCTAATGAACTTGGGCAAAAGGCTGTTTTTTCTTGTTCACAGTAATTAAAAGCTAATGATATCTACATGGTAAGGATATCTTTTATTTTGGTTTATCATATTGATAAGGTTATTTAAAAAAATGTTTATTTTATTGATAAGTAAATTTCAGATGGAAATTTAACCAATATTCTTTTTTCTTTTTGCACTAATTGAAAGAATTTTAAGGACTTTCTCTTAACTTTGTTAAACCTGTGTAAAAGAAAGTCTGTTGGGATAGCAAAAAACTTTTTAGAATAAATTTTAATACATTATTTTTTTTTTATTTACCTTCTCCATTAGTTTCCCAACATTGATTTATCTCAAATATATCACACAGAAAGTTTTAAAATCACTTTTTCTATTATTTGTTGATTGCACCTCTCTTTTGTTTGACCAACACAGATACTTTGAAATTCATTATTACTACGACAAATGAGTCAGCCGTATTAAGACTCCCACCATCAAGACCTCTTTCTTGTATGACTTTAATCATTTGAATTTTCTGTGGCTTCTGTTTTCCAGATTATCCTTACATCAAAGAACTTCCAAGTATTATGACTGTCAATAAAGAAGAATTTAATTTCCAATGCAATTTCTCCTATCCTCGTACACCAAATATTTCTGTCTTTCTTGACTGGTTTAATGATGGAATACAAATTAAACGAGTTCAAACAGAACTTGGGCGAACTGTTTTCTCTTTACCCGCTTCCAAACTAACCAATCTTGCTTATGGATCAAAGGTAAAAATAATTAACTAAAATGTTATTACCTTAAATATAATTTACCAATTGATCCTCATATATTCTTTAACTATTTTCATTATTTCTTTTTATATTTCCAGATCACTTGTGGTTTGCTTGCTTGCTATATCAATAATTGTTCATTTACTTTGAGTCCTGTAAGGATGAGCAACCAAATATCAGCAGAAATTGAGGTAATTATTCCTGGAGTTTATTTAAACAATTTTAAAGGTTCTTTTCTTTGTAGTCCAGTTAAGATATGATTGAATTTTTTTTTATTTTATTAATGTCCTTATATTCGTTTCTGTTGTAATTTCTAATTGAATAATTGCCATCCATCAAAATATTAGAAATGTATTGGCCCAACCAGCAGGGTCTTCAACTCGCTATGATTTGCACTACACAACAAAAACAAGAGGCAGAAAATAGAGGTCTGTGAAAATTCCATTTAATACTGTTTAGCCATACACTTCAAAGAAAGTAGCCTGAACAAGAGTCTCTTTATGACACCTGAAGATGGTCAGAGAATGTACGGGTTGAAATACTGAAGGAACTATTAAAAAAAAAACATAATATGAGCTCATGTAAAAAATTATACATAATAGTAATAATCATAGTGATGTAAGAACATTAAGTTTATTAGTCCCAAAAATTCACTCTGAACTGTCCAGCAGGACACATGGTGTAATGGTTATAGATGTTGGTTCCTTACAATCATCTGGAGGTTGCAGATTCAATCCTGACTGCAGGCAAGTAACAATACAGAAATACTTGTACCTGGTAATGGTTATCGAAATCAAAGCAAGTGAACCCCATGAATTAAATAAAGGACGAGGTTCAAAGTTCCATGTAAGCTCCCAAGCTCAACAAGAAACACCTGAAGAAGGCTGGTGAACACATCACCTGAAACATTATGAATATAACAATAAAGATGAAGACAATAGTCCGAAAACCCTGAATGATAAGAACTATAAAAGATTATTCAAAGAATTCTCTAAATATTAAGAGAGCTCTTAAAATATTCCATGATCATTGTTAAGAGACATATGCCTCAAAGAATCATCTCTTTAATGTGTATAGCAATGTCAACAGAAAAAATAAAATATCTTCTGCTTCTTTTATTTAAGAATCAGTTTGGTTAATATGACTTTTTAGCAGAAAAGCATACTAATATCACCTAATTGTCAAGTAACTCTGTAAACAGAGATGTTCGTATTTAAAAGGAATTTCAAGGCTCAAGAACAGAATTTCAAGTATAAATAAATTACCTAGCCTGGATTTACCACATCAGTTTTGAATGGCCATAAGATATGAATGGGTGTATTTAGGCTGGAGTGTGGCAGAAGACTGAAAGAAAAGTCATTATGGACAGAAATGAGCAGCCCAAGCCTTCTAGGGAAGAAGGTCAGATTGGTTGTTCAAAGGACATCAGAGATGACAAAGACCCAAATTCAAAATATGATTTTTATACCTTTATCTCAAGTGACTTAGATTCCATCTTTTCAACAATATATACATGTATATGCTAATCTTTGTACATTTTTGTGTCTCTGAGGGTTACAGCTAAATGGAAAGGCCCAGGTTTTTTCAGATAGATATTGATTGAACCTCAGAATCTAACATATACTATTTGGAGTTGACCTCTAAGATCATTCGAGATCAAATGGCAAAATTCATGGTGATAGAGGCTTTGATATGAAGCACAAAAATGTATTTTGATCTCATAAGTGGTTGGAAAAAATTTTCTCATAGCCGTCTGTATGTTGGATATTTAGGTGTAAACTGCTTTAACTACATACTGCAGATTCCTTGAGAAGTAGAGGATGCTACAGCCACACCCTATATCTATGATGGGGTTGAGGTTTCAGTTGCAAGTATGTTTTTTAGGGTGGAGTATCTAACCCCATGTCCTCTGGTTTTGAATTCAGTTTTTCTTTCTGGACCAGTTGCCTTGCAAAAGTTAGAGTTTAGTCTTCTTTACAATTTAATTATAGCTTAGTATGCTTTACTATTCACACATATGGGGGGATCCTCATGGGTTAATGGTTAAAGCACTGAACTGCAGAATCATAGTGAGTTCAAATTCCAATCACACTATTACATTCATTGGACAAATACCCTTGAGAAAAGGATGAACCCCCTTATCCTCTCAGCTATAGGTTAAATAGTACCACTACTGTTCTTCTAGAAGGATGGATTTTGCATTAAATAACCCAAGAAGGTTGATATGCCATTAAACATACAAACAATAAAAATAACAATATTTACTTGTAGCTAAGATTTTTTTTACTATTTACTCATAGCTTAGTCTGCTTGTTGATGAGAGAAGGATTCATGCCTTTCCTAAAGGTATTAGTGTTATGTCAAACACAATTGGTCTCATCCAGGATTTGAACTTGACTCATTGGTTCCATTTTCTTTACACTGCTTGCTCTTCGATATATATCTGCTAGTTTAGTATTGACTCTAAATGTAAATAGAAATAACCAAAGATGATACTGATAATAATTTTTTTTAAAGGCTCAAATATTTAAATTTAAAAGATCCTTTCTATTTTTTAATAGATTTTTTCTTTGAAATATATAGCAATGATTTATAAAACCACAGTAGGAATTGACCTTCAAATCTTGTATATAGACTCATAGATTAATTCAAAAATTCATGTATCTTTTTTTTATTTCTTTTTAGGCAAACATTTGTGATTAATATATGTATTCATATATATATATATATATATATATATATATATATATATATATATTTGTCCCTTTTTCTATGAGAAAGCGAATTTCATTGTGACGAAAGCTCTACTCAAATATCACAAAATGTCAGGCATGTTTGATCTGCCATATGCAATTTTTTAAAAAAGTGCAAGCATAAATCAAACATGTCTGATATAACTGGCAAAAACATACATGCAAATAAAGAGTGGATGATAAAAAGACTGCAGATTCATTAGTTCAAATAGCAATTTGTGCCTGGCATAAGAGAGGCAAACATATAAAGGAAAGCATAGTCAAAGATAGATGGTATTGAAAGATGGAAAGAAGAGAAAGTCATTGCCTCAGAAGAGGAGATCCCCTGAATTGATATGTACAGACCACATTTCAACTGGCTCAGATTTCCTTCTTTGACTTTGCTTGGCCTTTCTTCTTATCAGAACTATCATATTCATCTTATCTATTACTTTTGCCTTTGTAACAGATTATAGAAAACAATGAGAAGCAAATGAAAGGCTGATATACATTTTTTTCATTCATGTAGCAAAAACATATTCAATTAGAATTAACAGAAAAAGCATGTCAAAAGAATAGACATAAAAATTTATAATATGCACAAGATAGAAAAAAATACAAATATAGACTAAGGTTGCTACTCAATATTAGCAATTACTCAATAAAAGACTCAAGAATAATTTACAAGGAAAATGATATTGGTATAAGAAATATAAAACTACAACAATAATTTATTCAAACATCTAATTTTCTTTGAAGTTTGTTTCCAATATAAAAAGAGATAAAATACTAGTTTTACAAAACAGATTTTAAATTCTTGAACATCTGGAGGGTGAGTTGCACACAGTTGTGGCTTGCCTAAGGGTGAGGGAAGCAGAGTTTATTTTATGCTCTTCTATCAGGAACATATAGATATGATAGGAAGCAAATTTGTATCAGTAGTTGTAAATTTTGCATTTTCTTTTGATTTGATTTGATTTTAATTTGTATAAAGCTATCAAATATCCTATCTAAATGAAACTTGGTTTGTAATTATATTTGCATTTGATCTATAAAGAAAGATAAATCTCATTGTTCTACTCATAGTTGGAAATGTAGAAAACATTAAGTAATTTCTGAGCACAATGAAAATTATACAACAGTTACATTTAAATCATTACGTCTTTACTATGAGACTACATTCATAAATAATTATTCATTATTTTAAAGCAATCAAAGTCTTTATTATAAGAATACGCTCACAAATGATATATAACATGAATTGAAGATAGAAAAGAAATAATAATATAAACGCCATTGTTAACTTAAAAACATAAAATAAGGTTAATTTTGACTCATATTTAATTTTTAAAATTTTTAGTTGTTTTTTTAATCACAATTTACCTTAAATTGTCATTCAAAAGAACAGTGAATTAGAAATAATAATAAAGGATAAGTACTTGGTGGAACTTTAAACTGATATTCCCTTTGTTTTAAGGAAACTTCAACTGCTTAAACATCTGAGAGATACAAGCCATTAGTCTGCTGAAGCTTAAATCAAACCTATAATCTCATCCCTTATTCTGCCTCAATGTAAAAACCAACTTAATGTTAGAAGAAATTGAAAGACAATAAAAACCAAGTTTATTGGTATGATATAGTTTCTGTAAATTATTTTTTTAGAAAATGATGGTCAAGTATAGATTCATTTAACCAGGAAAAAAAGATGTGGATTTGAGTTTTATCAAGAGTGTATCTTATCATTTCTTCTTACCCACACTGTTCCTAACTGTTGTAGAATAATGACCTGAGTCTACTATGATAAAAAGGAAATAAAAAAACAACTCAAAATTCATACATGAAAAACAAAATAGGAAAACTGCATTTACTTTTCATACAAATATGCAACTGATTTTTTCATGTTTAATTTTTTTTTTTTTTTTCTATAGATTTTAGAGAGAGACCTGGTCATCAATGAAGGTTTAGAAAGTGGTCATGTTCATGTCCGAAGCATTATTCCACCTCGGTATTTGTGCCCAAATGCTAGCAACAACACCCAGTGTCATCTCGGTGTCCGAGTTTCACTCACAAATGATAAAATGCTGAAATGTCCCAATACCAATACCATTCACCAGATGGTTGTGCAGCCACAATCAAATTCTGGTTGCACATTTATTCTCAGTGCAACACAATGGTCAGCAATACCAGTTAGAGCAACAGTTGATCTTCTTTACGATGGCAATCAGACAGGCATGATCATTTTGCATCCTGTCATTTACTATAATAATTCTATGAAGATTCAAACATCACAAAGCTACACAATTAAGGTAAGAATATTTCTTTCATATTTTTATTTTTTGTTGCTTTTTATCATAACTTGAATGGGTTATTAGTTAAACGAAAAGGAATAGTGCATATTGGAGAAAATAATAAAAGATAATCTCTTAGCGAGACTTGAACTGTGAGCGAAACTTGGAGTAATTTTTTAGAATTTTATGCCAAAATGTTTGGAAGATATTATCAAGAGGCAGAAAATTTGAGAAGTTTTTTATATGTTTCTTCTTGTCAAGACCTTTTCAAGAATTTTTGATTTGTGATTGTGAAATTATTCACAAAAGTGTAATGTGTGAATTGGATTTCCAAATTAGTCTTTGAAAGAAGATAAATATAAATAAGAACTTGTATTTTCTCTCATCTTTTTAATTTTAACTGATTTTTACCACAACTTTGTTATTATTTTTAAAAACTGTCATGAAAAATGATGCATGGAAGAAATAAAAGATAAGCTCAATGAGAGCAATTGGTGTTGCACAAGTCTAAATCACACCTATAACTTGTCCACTAATTTGTCTCTGATCTGAAGGTGCATTACAGAGCATTTTTTAAAAATTTAGATGAAGATATGTCAGTCATTGTTATTATGAATTTTTCTTAGTATTTTTTCAGTACCACATACCAGAATTTATAAAACAGGCATATATATATATATACACACAAACACTCTCTGACTGAAAATTGCAACACTCTGAATATGAATATCAATTTAGTCAAATTAAATGATATTGTTGGATTACGGTAAATGGTCATATATGCAGATGAACTTTTGTGCAAGTTCCAAAATAAACGGTATATTACTATCTTTACAATTGAAAGCATAGGAAAATATAGGTTTGTGTCAACATTCAGGGAAGGTGATATGCTATGTTAATATGGGTTCTGTGTGCTGCTGTTGATGGAAAATAAATACTTGTTGTTTAAAATAAGTGGTTTTTTTTTGGATTTATTGAAATACTTCTGTTTGTGCATATTTGCAAAAACAGATTAGCTTTAAATACTTGAAATATCAGATTTGGTTGATTTCTTTCTCCTCTGCTGTTTTTTTTTTCTCATTTTGCAGACAGTCATTGTTGACAAGGATAAAACTGCTCTTTGCCGCTCAATTAATGACCCTCATATCACAACTTTTGATGGAAGGTATAGTAATCCAAAGATTTCATTTGGACATCATTTTTGATTATCTATATTAATAATTGAGAAGAGTTTATCAATCTGTTCTATATTGACAACCAAACAATTTGATTTAGACCTCTCAAGATTCATTTGCATACTTATTTAATACCAGAAAAAGTTTTGATATTTTTTTGTTCTTCATGGTGGAAAATGGTGCTGATAAACAATCAGCAGAAAGTCATTTTACTGCAAGATGTAATTATATAGAATTTAAATTTTCAAACTTAAAAAAACAAACATGAATTAAGATAATTATTCATATTTTATATAACATTACTAATTAGGTCTATAATTAGTTCAACATGTAGATGTCAAATAATTACATAGTATTATCACGTAAGTAGGACTAACAATCCAGAAAAAACAAAATGTTCAATTTGATAAATCTCTTAAGTGTCACTCACTTCATTTAAAAAAAAAAAAAATCATTTCTCTCATAACGATAAAATAGTGAGAATACTTCAACAAAAAATTTTAGTATAAATTACTCAAAGTTTTACTCATACATAAAGAAGGATTTCATGATTCTGAAAGAAAACATTTTACTTAGATGAAATCATGTTGAAAGAGATTATTTTATTTTAAATCAATTTACATAGAATTGTACTAGACAGATGGAGTTTAAAAGTACCAGACTGATTGCTTGAGCAAAGTGTTTTCTCTAGTTACATGATCAGTAAAACTGACATCAGAAGGTAAACCTGTCTGTAAACCAACCTTGTTAGTTTTATATCTGAATGTTTTCCAAAGCAGCAAGTCTGGGTTTTTATTGTAACAAAGTTTGTTCACAGACTGCTTTGCCTTCTAGCTTCAACTCTCTTGGCCAAAAGCAAATAATAAAATATTTCCACCTAACACTGTTGTATAAGCAACTTTGCTATATATCTCACAATCCAGCTCTTAAGATGGAGATGTCTTCTAAAATGCCTGCTAATGTTTATCTTCAAATGTTTTATATTAAACTATTAACTATGAATTTATTATATGTTGATATTGTTTCCAGAAGTGGTGGTATATCCCATTAAAAATATTATTAGGGTTATGTGATTTATAACTTATAATATTCATACATTTCAAATATGATGTTCTCCTTGGGCAGAAATCCAAGAGACAATTCTCTTATCATAAATATTTTATTGATGTGTAACCGAACAGGAACAAAGAGACAAGAAATGTATGTGAAGGCGTATGTGTAAGTAATTATGGAAATAAAATCCAACCCCTTCTACCTACTTGGCAAAAATGTCCTTTTGGTTATGATTAGTTGTGTCAACAACATAAAACAGCATTGTGATTATACTAATGGCACAAGGGCCCTAGTTCCCTTCTACAGCATGTTGAGTGAAAGAGATCTCCCTGGCATGTTTTTCTTTGTTGCTATTGCAACCACTGAGACCCTTTCTAACAGTTGTTCAGAAATTTCTTCCTCTTGGCAAAGGCAGGTAATCCAACATTATTTTTAGAACAAATGCCTTTTTATGAGAATGCAACTAGTCAAACTAATTAAATAGCATATAATACAATGATACGAAGAGGCGCTTACAGTGTGTTGGTTATTGTCAGCTATGTTCAAATCCTAGATGAAGTTGTTTGCATTTTACTTAGCACTGATATCTTTGGGAAAGGTATGCATTCAACTATTCTCTCTCCAGCTATGGGTAAATAATAGAGTAGACTGGGCTCTTTAATCTTGCTTTGGCAACTAGTCTTGGAGAAGGAAAATTTTGAATTTAGACCTGTTAAACCCTGCTTAAAAATTGATCTTATATTGCATCCTACTCATGATAGAGGTGTTGGTAAATACATATAGAAATATAAATTTTTCAAGAGAATACTTTAAAAATTGAAATAATGAATTTAATCTCCTGGTTGCACTTACTGTCAATATACAATTGAATTCAATTTGATTTAAAATTTTTGCTTTTATTTCTTTTCAGAAAATATGATAATTTCTTTGAAGGTGAATTTGTACTCTATCGGCACAAAACTCTACCATATGAGGTAAGAACTTATTTCAATTATTGTAATTTTGGAAACTCTGTAGTAACAAGGAATGAAATTAGTATTGTAATTCATTCAAATAAATGTTGTATACACTCAATCAATTAATGAAATATATGTCTTTCCTCTAGTCAGCTAAATTGAAAGAGTTCACACAAGTTTAAGATTATAAACTTCCAAGGGAGCGAACTCTTCTTATCACTGTAACCAGAGCAATGTTAAACCAATGTTATTTGTTTAAATTTTTGAAATATATCCTTTTCATTGTTAATTTTTGATAAAATTAGATAAAAGAAAAACCAACCAAAACTTAATCTTTTTTTTTTGTTAATATGAAAAAGACAAAAAGTACAACAATCAAAAGATAAGTTGGTTAGTCAATATATCAAAAAGTGGACATAAGTCAAAATGTATTATTTCCCCTAGGGGGTCCTCATGGCGTGATGACTAAAGTGCTGAAATGTTGCCTCAAAGTCAGCAAGTTCAAAATCTAGTCATGCTATTACTTCAACTTTCAGACTAATACCCTTGGGAAAGATATGAACCCCCTTATTCTCACCAGTTATGTTGGGGGAGGGTTTAAATAGTATCACTTCTATTCTTCTACAAGCATGGCTTTGGCATGAAAGTGGATATACTATCAAACAAAAAACCAAACCATTATTTCCTCTGAAACTGAGAATTATCATTGGGTTGTGCAATGGATAAGGGTAGCAGACTATTGTTAATGAGTTTGATTATCAATGGTTACTCTATACTTCTGACCAAATGAAAATTAGCTTTGTAGATGACAACAGAGAGTTATCCTCTTATGTAAAATATACATATTCTGATATTAAAGGATAATGAATCACATACTCATATATATAATCCAAGCAGGAAATTCAAGGGGTAGGAGAATCCATTTTGAGTGCTCAATGTCAACAGCTATTGACATATAATTAATTTGGGATTAAAAATAACTCAGCTCAACGTGCAGAGCTAAGAAATGGAAATAAAAAGAAAAAATTCATTTCCTTGGTGTCGTCATGAATTTATTTCTGATGGTTGACCATCATCAGATGTAGTAGAAAGAAAAATATTATTACTTCTGGTGAGAATGGGATTTGAAAAAAAAATTTTAATCAAAATAATTTTTTGATATATTTTTTATCAAGAAAAATTTTTTCATGGTGGAGATATATCTGTTATTATTTCTTATTTATACTATGTTTATACAATCTTATAAAACAAAAAACTGTTACCCCTAATATAAATACTACAGAAAATTAAAAACCTAACTCTGGAAAAATTAAATAGTGGTATGCGACTTATTTAAGATTATAGATAAAATCTGCATTCATACTTCCATTGAAACTATTATGTTTTATTAATATTAAATAATATAATTTGTTATCAGGAAATAATAATCCAACATTGATAATAATTTACAAAAACTAATCTAATTATTAAGATTATCGTAAACATTCAAGTTATTTATATTATGTAGAAATTAACATTTTGAATGTTAAGTCAGTCTTAATAAGTAAAGAATTAATATGTAATTCACATATCGAACATTAGGTTAATCGTAATAAGTAAAGAGTTATTATGTAATAGATATTATATCAATGTAATTAATGATTTATTATATAAATAATTTAAATGTTACTTTCCTAAATTTTTGTTTACATATATTTAAAAAAAAAAAAAAAAACGGTGTAGTACCGTCTTTTTATAAGACTATATTAATCCTATGTTTTATGTGTGAATTACATATTAATTCTTTGCTTATTATGATTGACTTAACATTCGAAATGTTAATTGCTTCCTAATATAAATAACGAATGTTTACAATAATTTTAATAATTAGGATTAGTAAACAAAGTGTGAATGTAGACTTTATCTATAATTTTAAATAAGTCGCATACCACTATTTAATTTTTCCAGGGTTAGGTTTTTTAATTTTCTTTAGTATTGAAATTAGGAGAAACAGGTTTTTTGTTAAATAAGATTGTAAAAATAAGAAATAATGATAGATATAATACCTCCACCATAAAAAAATTTTTCTTGATTAAAAATATGATAAAAAATTATTTTTCAAATCCCATTCTCGCCAGAAGCAATATAAGAGCACCTAAATAAATTTTTTTTTCTTTCAACTACATCTGATGATGGTCATCTGACCTGAAATAAATTTATAATGAATTTTTTTTTATTTCAATATATATATATATATATATTGTGATTGAAAAGTGACTCCCTATTTCAGAATTCTTATAATTTATTTCTTAACTATGATTTAGAAATATTTTTAATTTGGGAGTTACTTTTCAATCACCCTGTATATATGTGGGTAATGAAACGCAGTTTCTTCCAGGCAGCGGTTGTGTTGATACTGCTATATAGATGCACTACATAGACGCTAACTAAATGGCTGGAGAAGAAACTAGACGGAAATTACACAAGAATGTTGAGAGCAGTATTGAACAAGTCCTGGCGACAACACCCCACGAGATACCAACTATACGGACACTTGCCCCCTATCACGAAAACTATACAAGTTAGACAAATCAGACACGCGGGACACTGCTGGAGAAGCAAGGACGAGCTCATAAGTGATGTACTCCTATGGACCCCCACATATGGCCAAGCAAAAGCAGGACGACCAGCTCGAACTTACATAAAGCAACTATGTGAGGACACAGGATGTAACCCTGAAGACCTGCCAGAGGCAATGAATGATAGGGAGAAGTGGCGAGAGAGATAGGGATATCCGTGCTGGCGGCACAACATGATGATGATGATGATGATGATATTGGTTATTGCCAAAGAAAATGGATTTAAAAAATCAAGTTTAAATCCTGGATTCACCTGATTGCATTTCATCTCATGGTAATGCCCTTGGAGATGTTATAAATCCCTCTCTTTTAGCTGTGGATAGATAGTAGTGCAGAATGGTCTTTTCGAGCCTTATAGGTAGACAAATTGCTCTTAAAGGAAAAACTCTGAATTTAATACCAGGGGTGGCAACTTGTAATTTCCTCCACCTCATAAAAACTTACTTACTGTAGAAATCATGATACCATCACTAATTTACTGTGACTGCAGTCCTATGCACCACAAGGACTCTACAGGATTCTTGCATATACTTACATACATACTGAGTTTTTTTCACATGCTAATATTTGTGAAACATAAAAAATAATATTATAGCTTAGATTTTTTGGTTGTTTGTTAATTGTTAAAATTTTTTAAATTTCTTGTTCAACTTCTTTTCCACTTATTCCACACAGGTGCACACATTTTATCGTCGCTGTAATGGAAAAGCGTCTTGCAACTGTGCTGTGGCTGTTCAATCTGGAAATGATGTCATTGTAATTGATAAATGTGGACCAAAACCAGCTACTGACAAAGCATTAACTATCAAAGTTTACAGAAAGGATCAACTGAACCCAGGAACAAAAATTATTCAATCTGCAGAAGGCAAACATTATGAGGTATAAAAAAATTAATAAATGATTTAAATATTGATGATTAAAATCTTTGGTGATATTTATTGATCTTAACTTATTCTGGTATCAGTTCAAAAATAGTAGAGGACCAGTGATATTCAAATTTCTCATTAATGGCCTGTAAGAATATGATGAATATCATCATTTTATGACCAACATCTTGTTTATCATGGTATCAGTTTTTATTGCATAATTTTTTCTTATAACTGTTATATAATTTTTTATTGAATGACATTTCATTAAATAACTTTTCATATCAATGTCTTTGTATTTAAATAATCTTTATCAACTTTTTACATAATAACTTTGAATAAAAAATAATTTTGTAGTGATATATATATATATATAGTTGCTAATTAGCATAGCCAAGACACATAGACTGTATCAGTGACTCCAGTTATAAAGTGTTTATTGGGGGTAGAAATGAATGCATAATACTGGAGAGAACTGCTACATGAAATTTATGAAGCAGTACTTTCTAACAAAATTTAAATTGAGAAAAATATTAAATGTATAATTATTTTACTATCATATTTAATTGATTGTGCTACAAGGGCTTTATAACGAGCTTAAGATCAAATCTAATTCCATAAACTTATTCCTTTTTTTTCCTGATTGCTCAATACCCCTATATTTGATGTTATTTTTTTCATTTGCATATACTAGTTGTATTAGTAGTGCTAATTTTAGCTTGAATTTTGGTTGCTGAGAATTTGATAAATATAAAGGAAATTTGGTAGTTATTTACATATCCATAATGTAAGTTGCATTCTTTTCTAAAAAATTCTCTCTATGACACATGGAAGTCACTATAATTGGGATTAATAGGTAAGAAGATAAAACATTTCATTCAAATAATCTTTTTATAGTTTTTTAATATTCAAATATTTATTTCAGACCAATTTGCCATTAAGAAATAATGTTATTGTGTCATGATATATTTCTAGAAATGGTTTATTCTATTTGTTATGCTAATTTGTGTTTGCTATGAGCATAACTAAGTATAGCTAATGTGTAGCTGATTAATTAGTTGAGTGAATGACTTTTGCAAAAATATAATTCAGTACAAAGGAATTTACTCTTCTCTGTAGAAGAGACGACTATGCACTTGAAGAGTTCTTCTCACTCCAAAAATAGAACTAAAAAAAATTTAATGATTCTAAGGGTTAAATTAAAGATTTAAAATCTCCCAAAGAAGCTAACTCTTCTTTACCCTGTGATAAATCTGGTCTTAAATGAATCTTATTTGTTATATATTTAAGATTTTAAAATGAATTTTCATTGTTAATTTTTGTCAATATTTAAATATGTTTTTGTGAAGTTAGAAAAGACAACAAATGCAGTGATCAAAAGATAAGTGAGTAAGTCAGAATATTAAAAAATGAACATAAGTTACAATGTATTATTTCTTGAAACTTTGTTTACTTATCCGCGTAAGTTTGTAGAATATGAGTACGATTCTGATATTAGAATAATGAAGTATGCACATATACACATATCCAAAAGTTATTCAGGATTTCTTACAAATTTCTTTAGTTGTCACCTAATAACATTACTAAATTTCTCTTTACTTTATAGTGAGACCAGTTTTAGATAACTTATAGATACATATACTTTTTATTTCTTTACTTTTTTTTTGAGTTTTGTCAGTTATTATTATAATTATTATTGAATATTTTGTTTAATCTTAAGTTTTAGCTGCTTTTGTTTATCAAAACTCATTCAGGTTGTCATTATGTAACAGTGAAGAATAACTGAGATTTAATTTCTATATAATTATCATAATATTTAATATTATGGTAACAATTAACAAAAAATATAGCTAAGAAAGTGGTCAGTGCTTTTATATCAGAGCAAGTTTAAAACCTAAAATATTGAATTAAGATCCTGTTACTTGTGTTACTTCAAATTTCATGTGTAAACACAATCAATCAGATGAAAAATGTAGTCATTTAATTCTCACATTAAGAAATGATCATATAAAATAAGACAAGTAATGTAAGATCGTATATATATATATATATATATATATATATATATATATATATATATTTGATTGAACATAATAGACATTTTTTGTCTACATATTTTTTTGCTAATCCTTTTGAATTGCTACATTGATCTTATTATATTTGGCAAGAATTGGTTGATAAATCTTCCATAATTAGTTATTTCCCAAGTACTTTCTGCCCAACAAAGTAGTAATGTACATACAAAAGTTACATCACTTTTTTAATACATCCTCCCCTGATGATGGCCCAAAGTTGGGCAGAAAGTACTTTGGAAATGACTAATTATGGAAGATTTATCAACTAATTCCTGCCGAATATCATAAGATCAATACAGCAATTCGAAAGGATTAACAAAAAATATGTAGACAAAAAAATGTCTATTATGTTCAATCAAATGTGCATTAATGAAGAAATGCTGCCAATATATATATATATATATATATATATATATATATATAATATTGTGTTTTATATAAAAGTAAATAAAATTGACAAAAAGGATTGTTTTATTATTCACTAAATTTAATCAAATTCCTACTGAACCAGCAAATATCAAAGTCATTATATTTATTTTCTAGATCAATAAGTTAAAAAGTGCTTAATTATTTATACTATCTCACTCATAAACTGAGAACTTATTTTGATTTAACAGTGGATCTAGACAAAAATCTGTTAAAGAATCTTGTTCCCTATATTGTTATCTTTTTTGTGTTACAGATCCGATTGCCAATTGGAACATCTGTCTATGTAAATGCTGGGCGTGGAGGAAGAAAAGGGTATATTAACGTTTGGATGAAGGCTTCTACAAAGGATTTTTATTCAACGGAAGGTATGAATTAATTCCAGGTTTTTATAATGTAGTAGTAATGCCACGAACAATCTTACCTCGAAGAAACAGAAGGTGTGCTCTCTCTGCTACCGGCATGCAGAAATCAGAAGAAGAAAAGGATGCAAGAGGTGTGACTTGTTTTATGGAGGAGAACGAAATAAGCCTCCGTGAAGTGGCAAGATTTGATGAATATGAAAGAGACTAAGTTTGAAGTAGAAAAGAACTGCTTTTTACTGATGTCTGATTGGTGAATATCCATCAGTACATTTTGCAAGTTAAGTGAGTTGACTAGCGTCCAATAGGTTGATTCCTCTTCAACTAGACTTCTGAAACCAACTAGATATAATTTCATATTTGAAAAAGTATTGATTGGATATGTAAGAGTTTATTTCTTAAGTTTTATTCAGCTATATGACTATACAAACAACAGTGATTATCATTGCAGTTCAGAACCATTCATAAAATCTAGTGATAGATATCCACTTTCTATCTAGTTACTTAAATAAGACTCATTAAAATCTAGTCTATATATCATATATACTTGTACATTAACTGAACTTTGAATATCTAATTTTTGGAAAAAACATTGGTCATTATCAATACATGAGTAATACTTTTGTAAATTCCAAAAATTAACAATTTGACCATAAATTAAAGTCAGGTTATAGACAGTTTTGATCTATCCATTGGTAAATATGCGATACAGCTGGTATTTAATCTTGGTGGTGAATAAAAAAAATTTAAATAAAATATATCAGTTCTGCTTCAAGGGTTCCCCCCCCACCTCTAGGCAGTTACCACTTCCTCATCTAAAGGGGTAAGAGCTAAAACTGAGCTATTTTAGACACCATTCCATGAGGATAAATGCTACCTACTGTCATGGAACAGTGAGTATTAACTGCATATATAATCAACATTTAAGTTAACTTTTGACTGTTGGATTGACAAATTTTAGCTACTTGACTGAAAATGTGGATTATTTTATTTTATTTTATATATATATATAATTAATGTGAGTTAACCATAATAACTAAATTTCTGGAAACTGGTGAAATATTACTTTTGTATTTACTCTCCTTGTATATGAGCCAGATAGATAAGTGAGAAAATTTTCAGGAATTGAGCTGTTCACTACAATCAGACTAAAAAATGGATCCATCATGTCTAGGTTATAGGTTAAACTGTAGAGGCCACTCAGTTCTTTAGCCCTGTTTAACAGCTAGTCTAGGATAAGAATAATTCTGAATTCAAAAACAAAGGTTGGCATCTTTAATGCACCCTGGTATCTGCATCTTACCTTATCTTGTCAATCTTCCATTCAACCTTACCTAAGCCTGCATCCAGATCCAAGTTATCAATCTTACTACAGGAATTTAACTGATTACTTTATATTGACTGGTGACTTTCTTCCAGTAAATCTTCCATGTTGGATTTGTCAAACAAAACTTTACATGATTATTAAAAAGTAAATAAAAACCATTTTATATACAAGTTTTTTTTAACTAAAATACTAAAAACAAAAAAAAACATTCACTGTATATGAAAAATTAAGAATTAAATTTATTAAAAGTAACTTGTTTATTAGCAAAATGACAAAACTAATTAAAGTGGACACTGGTTCTGAGGAACTAAATTTAATATATTGTTATAATATAAACTTCATTTTTTTTTCTTTCATTAGGTTTGTGTGGAAGTTTTGATGATAATAAAGACAATGATTTCCGTTCTCCAAATGGAACATTATATCCTGCAAGTAAAAGACCTGATGAATTCTCACTTAGTTGGAGGTAAGTTTATTTTTATTGTGGAGTTCTTAAAAATACAATTACCTATGATTATACCACTTATGTACAATGTGATCACGAATATAATACTACCTCCACATTTTGTTACTAAAAATCAATGATGTATTTTATCTTCTTTTACAATTTGTCCTACAAGTACAACTATAATTATCAAAATTTTATAAACCATTATAATATAATTGACAACTTTCACTTACCTGAAGTAAAAAAAAAGCACTATTTCACATGTCTTTTTATAAAAGTTGTGTATGCACACATTTAAGCCTTTATGTTACTATTACTTAAGAACATGCATGAGTTATCATGTATGTAAGAACTTGTCCAAAACCACAGAGGGCAGTCAATGACCATTAGAAGAGAACCAGATTGAGAGTGACACTTGGTTGGAGCATATGGAATAGACCTTTGTGAGCAAGACAGAGGAGGGATAGAAGTAGAGCAAAACAAAAAATAAGCTACACCTGCCTTCATTAGTTAGAGAACATGCAAAACGAGTCTCTCAACATTTCTCATTACACATTGCAAATTTTGAAACACATTGTAGGAAAGCAGATGTGTTTGTCTTTTTCTTGCCTTTTTTCCCCACTTCTAATTTTTCCCTTTCTCCCAATATAACAGACCAATTGGTGAGCTGTTGTATGTTTGTTTTAAATCTGTTAATAATAAAAATTTAGCCAGTCACTTAGTATTGAAACTAGTTGATTTATCAAAGTAAAAAAAAATAATTCAAGTCATATAATAAAGATCTAAATGGTCTGTTTGTTGGTTTTTCATGAAAAATGTTAGTCTTTATACTTTAGTATAGTGCTACCTCCAGTTTTGATCCTTGAATTATTTGATATTTAAATATTATCAAATCATTAGTTTATTAAACACTTTTTAAACAGGAATTTAAAATCATTTTTTCTCATTTTCTTTTTCATTTTTTATTTTACATTCACATCCTTTCATCTTATTTTCTTTTTTCATTTTTACTTTACATCAAAGCAATTATATGATAAAATCTTTTTTTGTTTTTTTTTTTCCTAATTTTAAAGCATTTTGTTAAATCAAAACCCTTTTTTGAATTCTTTTGCAGAGTCTCCAAAAAGAATAGTCTGTACAATGGAATATGTTCTGATATTCGACTTATAGTCCAGAAAGAATTCTTCTGCCAATGTGGTTCATCATTCAGCACAAACACTTGTAGTGAAAATGTAGATGTCGCATCCTGTCCTGTCATGGGCAATGATAAAAAGATAGCTGATGGTATGTTATATTTTATTAAAACTGAAAATGTGTATATCTACATATCTATTTTTATCTCTTCCTATTTATCTCTTTGTCTCTTCATATATCTATCTCTCCCTGTTTTTTCATACCTATCTACCTATCTTATTCTTTTCATACCAGCCTACTTTCCTTTCAGTCTCTTCATATTTTTCTGACCATTACTTCAAATTAAAAATAAAGTACATAAAAACTATTTATATAACTAGGGTGAGTCAAAAATTTTGCAATATTTTGGTAGGTGCTAGTTTGTGGCACTTCAATTCATAGAAGTTACCTTCTGTGGTCAGAAGTGTGCTGACTCATTGTGCATTGCTTCACTCCGTATGTTATTTAAAGGCCACATAGATTAATGTATAATGTAGTAAAATCCAAGAACTTATACTTTACAAATTCAAACTTGGTTAGGACACTATGGAAGCAGCCAATGTGCAAAATATTAATCAGATACGTCTAGAAATTTCACTAGGGCTGCAAGAACCTTGATAATCAACCAAGGTCAGATAGGCCTAAAACCATTGATTCCAAAACCATACCCCAAGCCATAGAAGCAAATCTGGTGAGTAGCACTTGAAGAGTATATCAAGCAAGCTCCTTATCTCACAGTTCAGCATGGTTTGACCTCTGCAAAAGCACCTGGAACTATCAAATTGTGCCTCATGTTACTAAAATATTGCAAACTTTTAACTTGCCCAAGTGTGCATATATATATAGATAGATAGATAGATTTGTTTTGATTTAAAATCTGATGTTTAATATGTGTTAAATAACATAACAATTTTAATTGCCACTGAAGCAAAATTAATTTCTCATAATACATGTTCTTGCTGTTTTGTAAGAAACTTTTTTATATAGATTAATACAAGAAACTGTACTCCACTTGAAATATTGACTTTGTGTCATATCCTGTAGTGAAGAGGTTAGTTCAGGTCATGCCTGTGGTGAAGAGATTGGATAAATACCTACTAAAAAACATTAAGACGAAAGAAAATTCTAATCAAAGTTAATGGTTGACAATGCTTCATCTAAAAATAAGAATAAATAAAAGATGCTAGTAACATTAGTAGTATAAAAATAAACCCTAGATATAGTGCCAATGAAAATAAAGTAAAGGATAAATTTTAAAAGTTTGATATTACAATTTATAATTTTTCAGTGAAGATTATACTTAGGAACTTCTTTCTATTACGTTTCTGATGATATAAATCTTTAGAGTTTCATTGTGTTTTGCTCTGCCTGCAAATATAAATTTGCAGAAATCAATATAATTTGGTGGAATCAGTTTTCTTGACATAAATAAATCATTTTATTGTAAGAGACTTAAAAATTCATCTAATTTCTTGTAATTATTTTCTTCCTCTTTTTTCTTTGTATTGATGCTATTATTACTTCTCATTACACAGGCCGAGATATTACAGATGAGATCCTGAAACGGTCAAGCATTTTGCCATCTTGTGAAAGTGGATTAAATATAAATTTTGAATTCAATATAACTTACATTCCTGGGGTAAGCTGTATAATTAATTATAAACAAAAGAAACTGAAAAATCTCTTGGTTTCCAGTTTGGAGAGACTCTTATCACACCCTGATCCTAGAAGATCTGATCTCAAATCATAACAATATTATGATGTAATGAGTCCAGCAGACAATTTTGTCAATGTTGGTTAAAGGAAATAACAAAGATTATTTAAAAGGCTGTGTTGATTACCAAATCAACAGGCTACATTCATTGGCTGATGTAGCGGGTGTTGGATTATATCAGTGGTGTGTATTCCTTAAAAGCAAACTAAACATTGGTTACCTTATAAAAATTCTTCCATACAAAATTTTAATTATCTTTATTTATTAAGTTTAATATATTACACAATTTTATAATATACAAGTTTTGCCCAGTCAGCTTGGGCTGTAAAATACACCAACTGCACCTTTGCAGAGAGGTAAGACAACTTAATGATATGATACTGAACAATCTGATGGCGAGGTTTCAGTGATGCTGGGGCTTTAGGGAATGTGGAGTGCCCCTTCATTGCCATTGCCCCCAGGTCCATTCTGGCCTAGAATGGTAGTACCTGATAGGGTCCTATCTATGGGTTAAATAGAACTAAACTGTATACTTATGCTAAACTGAATTGTTTGAATTAGAACTGTTTGACTAAACTAAATAGCTTAAAATAGAAATATTTTTGACAATAAAATGTGTACTTATGCTGAACTGAATTGTTTGAAATGGAATTGTTTTGACATTGAAACTGTACTTACACTAGACTGAATTGTTTAATATAGAACTTTTTTGACATTTAACTGTGTAAACAAAATTTACACTTATACTAAACTGAATTGGCTGAATTAGAACTGTTTAAATAAATTGAATAGCTTGAAATAGAAATGTTTTGGACAATAAAACTAAGTACTCATGCTAAACTGAATTGTTTGAAATAGAACAGATTATTTGTATAAAGATGGAGTTGGCATTAGATAGCCTACAAAGGTTGATATGCCATAAAAACCAAACAACCAACCAACCAATATAGAAGCTAATGTAAAGGTTAACAATTGTTGAGGCTGCTAGCTATTTTGGTTAGAGGAATTAATTCAATAAGTCATAGGTGAAAGCAATGTAAATTGCAATTCATATAAGAACAACAACTTTATTCTGATATAAACATAAATGAATATATATGTTGAATAAAATGAAAATGCATATTGAATGTGCATGTAAAATGATGAATGAAAAATATAACCAAAAACTTTCTTGAAGTTCTTTTGCCATAACCATTTATTTAATTTTCTTTTTATGATGTTTCTGTAATGGTAATATTACTTTTAGAAAGCATAGCCAGTTTAGCTTTCAGAAGACAGTATTGGTATGCTTAGTGGTGGAAAAGATGTTTTAGTCTTGATCTCACTCACCAAAGACCAATATTAACATTAGTATATCCATGATATACTAACACTGAACAAACAGAAGAAAAGACAGAAAATTTTGTTACACATTTAATATTCTATATGTACAATATTCATGCTAGTGGCATTACAAGTCAAAATACACAAACATGTCTCATCCTAGTATTATACACATATTGTTCCATAAATGAGCAGGATGTGGAAGGGGTAGAAATTGACAAGCATTAGTAATATAGCCATGCGATTTTACTGTTCCTTGGCAAAGTCAGAGAGACAATACTTCTACTGTTCAAAGGCAGAAGCAAATAGAGATTGAGAAGGGTTTTTTTAAATTCTCATATGACACCCTATTAGGCCTTTAATGGATATTCCAATTTTCTAAGGGAGATAAATAATTTGTTGCATCCTTACAACAGTATCAACTTTGGATTTCTTCTTGAATCAAAAAATGTTTTAGATACATGATGAAACCATGAAAACAATTTGGTTTTGAAGAAATTATGCCACAGCTTCTTGGTAGGTGCCTGATTAACAAGCTGAAATAATTGTTCTTATAAGTGCATGTCTGTTGGAAAGAGAAGGTTTTTTTGCTGATTCTTCCTTTTATCTGGATTTGTTTCTCATGGCAGCTCCTTATTTGTGTCTGATAAAAATGAAATGGGAATTCTTTGAGGTTATAGCCAAGTCAGTACTATTGTATGATTGCACCACTTAGACTTTGATGAAATACTTGGAGAAAAAGCTTAATTGGAACTAATTATGGATCTGCATGCTGTTTTGAACAAATAATGAAAGCAGCACTTTACAAAACACCCGCTGTACGGCCACTTACTTCCCATCTCACAAACACCATCCAACTAAGACAAACAAGACATGCTGGGCACTGCTGGTCAAGTGAGGACAAACTTATAAGTGACATTCTCCTATCGACTCCAACAAATAGACACACCAATGTTAGCTGATCAGTAAAATCTTATATTCATCAGCTCTAGATGCAACTTAGAAGACTTACCCAAGGCAATAGCTGATAGGGAGGAATGACAAAAGAGAGTCAAAGGAATTTGTGCTGTCAACATGTCTTTATGATGACCTATGTCATTAAAAAATAATTCTGAGGAAGGACATATAATCAATAATTTTGTATTCAGTGAAGCCCAAAAATATTTAACTGGACAATTTTAAGGAAAGAAAAAATGTGCTCCAGTGAAAATATTTATTCAAAAAGTATTTTCTTTCATTTTTTTCTATTGATATATATATATATATATATATATGTATAACATAGAAATTAAGAATATATTAAAAAATTGTTTATTCTAAGATTTTAAAATAAAATGAATTAGCAATTATTTAAATTGATATTTAATGTTGCTTATTTTCTTTTTGATATAGGTTTATAACTGGAGACCAAATGGTAAATGGAACAAAGCAACTGCATTCGATTTTTGTACAAAAACACTGGCTTCAGTTACTTTGATATGTGGAGATTTACCTGGTGTAAACGTTCAAGAAAGTATATCCTCATGTGTTGATGACATTAAGGTAATAGATTTAACATTGTCTTTAATATTTTATTTGTTAATCATCCATATGAAGAGATATAAAAACCAACAAAATAAAGTATGTAATTCCTATTTTATAGTAAGTTTACTTGGTAAGTCATGGCAAATACTAGTATAACCAAGTTTACTAATCGTCATGGGAGATGCTAATATAACCAAGGTTGTCACAGAAGGAATTAGGATATATGAAAACCATACATGGTGTAACAGTTGTTGTTGTTGAAAATGTACTCAATGAGCCAAGTTCAAATCTTGGCTGAGGCTATTTACGTTTCACTTTATCCTTATTCCCTGGGGAATCTTTTCCTTCCATCTATAGGTAAATAGTTGTACAGGCTGTGTGATATTTTACTTTAAGGAAAAGTTTTAAGGAAATACTCTTAATTCAAAACCTGAGGAACTTTGTTCAGGAGAATTTGTAGTAGATTGGTGCACCATTCTTCTGTTATCAACTTATTCAAAAGGGGGTTGATTATATACAGGTTTAAACCTCAACAAATAAATCACCTGTGTTGGTAGTCCACTGTTTTGCTTTCATAGGTCAAGATTGACCAGAAAGTCCATCATATATATATATATATATATATATATATAGGATAGAACATCATATATATACATATATAGGATAGAGCATTATATATATATACACACACATATGAGAGTCAATTTTATATATATATATATATATATATATATATATATATATATATATATATTGTTGGTACATGCAGATTTAGAAAGACAAATACCTTGAGACATATGCAAAAATAGGAAATTTAAAATATGAAGAAATTTTATTGAAATCACAAGGGCTCTTTCATTCAAGATTTGTCAAGTGACAGTCTTCAAAAGTCATTTAAAGCAATGTAAATAAGATTAAGTAAAAGGAAGGGGAAAATGAAAATGATAGCCAAAGGAGGAGAGAAAAAATAAATTAAAACCACTTAAAGTCAAGCATGAGATATCCCCTAATAAGTTCAGAGAGTGTTTAGGGTTTTGTTTGCATAGAGAAAGCCAATTAGATAAAATATAAATGGCCTCTAGGACAATGAGATGTTGTTTAGTCCTAGCTCTATGCAAGGCCACAAAACACTCATCGCTGTAATTGACCACACAACTATTTAAGGCATTCAAATGCTCACAGATGCTTGACTTGTTTATGATGGGGAAAATAAATAATACCTATGATAAGTAAATTCCATAGACAAGATTCATTGATAAAATATGTTTATTTTGCTATTGTTGATGAAAATAAAGAAATATTTTACTTTTTATCTGTTTTATTGAGAACTGAAATTTGTCTAATTTTTTTCCATTGAAAAATAACAAGACCTGATTTCCATATAAGAGAAAAAAACGGAAGCAATCTTTCATTGCAGTCAATGACTTTTTAAATACATTATATTTAATCTCCATTTTGCCTTTATACTAGTGCATATTTTTATATTATTCATAATTATTTTATTTGAATTATTGAAAACAAGGCAAATGTTGTAATTTACACATTTGTTTTCTATTTGGGTACAGAATTTTTCGACAGCATTAAATCTTTCCCTGATCACCGAAATATTTGAAAGCTCCAAAATTGAAAATAAACTTTTTAAACTCCTTTCTGCATAAAACAGTAAGAATTTGGAAAAAATATTCTGTGTCATTATTTTTCCTATCAAACCAACTTTCATATTTAGCACAATAATACATTTCCAAAATCTACCTGCCCTAATATGAATCAATGGTTCACATCTTATACTGAATTGTTGGGCCCTCATGTTTTGAGATTGATGGGAGAGTCCATTATATATATATATATATATATATATATAGTTACGCCACCACATGCTCAGCAGGCTTGTAGGTTGCCATTCATTCCTGCCAAGTCCACCAGTTAAAGCAGGGCACACATGTGGGCTGTGGTTTGCTGAAACTATTTAATATTACAGATATCACCAACTCCCTAGCTGAACCACATTTTAAAGCCACTTGGTAGGTTATAGGTGAATTATTAAAATTCAACACAGCTAACTGGCTAGCTTTCCCCCTCAAATACAAGGCCTTCGACAAATACAATACTCCCACAAAAAAAAAGAACTCTGAACTGCTGTGTTTGGGTCAACAAGATTGATAACAATATTCTTTTATTGAATAAAAGAAAGAAACAAAAATAAAAACAATTCAGGTAAAAGCCAGGAGCGAGAAAGTCTTTCTTCTAAATGGCGGAAAATGAAAATACAGTTAGTCAGCGGTAGATACGGTCCACTTTCCTTCAGAATTTGGGATTTAATGGCAGAGTCCATACTCCAAATCTCAAATTTATCATTCAGGGAATATTCCCTCTTCTTTTCTTCTCTATCTTATCAGAGCTATTCTTTCCTCCTGTATTTTGTCTTTTATTCACGTCAGCATGAATACAGCAAGATAAATTTGAATATACTTCAATTGTATGTTCACTTACTTGGGATTTTGTAGAGTTTTTTCTTTTCTCCTCTCGTTATTGGGGTTCCATAACACATTGATAGAAAGATGCTCGTCTTATTTCAGATAAGACCAAGATTAATTACTATTTCTTTTCTTGTGGACAAGTCTACGGCTTTGGGTATTCGTTTAACGAGGTTCACCATACCTCAGAGTGCGAATTCATTCAAAGGTGAAGCTTTTTCTTTTCTCTCAGTGTTCTCTGCACGGCATGACTTTGAAATTTGGGTTTCTTCCGTATCCCAAATTATGTCTTCACTTTCCAACAAACAAAGGGCAACTGGTTAGTTTCTGTAGTTTGAAAAATGACCACGTGTTGACTTTTTAGCGGTTTATTCCTGCATACCAATCATGGTCGCTGTCAGCCTGTCTCCACTGACACATACATGGCTAATAGAGAGTGGTATTCTCTCATGACCATGTCACCTAATGCTTATATGGGAGGGTTGAAGAGAGACAGCCTTTCCACTGCCACTATTCTTGGTTACAACTATAGTCAGCTAACAGCAAGCGTGTTGGACCTCCTTTCCCCATAACCCAGCGAATGTATGAGGTTGTCTTATTTCCTCGTCAGTGCTAGGCTGCAGCCTCAAAGTGAGTTCAAACTCCAGTCATGTTATTGTGTTCACTTTTGGACTAATGAAACAGAGAAAAGTACAAACCCCCTTATTCCTCCAGCTATGGGTTAAGTAGCATCACTGCTCTTCTTCTTAAGCATTAAATAACCCACATGCCATTAAACGAAGAAATCGAACCAATCTGATTTTCCATGCAGTCTTTGATTAAGAGTCCCCATGGGTTAGTGGCTAACTTGCTGGACTGTGATATTAGTTAACTCCTGTCACTCTTACATTTACTTTCACTTTCACACCTTTGGAAAGGTATGAAGCCTCTTATCCCTACTCAGCTATGAGTTAATTAGTACCACTACTGTTCTTCTATATGGATGGTTTTGCCCTTAAATGACCCATGAAGGTTGATATATTATTTAAAAAAACAAAGATAACCAAGCCAAATCATACTGTCTTTTTTTCCCCAAAAACACTAGGTTTTATTCAAAACATTACCCATATATATATATATATATATATATATATATGACTAGAGTGGTGATTATATCCATCATCTTTAAAATTAAATTGTTATTTTTGCTTTCTGTTTTATCAAAGTCATGGATTATTTCAAAGTTTTTGCATGAGTAGAATTGATGGATTCCCGATTCTTTTTATTCAAACAAAATAGACAAACAGATAAATCTTCACAATTGGATAAAATAACTTAACAACTGTGAAATAGATGATCATATCCTTTTTCAATGCAGTTTGTCTGTACAAATGTCATAGTGACTATGCTAGCTTGAATTTTTTTTTTATTGAATAATAAGTTTGAGACTCAGTTCCAAATCAGTTATTTAATGGTCTTACTGTTTTGTAGATAACTGATGACAGTTCTTGGGCCCTTGATGCTTTAGACAATGTCATTTTGCAATGTATGCAGTATTTCAAACGCAATGTTACCCAGTGGATCACCACAGGAAATGACACTATGTTCTCTTTTGATAAATTACCCAACATTTGCATCAACCAATGCAGTGGAAATGGACAATGCAAAAATGGTAAGATGCTCTACCTGTTTGCTCTTTTTCAAGTTTTTTTTGTTTTTGTTTTGGGGGTGGGGTTGCTGTAAAATATTCTCAAATGATTTCTAAATTTCTTAAAATTAACTTTTTTTTTCTTTTTATTAAATCTCTTCTAATAAATGTACCTTCTGTTAGTGTCAATGCTTTTTTCATACTAAATGACAAATCCTAATTTTGGGATGAAGACTCCAAGACTTTCACTCGTAACATAGGCTGTGTGAGATTAATAGCTGAGGCTATTCAAGGTCATCAGAGGTCAAGCAACAAAAATCTCTGGTTCTAAATACTTGAAAGAAAAAAAAATTTTGATCCATATTTAATCAAGAACAAATTTTTTCAGAAATTTTCATGAATTTAAAAAATATTTTTTTTCATTTAATGTTTTTTACTACTTTATTTAAATAATTTTTATCTGAAACCTATACCATTGTTTTGATAAAAATCATGCTTTTCCTGAGAAAGAGAGTCCAAAATCCCAAGACCTTCCCACCAAAAAGTATGCTCTAGTTTTTTGTTTATTAGAACAAATATATTAACTTGGAGATCCTCGTTTCAAGTCCTAAGAGTTAAAACACATATTTTAACTATGTTGTCTATTTGAAGTCATTTTTCCCAAGCATATATGTGTATCCAAGTTAATAGAATATTAAAGTAATACTTTTTAATATTACAGGAGAATGCTATTGCCAAGTGCCCTATGGTGGTTCTGATTGTTCTATCAACACTTCAGCTCCTCTTATTACTGACAAGATCAAACCTCCATTCACTGATCTGCAAGTTAGTGACTCTAAAAATATTACCATCACAATCACAGGTGGACCTTTCATCCAGTCAGAGAAACACTTTTGTTTCTTTTCAAAGGCACATGTAAGTTTTTTCTTGAATCTTAAACCATCTCCCTATATTATATAAGTTTGTGTTTAAAGTGATGTAATGCTTACAAAGATTTTATGTTAATTTACAAAATATATAAACGGTCTTTTCCCTATCATAAAAAATAACCCAGAAAAACCGCACTAGCCTGAAATAAAGTTCACTCCTATTTGATCTCCATCTCTTATCATTTATGGCCAAAGATTTACATTTCACTGTTTAGCTTCAGAAGGTTGTACCCCCAGGTATCATCTCCTTTTTCAACTAAGAAAGATAGGGTCAGGAATATTCCATGATGCCAGAGTCTGGGGAAAACACTGAAATCAATACTGTATGTTAATTGTCTGTTTCATTCTATTACAAACATGAATTCTTCCTTTTTCACATTGTCAAGAACTGCTATGTTGGAGGAATTGGGGTTGCAATTTAAGTGACACTGGCCTCAGTGAATCATTAAAAAGATACAGCTTTTTAAAAAAGATCAAGTTTAAGGCTCAAGTAAGTGTGTCCCCTCCCACACACACACCTTTGTGTATGTGTGTGTGTGTGTGTGTGTATTGCAGTAACTTTATTTGTGCTTTTTTTCTATCCTTTTTCCATACCACATTTTCTTTTGACATTTTACCCCTGTGTTTATATTGTTCATTGTCTTTGTTCTTTCTTCCTAAATTCATGCTGTTCATACTGCCAGTAACCTTTGGACTGTCAAACAAAAGTCCCCACTTGTTTATTAAAGATGGCGATTTCTTTCTTTCCTGTTCATTAGTTTTATTTATCTGGTCTATATTATTGAAATTTACTAAGCTTTTTGCTTAGATGTGGCACAAGGCCATATGAAAGGGGCACCCAATGAGACTCGAACTCACTCGTGTAGGTTTGCTAGTCGAGCTTGCTAACCATTACACCACCAAAGGCGCCTAATTTACTAAGCTTTTTGCTTAGATGTGGCACAAGGCCATATGAAAGGGGCACCCAATGAGACTCGAACTCACTCGTGTAGGTTTGCTAGTCGAGCTTGCTAACCATTACACCACCAGAGGCGCCTATCTGGTCTATATTATTACTACTGTTAATTTTACCTGCCCAATTCTTTGTTACAAATTTGAACCACAGCTATATCAGTGACTGATTCTGACATTTAGTAAGCCGTATAGCTTTGAAAGATTGTTTAGTGGCAGGATTTAGTTCATAACAATACCTTCCTCAATCTTCAGACAAATCTAGGTTGTAGAATCACTATATTTCCATATGCTCTCATCCAAATATTGAACACCCTTCTGTTTTAAATAATACAAACCTATTTAATGTTTTAATGTTTAAGGATAGCCATAATCTGTTAAATGAATTTAGCAAATTCTTCTCTAAATGTAAATGTTTTATAAGCATATTTAGCCCCAAATTTCCTGCTCACACACACACACTTCATTGTAAACTTTTTACATAGTGTTATTGGGCTTTTGTATTCATGTAGGTAAATTTGAATCAGACATTTCATAAAGCCTAAAAATAAATCTAAAATTTCAGACATTAAGGTGTCAGACCTGACAAAAACTAACACACAGACATCATTCAGATTAACTTGCATAACTAAAAAACTGAATTTTTGGACCAGTAGTAGTTGTGACAGAAATTCTAAAACTTTGGTTGCATTGGAGCCTAGACAGTCTATGTAAAAATAGCTTATCAGTCAATGTCATTTACAAACATCTCTGTCAGGCATATATTCACTCTTGCACAATTTGAATAAACTTAACACCAAGATTCTCAGAAAATCAAGTCAAAAAGATACATCCTACATACAAAAGTATTTCCTCTCATCTCTAACACACACACACACACAAAGCAGTAAGCCCTGTTGAAAAGAAAAATTTGTTTCACAAAAATATATTTTTATATTTTAGCAAAAGTATCTCTTTTATATATTTATACTGTGGGCCATATATAGGAGCACAAAACACACCCTCACATATATAAATATATATATTTGGGGAACGCACAACACAAGGAGTTACCAAATGTAAGGATGAAAGATGTGGAGTATGTGGTATAATTATAATAGGAAAATCCTATACCTTTAAAAACCTGGAAACAAAATTCAGAATAAATAAATACTTATGTGGCAACTCAAAAAATGTAGTCTACATAATCAAATGTAACAAATATACATAGGATCAACACAAGCCCTCCATAACAGAATATCACTCCACAAAAGCAATATTAAAATACCAGAAAATAGAAAATTAAATGTATCTAAACACTTATACGAATGTAATCAAGGTAAATTTAAAGTCATGCCCATATATCAAACTAACGATTACACATTACTGCAAATAAAAGAAAAAACTTCATAGATAAATTCAAGCCCAAATTGAATAAAACATGAATTATAGACTCACACACAAATGGAAATATATACATATATATATATATATATATATATATATATATATATATACACACATACACCTACAAAAAAAATTAATAGTAAAAAGTAATTGCCAGTAAATTTTGAACCACACTACTTCTAAAGAAAAAAATCAAGACCATAACTATACCCACCTACACACACAGAGGAACAAATACACACAAAAAATCACCCAATAAATTCTATAACATATCAACTAAACACACACACACACAATGAACTAGAGTTAAACAACTAAAAACTTTATAAAATATCAAATATCAAAGACTAATTAGGAGTAAAGACAGACCAATAGACACACTCTGATAAAGGGAAAGAGAAAACAAAGAAACTAAATCTAACATACAATGGTGACCTCTATATAAACCCATACAAAACCTGAAAAACATCCCATTAACAAACTTACACAAGTGACTTTGAGTCTCATTGGGTGCCCCATTCATATGGCCTTGTGCCACATATATTCTCTGACAAAAGCAACAAGCTGGAAACATACACATATGTAAGAACAAAATAAATAATCCTTAAAAAATACAAATCTCTTAGTGGACCTATTCATTTTGAAATATTTACTTTTTTTCTCTCTTTTGAACTACAACAAAAAAATCTTTTTTCATATATATTTATATATACATATAAAATGCATACATAATTTTTGGACACTCATGTGTTCTTCATGATTGTAAACTGATATTTGAATTTAAGCATGTATAAAAATGAAATGACTATATGACATGAAAAAGCCATGAACAGATATATTTTGATACTTGTCTTTAAAAAATATCAAAATCCAGTCTGTATCTAACTTACTGAATCTTGTAAAAAGCTTAGCTGGTTTAGTCAATATTTTTATGAAAATTATATTTGTTAAGAATGTTCAAATCTTTATCTAATCCTACAGTAGGTGTATTTAGTTTAAGGATACATTTACTTTAGAATTTTAATGATTATATTGTGAACTAAATGAAGACGTTAAAAGAATATGTTGAACATTATATATATTTACAATGATTTTTTAAACACACAAACATAATGAGAATTTTAGGAATATGTTGAACTTTCTTATATAAATTGATAACATTCTAATCAGAAAATATATTGATGTTTTGCATTTATCTTATTTTACAGTTAGCAACAGATGGGCAAAACTACAGTCAACCAGAATCAAAAAGTACATTTATAAAAACAGATGCTATTTTCATCAGTTTTGAACAGATTCAGTGCATGTTGCCTTCCAATGATTCTTTCTACTTTTATATTGCAACAAATCACTCTAAGACTCAGTCAACAGTGAAATTCTACCAAGTTTTCAACTCAAAATGCTTCAAATGTACATCCCTTGGAAAATGTTTACTGATCATTGTAAGTATGAAATTTACTTGGCATTCTCACAGATTTAACAATTTTTTATTTGTAAAAACAATTTATTAATTAAAAAGGCAAACATATAGAAATAATATAATTGTATCAGTTACATTCATTCATTATTTATAATCTGTTTCTGGTTTTTCCCTTTTATTTAATTCAGAAAAGGTTCTGTTTCATTGAAAGCAAATGCTATGAAGTGGGCACCAAGAAAAATGATGACAACAACTTTGTTTGTGATCCAAGCAAAAATATAACCAACTGGATTGACATTCGAGGTAATCATTGATTTTTGATGCTCAAAAATAATTATTGCCTTCAGCCCCCAAAATTTTGTTATATATTCAACAGTATACTTATTTAAGGGTGATACCATATGTGTGTACTCATGTGTTTTAACCAGAATACATATAAAAGAGTGACCAGTTGACCACTTTCAGAAATTAGACATTTGGAAAGCAGATAAGTATCAAGAGTCACCCAGAAACAAGAGACAGTGCTGAGTAATGCTTGGTTAAACTCAATATTAGAATCAGACTTTGCTTAGGTCCTGTGTCCTTTGAATTCATCATATAGAGAAATAACTGAGGCGTTGAATAAATAAATAAAAAATCTATCATTATTTTCCTGAGTTTTCTTCCTGACACTAAAAAGTTCCTTACTTTCTTGCTAGTGTTTATATCATTTACTAATTGTGCTGTTTTTATGTTACCTTTCTGTGTGAGAAATGGCTCAAAAGGCTGGGATGAAAAGTTTAAGAAGCCTAAAGAAGTGTTAAGGGGGTTAAGTTGCAAGAGTTGGATCTGTTAAAAACCATGTCAGTGATTAAAATAGAACAGAAATGGTGGGATGTAATAAAATAAAGAAGACAAGTCAAAATAGCAAAAATTTCATCTCAGTTTTGTGATAAAATGTTTTGTTCAGTGTTAAATAATCATGCAAGAGATGAAGAGAGACAGAATAAATGTGTGTGCATGTGTATATATATATATATATATATATATATATATATATATATATATATATATATAAAAGAAATAATTAATTAGCAAAAAGGAGTGAGAGAGATTGAGTTGTCTGTTATATTTGCATTCTAAAAATTGGGTGACATTTTCTTTTCTACCTACAAATTATTGCCCAATGTTTATCATTCCAATACTTAAGAATATTTTGCTTTCTGATTATCTCTTTCTCTAATTTAATAAAGAATTGTAAATCTTTTTTTTGTGGTAAATTCAAATTTGTATGGTTTTTCCAATCTCTGCCTTGACTGACATTTGTTATGTGCTGACTGTCTATATTGTAAATGTTTTAAATATTATTGTGAATATTTTGAAATATTTACTGTATAATCATTATTGTATTTGTTTTTACATTCGATTGATTGAAAAGCATTTAGGTTATTTGTAGAGTATTTAGGTATTTTTATACAAGGGTCTTGAATATACGTTTTTTATATAAGGGTCTTGAATATACATGTTTTTTATATAAGGGTCTTAAATATACGTTTTTTTTTATATAAGGGTCTTGACTATACATGTTTTTTTATATAACACAGGTTGAAGTTGGAGAACTTATTGATGTGGGCTAACTGTAATTATTAAATTACTGTGATTTATATCTATCCATTTTTATCACAGATTATCCCAATTTAGAGGCTAACGTCACATTGAAGACTTCATTGGATGAAAAAAATATCACGAATCCCAAATTTAATTTCATTTGTGAATGGGGACAAGCCCTTAAAAATGTCACTGACTTGTCTGTCTACTTGAGTTGGTATGTGAATGGAAACTTAGAGGAATATACCCTCATTAACAAAACCTCAACTTATGAAGTTATTTCGCACAAGAACTTGTCTCAACTTGAATATGGATCAGTGGTAAGTTCACTTACTAATTATTAATTGATTTTATTTTCTTCTTTTCATGTTAAATATTAAACAGTATATCATATATTCATTTTCATTTTTAGATGTAGGATTGTCAACAATCAGTTTTTATCTGTATTATCTTTCATTTTGTTGGTTGGTTGGTTTTATTGTATGTCAATCCTTGTTGGGTTATTTTATGCCAAAGATATAATTGTTAAAATATGATTTCCAGTTACATAAAGAGCAAAAGAATATATTTTCACAATCATTTTAAACAAGTAAACACTTTATATTTGGTTGCAATATCAATATTTCAAGAGTCAACATATTAATTTGATTTAAGATCATTTTAATTTTTATCTCAAACAGATCTATTTGACCCATAGATAGGGCCCTAACAGGTCCTACCACTGGGAGTTACTATAACAAAGAGATGACCCCACATTAGCCATACTCCAGAACTGGGCCTTTACCACTGGATGTAGTTTAATATTGTACCCAGAATACTTCTTTCATTTTAAAATCAACTAAAAATTCAGATAAAAGAAAATACTAGTCAAAATCTATGGTTGACAATGCTTCACATAAAGAATTAAAATCAATTAAGCTGCTACTAACATTATTTTAAAATGATGCTAAGCGCAGATCTCTCAGTTGGCAAAAATATAAATCAAACCATGTCCTTACTCTATTCTCTAGTTCTCTTGATGCCATATCTGTTACAGATAATGATAAGTAGGCAAGATGAATGAAATTGAAGGTTTTGTTGAACATTCTGTCCAATGTCAACAATTGTCAGCCATTAGAGTAATCAGAAGTATAAACAAAAATTCAAGATGAAAGAAAATACTTGTCAAAATCAGTTGGTGACTATGCATCATCTAAAGAATAAAAATATAGGATGCTAATAATTGCATTAAAAAGATGATACCAAAAGAAACAGAGAATACAGTAAAGGATGAGTTTAAGAGCTTTGATTTTCACTTAGAGCTTATTCATTATTATTTCCAATCTGAGGTGTATTATGTCTTATTTTCATTGATGATCTTAATGAATTGAAATAAAAAAAATGAAAATAAATAAGTTGCTAGTGTTTAAAAAGGTGCCAAGAGAGTAAGGCAGGAGTTTAAGAGGTTTAATTTAATATTATATAATATATTTAGTCTAATTTAATCAAAGTTATTAAAATTATCTTTCTCCTATAAGACACTGTACTTATTGACATTCTTGATATACTGAATTTATTTCAATATTTTTTACATTTTTTACAAAAAAATATGTAACCTTCACTGATTAATTTATTCCTTAGTTTTGTCATTAAATTTTTTTAATTCATCTATCGGCAAATTTCCCATATATTTTTTTCTTCGACTTACTGTAGACCAGAAATATGGGGCACCCAGTGAGAATCAAACTGATTAACACAAATTTGCCATCATAGCTTGCTAACCACTATACCACTGAGGTCACTGATGATCTTTATGTAGTTAACTATTCAATTGACATGAGAAAGTGTTACTCATATCCGCATACTTAAAACATAATGTATCTCTATTTATACATAAAACACTATGACTTTACATTGCATAATGAATTATTAGTGAAGTGACACTCTTCCAGTTTGTCCAAAAACTAAAAGGTGGAATTTAATAAAATTTTTGCAGAATGATAGCAACAGTCATATGCATGTGCTCTGTAAAAATTTTAAAGTTCTGCAAAAATACACAGAAACTACAGTTTACTTAAATTATGACTATTCCAAATTATTAGTGAGGTGCAATTAAAATTCATGTAAATAAGAAAATAATGCTTTTAATTGCATCAAATACATTCACTATTGCTTGCCACAAGTCCTTCTTGCTTCCAAACTGGTTTCCATTCTCATAGACTTGTCACTTCAGAAGTTTTCCATTAGGTTTAATTCTTGAGAATTAGCCATCTAGTTCATCTTCTGAGGTCTGCAGATACCAAATTGTTGCAGAGTTCTTCTGAAGGTGATCTTTTGCTTTTTTTACAGGTGATATCTTTCAATTATTTTGGATATTTCTAATGTTAAGTTACTTTTTGCGAGTTTAAATGTTATAACAGACTTCTCAGAAATAGTCATTACATTTACAACCTATAATTGCATGATTATGAAGTCACTAATTAATAATCTGGAACATTGAAGTATCATGTTACTCATGCAAATGGCTGCAGTGTGTTTACATTTGCACAGAACCTTACAGTTTTTACACAGTATGCACATATTTGTTGCTATTGTTCTGGGAAAATTTTGTTAGATTCCAATTCATTTTTGTACAAAATCGCAAATTGTCACCTCAGTATCACACACACACACACACACACACACACACATATATATATATATTGTCACGTGATATCCCACTGGGAGGAGGGAGATAAAATTACTACTCCTCGTATTTGAATTGACAGTATCAAGCCGTCAAAAAAGAGACCGTTAAGGAAGAATGTAGGTCACAGAGGGGTATCAACAAGTGTTGGTACTTAGTAACCTCAGGTCGCCGGACACCAGAAGAGGAAAGAGAGAGAAGCCAAATGATTGGCTGGGACCCCAAAATAGAAGTGGGGACCCTTTCCCCTCAGCGGAAGTAAATGGTAAGTTTTAGTTTTTGAGCAGGGTTCGTAGCGGGCGGACGAACCATAGCCATTTTACTCCGGGTGGAAGACAAAAGAATTACTGAGACACGAAGGACCCCAGGCTCTTCAAGCCAGTGTAAAAAAAATAGAACAAAGTCTATTAGCCCGTGAAAGAAGAAAGATTTCCCAGTGGAACCCCGTCGAAAAATAAGATAAGTAACTTTGGGGCCATTTCTCCTTTATACCCAAACTTTGTATACCACTCTCTCTCTCTCTCAATTTGAAGGAAAACAAAAGTCAAGAAAAGACATTTATATTCGTGGACTGTCCAATTATTATATGTTTTGACACTTTGAAAGTGTATATAACTGTAGTAAAGGAATTCATGTATTTTTATGTTACCATGTGGTCTATGTTGTTCTTTGCCGTTCTACTACGAATTTGTTGTTGTCACATTTCCTTTTTAGCTTCTATTCGCCTTATGTTATCTTGCTTAGAATTGTCCTATTAATTCCTAAACTATCACATGGGAAACCGGAGTTGCTGACTACTACAATATAATATTATTACGACTAAAACCTATAGGTCCATATTCTTCCATTGTCTCGAGGAAGGAAGAAAGCGGCCTGGTGGGTGTGTGATAGTGTGAAATTTGGAACCCCTTGCCAGCGGCGGTCAGTCTGGTCCTAAATTAATCCCTCACGTAATATGCCAGTTCTTATATGCCTGAGAGAAAAACTCTGAACGAGGACTTATTATATAGGGGATCAAGTGCCAACCTGCCCCGTCTTCACACGTGCAAAAATAAAGTCCCGTTTTGGGATTTTAGTCAATTTGTCGTCACAATATATATATATATATATATATATATATTTAAAGAGAGAGAGATAGTTTTTTGGGATTTAAAAATTTTTTCTTTTTTTTAAAGTTTAAGATTAATTCACCTGAATTGTGTGTAATATAAAACTAAAAATTTTACCTTTTTTTTCTAAAGGTACAAAGACAATTTTAAGAGTGCTTGTTTTTTGCATTGTAAATCAGTTTTCAACTATTTGATTAATTGTTTTATACATTCAAAAAGTATCAGTTAATAACTCTATATCGAATGTTTGGATTTACTATGAATGAAAGAATTTATATTCGGAAAAGACCAACAAAAAAAATACAAACATTTTCTTATAGAAAAACTGATTGAAATAATCATTTGAAATATTTTTACATGCAATTATTTATTCAACCATTCTGTTGCTTTGTTTTTCTGTGCAGGTATTTTGTGGCCTTTCTGCATGTGACATAGCAAAGTGCCCTAAAAAAATGAGTCCACTGGTTAAAAGTAATGATTTCAAGCTTGAATTCAAAGTAAGTAATTTAAACTACATGATTTATTTTCTGTTTAAATTGTTTAATGGTTAGATTAAAAAAGACTCTTATAACTTTTTCAAATTTAAACTTAGTAGAAAAGAAGTTCAAGATGTAATCATCATCACCACCAGCACAGATATAAAATAAGGTATTAAGATTGAATCTTTAAATTTTTTAAGTTTGAAATTCAATATTTAAGTGAAGACATATATATATATATGATTAAGCAATTTGTAAAATAAAATGATAATGTCTTGATTTCATCCAGATAAGTTGGTGCCAATTTTGAAAAAAAATTCAAAGCAATTCATTACTTTTTTGAACTGCAATATTTGATGAAACACAGAATTGTGCATGTGACCATACCTACCATATTTAGTTTTGTGTGACTTTTTCTTGTTTCCTAAACTAAAATTTCATCTCAACAAGAATAAGATTTGAAGTGATGGAGGTTATGAAAAGAAATGTGGCAGATCAGATACACTATATCAAAAGAGGAGTTTAAAGGTGCTTTTTCCAATGCAAAACTATCTTTACTTACTTCATTAGGATTAATATATTACTGAAGATGAATGATAGAATAACATGTTTCTTTACTATTAATTTAATTTTAAATTGTAATAAGTGAATGTGTTTAATTCTAATTTCTTCCCAAATTTTCTGACAAATTATCATAACTTATTTGTTTCAGGTACTTGATAAAACAGCTTTGGTGATCAGAGAAGGTGGAGAAAGTGGAATTGTTGAAGTTCAATCAACATTTCCGCCACTGTTAACCTGTGATGCAAACACACCCCTTAAAAAATGCACAATGCTAATGCAAGTGTCTGTTTTGGAAACTGCTAAAGATCTTAAATGTCCTGGATCTACAGTCACCATCCCACAAGTTGTGGCCAAATGGAAAACCACCAGAAAGAATGAAGGAAGCTGCCAACTTAGGTTATCTAGTTATAACTGGAGGTTGGTCCACCAAATAATTGTTACTGCAACTGTTGACTTTACCTACGACAAGGACCAACAACGGAAATTAACTATCAGTACTATCCCATGGGTTAACAGTACTCATCAGACTACCATTGCTGTTGACACAGTACAAGTATGTTTATTCACTTTTATGACTAAATTTACCATATTCAAAATTATAAAAACAACTAACAGTTATTAAGAGATTTTCTTATCATAATTGTACATGATTTATTGGGTTGACTAAAGGTACTGGCAGCACAAGCAGAACTTCAAAGCACCTAGTGCGAGGGGACATTTGTTCTTTGTCTTAGACAGTAGGACAGTAAAGTGTGTCATTTAAAATTACTTTGAATTTGATTACAAATATATGAGGTGACAAGGGAATTTTTGGGTTATACTTGGCTTCTATGTACAATCCAGTTACCCTACTTCTCCCCTTTTTGCCCTTTTCACAGCCTTTGTGTTGTAATTCAGAACCTCTCTTTGACCCTCACTCAGCAGCCTAAGTTTCAATACTTCTTACAACCAAAATCTTTCAGCATTGTCTGCATCATCAGGTAAATGTTGATTAAAATATGTTATCTCTGCAGTGTTTTCTTTATCTGATCATCGTTAATAAAATTTTTCTTTCTATATATTCATTTTTCTCACTGTAGACCCTAAATATATTACTAAATTTTAAAGGGTATGAAAGTTTTGCTTACCTAGAGCACCAAGAACCTTACAGTCAACCTTAGTTCTCAACTGTGATGTGTGAAAAATACAAGTAAATGTGTAGATTTAAAAAATCAGGCATTTTAACTTAAGTTGATGTGTTTTACTTTTAGGTGAATATCATTGACCAAGATAGAAGTGCTCTCTGTAAATCAATTAATGATCCTCATATGACAACATTTGATGGACTGTAAGTAAACATACTTTTTTCCTTTAATGAAACAATTAAAAATAGATTTCTTTTCACATTTTTTTCTTTACAAGACTGATGAGATGTTATCATAAATTGCAATGATGTCTTTTTAGTAACTGAATGATTTATTCGCAGGCATTTATTAACTAAAAATAAACAAATCTTATTTTATATGTTCAATAACTATAAACGGATTGTTTTAAACATGACAGTTCAAATTATACCATTAATTATATCTTACCACAAATTGTTTGGACAGTTGAACCTGTACTAGTATATTGATATTTGGAATCACCTGGTGTACCAAGCTCGGCCAGAATGAATTGGTCTTGATATATTAGTGACTATTTTCTGTTGAAATTTTGCTTTGGTTTTTCCACGAGAAAAAAGTTCCTTTTTTTCTCTTGGATTATATATCTGACAAAGGCTGAAAAATGGGTTGGCTCAAGTGTTGTGTTAACATAAAGAATATAAAGAAGTGGTGGTTCAATTCTTCAAACTCTTTCTGGTATGATAATAATTCTTCTCAAAGTTATCGACAGTACATCATATCTTATGTTTTAGATATACGTAAAAGAACTTTCAGGGTGTATCTCATGATAGAATACTGGACAATACCTGTTTCCAACATTAGTGAAAATCTTAGTTAATTTTGCCAAGTATTTTTGTAAATAAAAGTAACATTCAATGATATAAAACAGAGGCATATAGTATAATGGTTATCATCTTAAGGAATGGACATGACAAGCCAAATTTCAAATCTTACATGAGTCTCCTTGCATTTCACTTTTGCACTACTATCCTTGGGGGTAAGCATGAACCTCTCTCTCTCTTCTCTACTCGGCTATAAGTAAATAATAGGGTATATTGGGCTCTTTAAACTTGGTAAGGCAACTAGTCTAAGAGAAGAAAAACTCTGAATTCAACCTAATTGGGAAGAGCAACTCCACTCTGCAAAACCCTACTTGCTATGAATCTTTCTTCAGCTATTGGTAAATGGTAGGGTAGACTGGAGTCTTTAGTTTTTGTAAGTAACTAGTCTAGAAAGAAGGAAAACTATGAATTCAAATTGGCAGTGGGGCTTGCAAACCCCCCCCCCCTCACACACACTCACCTAGAAAACCTACTTGCTATGAAACCACAGCAGGATTACAAATGTGGTGTCACTGCAACCCTATCCCTTCAGGGGAATGGGACATTCACATAAAATGCTAGATAAACTGTGAATATTTTAGGTTCTTATTGTAACATATTTAAGAATCAGTGAAGGATTCTAATTAGCATTGTTATTTGATAAGGATTTGGAGAATTAAAACTTATGTTCAACATGAAAGAGATATTATCATTCAGTTGCTAATTGAACTAGAAACTGCTTTATTCTTGAAGTTAGAAGAGTTCAACACAAATGCAGACTACACAAAATTATTATTCAATTGCAAATTGAACTGAAGACTCCTTTATTCTTTAAATATGAATTTTAAATTTAAATTTTAATTTTAATTTGTTATATAACATTTTGTTGGGCTATGATTGCTTATATAATCACAATGAGAATTCTAGTAATATATATATTCACTAACTTTGATTTATATTTTCTTTTAAAAATATTCCATGAAAAATTGGTAGTAAAGTAATAATACTATTAAACAATGTATTTTTGAAAATTATTTTTCAGAACTTAAGTTTTATTAATAAAATTTGGCTACAGTTTACTGTTAAAGATTTTAAATTAATGATAATTCTATAAACTGATGTTTTTACAGTTATATCTTAAATTCATATTGCCCAGTTGATTAGAGCTGTAGAGTTTGCCAACTACATTTCTGCATATGTGTAAGAAACCCCCTCCACAAGTGTCCTGGATACAACACTTAGCCATCTGAGGTTCCTGTTCTGGAGTTTGGGGGAATGTGGAGTACACTTTCATTGCCATTACTCTCAGGCTTACTCTGACTTGGAGTGATAGTACCTGTAAGAGTCCCATCTATGGATTAAATAAGATTGTTTAACCAATTTGTGAACAAACAAATGATTGATGTTGAATTGTTAGTGATATATAGCAATACTTGAAACCATTGAACTGTGTGCAAAAAATAATTGAGACTAAATAAAATTGTGTTAGATTGGAATACTTGAAATCATTTAACTGTGTGCAAACAAATTAGCTCTGGCTTGTTCAAAATGTTACCAACAAACTATTCATTTGCAAATCATATATTTGCAAGATATATATATATATATATATATATATATATATATATATATATATAAAAACAGGATTTGGCATAAAATAACCTACAAGGGTTACTATGCCATAAAACCCATCAAACCAAAATTCATAACTATCATCTAATTACTTTCTAATTATAAAAAGAAAGGCTTTGAAAATGTATACTTCTAAACGTGGTCTTTTATCTCAAGTCAATATAGCTACCGCCTTGTGGCTTTTATACTGGAAGTACATATATTCCAATATGGTTGCCACTGGATGTTCTTTTATGAACTCATTCTATCTTATGACATATAATATTCTGCAATAAAACAAGAAAAAATTGTACCATAAACAGAATTGACTTTAAAAATCCTGATTTAGAGTTACAATGAATAATTCTTATGTTACTGCCATTACTTTTTCTTCAAGTCAAAAATTGCAAATCATTTATTCTGAAAAAGTTTTTTGAATTAGAAAATTGATTGAAAAATTGATTTTTCTCAAATTTTTGTTGTTTAAAAAACTTGAATGTTTTTTTTTTCTTTTCACTTTTAGATATTATAACAATTTCTATGAAGGAGAGTTTATTTTGTACAAACACACATCTCTCCCATATCAGGTAATTTTTTTTAATGGTATTTTGTAAATAAAGCAGAAAAAGCTGTTTTTATACATTGACATTTGATAGGGGTACAATTTGCCTTTCTCCAGACTAACAGATCATTTTTACTTTCTCTGGAGATTAAGCCTTCTTATCAAAGGCAAGAGATTATCCAGTGGGTTTAATCCTTTGATCTGAGTCCTTGTGATTTTATGATTTCTAGTGGAACATTATGCAATCAAACTTAATATTATTTGCTATGATCTATTACTTAACTCTTCAGAATTGAAACTCTGTTACTGAAAATATGAATCTATAGCAAATCAAAAATAAGTACTCCTCTTATATATCTATGCAATTTTTCTTTTTGGTAATGAAGTTAGACTTAAATTGTCTGTTGTTTTTGATAAAACATACCTAAAAAATACTCTTAAAATGAATTGATATATATATATATATATATATATATATATAAGTCAGTAATCAATCCAGTTAACCTGGAGTTGAGAACAATTCAAAGCAAGACAATTTTAATATTAAAATTAAATCTTACTGGTCATCAGCTCAATGCAAATAAAATCTACAGAGCAAATAATTTTTTCAAAATAAAAAAAACAACAATTGGTCACTTTAAGATAATAATTTTATTTCCATCCTGTTAAAAAGCATTGATATTAATCCATGCTCTAAAATTTAACAGGACTTCTTCAGATCTATATATATATATATATATATATATCTGTTTTTATCCAAATTCCCGAGTAAATTTGCTAATTTTTTTCCAGGTGCATACTTTCTACCGAAAATGTAATGGGCGTGCTTCTTGTAACTGTGCAGCTGCAATCAAGTCTGGTGATGATGTTCTTATATTTGATCGCTGTGGACCTTTAAACACCAAGAAAAAGACCCAGAAAAAGTTGATGATAAAACTTTACAAAAATGGAGATCTTACCCCTGGAATGAAAGTTCTTAAATACAATAAAGGCAGAAGATATGAGGTATGTAGTTTGAAATTTAGAACAGGAATTATAACATCATGCATCTTCTAGAGTTCAAGCTCTAGTCCTATTATAGGAGTATTGTTACATTTTATTGACAGCACTTTTTTTAATATTTGGGATGTTCTGAGTGGCATGTATGTTGCCTTGGATACAGGTAGGAAACATTTCTATTGCTTTCTTTATGCTTTCTAGGGTTCTGATGATCACTGGTATTACCGGAATCTTCATCACTCTTATTCCCTTTGTATTTAGATAGTTTTTCAGTATAATGTATAAAGGTGTTTCTTTCAGATGATATACTATTGTCAATTAGCATGATCCGTTTGCATTTCCTTTTATTACCATTATTATTATTTTACTCTTTGCAAGTTTTTTACACTAGTTTTAACTGAAGTTTGAGTGACAGCAAGTCTGCTAGCTGATTTCAACAATGCTGTGGTCTAGATTGTCTCCATTCTTCCTCTCATCATCAATTCACCCAGTCTCCTTTTCATGCCTTTGGAGACTATTCTAAGGTCACCAAGTACAATTGGTATCATCATCATCACTGTGGTCCACAGATTTTTCAGCTCTCAAGCAAAATTGTGGCATTTGCTTGGTTTTTTGCTTTATTTTCACGCTATGGTTCACTGGAATGGCAAAATCCACTAGATGACAAGTTCTTTTTTTCTTGTTAATTAACACTAGGTCTAGTTTTCTGGCTTGGATTTGATGATCTGTTTATATCACAAAGTCCCAGAGAATTTTATGTCTCTCATTTTTAGGACAGATACTAGTTTGTGCATGTACTACTTGTCAGCATGGCCAAAAATTTAGTTTCTTGCACAATTCCCACTGGGTCACCATTCCCACCTAGTTATGCCTACTCTTGTATTCCTTTGTACCAGTTTGCTGCGTTTACTTATGTGATTATTATTTTCATTATCAATGAAATTATTAAGATTGTATTACATCCTATTATCACTCTGCCTGGTTTCTAGTTTTAGTTTGATACCTCATTGATGTTGATGTGTTTATTTATCACATTTTGTTTTGTCTGGAAATAAAGTGAATTTTTAACTCCTTAAATTCTTTAGCTCAAAGATATCCTGTATCTGAGCTCAAAAAATTGATCACAAAACACATTCAAACTTAGCTCCAGAATTCAGACTTCTATGTTAAATTCTATCCCACAATTCCATGCAAAGAAAGGTTGTGAATAGTCACTATATAAAACCTTTTATTAGTAAGATCTGACATGATCTCCCTGAGCTCAGAATATCAGACTTATCATGTCTAGTAAAATAACATTTTGTCTTACATGTTCAGAGCCTTAAAGATTCTTCAATAAAAGACAATCCCTATGTAGATAATAATGTAGGTTTATTTAAAAATTAATTGAGGTTGCTTGGAGAAGTACAATGATACATGCAAGTATTTATCTTTTTGTCATAGATATTATTGTTTCAGCTCAGTTATTCCCAAACTTTTCTTGCTCAGGGTACAATTTAGAATGAATAAAAATATTTTGGCCTATTTCAAATCAAAAATTGTAAATTCAAAAATATTTTGACTCCATTCAAATTCAAAATTGTTTATATAAATAGCCTATGAAAAGTATTTAAAACTTTAAAATATTATTTGTAAATACTTTTTATTTAGTAAATAAAGAATAGTTGGCAATGAGAAACATAGGTTTGATGTCTTATTGCAATATTTTGTATGCGAGGATAATCAAACAGACTCATTTCCTCTTCATTGCATGGAAGACTGCTATTTAATTTAATGTTTGTAAGTAAAGAAAATCCTAATTCATGTAAATATAAAGTGGAAAATTGGATCAAAACAGAGCATTTTTAGCTAGTGAAGAATATCCTTTAATAGAAATTCAAAATGTATCAGTAGATAATGCTTCAAGGTTATTTTTTAAGTTCACAATCACAGAATTTAGAAGTTAATTTTTATTCATTTAATTTCAAATAAATAGCAGATATAATTTTTATGAAGGGATTTTAAACCTTGTTATAATAATATTTGTTTAATGATAGAAAATATTAATTTTGCAATATTTGGGAACATGCTACTTTGTGATGTGTATATCACATGACTGAAGCAGTTTAAGTCATGAAGGTACCCACTGTGATTGGTAATATCATGCTAGTTGGTGAACTGATATATTATGCATTGCTTTATTCCATGTGTGATTTGAAAGCCGCATAAATAAATAAATGTGTACAATAGTCAAATTCAGGAACGTATAATTTACAAATTCACACTAAGCAGGGGTGTCCTCGTGGTGTAATGGTTAAAGCGATGGACTACGAAATCGTAGTACGCGAGTTCATACTCCAGTCGTGCTATTATGTTCACTTTCGGGCAAATACCCTTGGGAAAGGTATGAACCCCCTTATCCTCCTAGCTATGGGTTAAATAGTATCACTACTGTTCTTCTAGGAGAATGGCTTTGGCATTAAATAACCTAAAAAGAGTTGATATGCCATTAAACAAAGAAACCAAACCAAACCTAAGCCATAACATGGATTCAAGTGAAAACATTTGTTGTGTAAAAGATGAAGTTAACCACAGTAACCAGATGATTGAAGGAAATTTGCTGAGGTTGTAAAAACCTCAATGATCAGGTAGACCTAAAACTAGATTCTGAGGTTGTGCTCTTGGCTGTAGAGACAAATCCGGCCAGTAGCACTCAAAGAGCATCAGGCGAGTATGGTATCTCATGGTCTACTGTGGTTCATCACTTTCACAACCTTGGCAAAACTATCCTGAACTAGCAAATTGTGCCTTGTGTTACCAAAATATCGTAAAACTTGATTTAGTAGAGTAAAAGCCTAACTTCTGTTGCAAATTGTCAATAAGAATCATTTCTTTGTGCTGGCTTTTGCTTGTGACTTTTTCATCTTGTAATGTACCATTGTGCTCGTTGAGTTTAATACAGAGATATTTTAATATTTTTTTATATGGCTGTTGTAACCAAACAAAAAGGTTACTGAATGAGAAATGACTAAAAAGGAAGTTGGAAATAAAATGGAAATCTTTATAACATTAACAAAATACAATTCTTGCCAGCAGCATGAAGAAGTTAACCACTGTTACTGGTGACTATTTTGTACATTTTCACCCCTTCATAACGGTGTCCAACATATTTATGAGGAATGGGACATACCCATTAATCTTTATAGGTAGAGTATGTAACAATGGCCCTATTTTTATTTTTTAAATATATTTTTTTGTAGGTTCACCTTCCCACTGGTAGCATAATTTTGATTCAAGTGAACAATGGAAATTACTTGAATGTCCAAATGAGAGGTTCATCAGCAGATTTTAATAGCAGCATGGGTAAATATAAGATTTTCTTTCCTTTACAGCAAAAAATACATATACAAATAGTCCAAGTTAAAAGTGTAGTAAGAGTAACCTGAAGCTAAGCTTTTTAGACCTTATTTTTCTAATGTAGTAATCTAAAAAGCTTGGTTTTTAGTTATTTTTAATGCCCTTTTAACCTGGACTAATTGGCTTTGTTTCTGAAGAAGAAACTGATATATAATTCAAAAAGTAATTCAATATAAATACACATAAAAAAGTCTGATTTCTCTTTAATATTTTTATTATTTAAATATCCTTTATTATTCTGAAAAATACTTGTTTTCTTATAAAGTAAAAAAATGAAAGTATATTTAAAACAAGATTAAAAAGAAGAAAGTATATATATATATATATATATATATATATATATATATATAAATCTATCAGAATGTCCCAGCCTTGCTTCAGATAAAAGAATGCAGAGATAACATGAACTTTGACACTGCTCAACTGAACTCAGTCTAAGCTAACAAACATTTAAAAAGTGTCTCATTCATTTTTAATGATAAAATTTTTAGATAAATTCAATAAAGATAAATAGATTCATTATAAGCAAAGCAAATAACTTAGTTTATTATTTTTTCTTGAACAATATTTAAAAATGAATATTTCAGAAATTAAATGGTAGATTTATTTGCTTTTTAAAAAGATTTTATTGATACTTCTACCAAGTAGGTTTCACAGGGAGACAAAGCCAGCAATCTGCCATTTTCCTCTCCTTTGTTTTCTCGAGCAATTGTTAATCACTACTAGCTTACTACACTAGTCACAGCTGGTTTTGAATTTCCTTCTCTTAGACTGGTTGTGCTACCAAATCCCAGTCTGTCTTGAAGGGAGAAGAGATGGATTCATGCCTTTCCTAAGGACACTATTTCTAAATGAAACACAGCCTGTTTCAGAATTTGAACTTGACAAGCCAAGTTCATTTTCATTAGTAATAACCATTATACTACTCATATTTCAGATTTAGAAAATATGATGATAAAAGAATCTTAATATACTTTGTTGTCTTTCCTTGCTGTGATTTAAAGATGGATAAGTTCATTACATGTTTCAGGGCAGAAAATGATTTTATTTGAATAACTAAATAATTTTATTGACTTAATGTCAAATCAATATTGGAATAACTTTCTATTTCCCAATTAAATATGTACCATATTTAGCTTGGTCACATGATCCCTAACAAAACTTAGTTTGTATAGTCAGAGATAGACAAGGCCAACTTTCATTGAAGACAGACATACTCCTGAGATCTAAAGAATATGAGTTATACAGAGACTTTTTACAATATCCTCTATTTATCCCTTCAAAGTCCCATAATGTATGTATTCATTTTTATACTTTGTTTAAAATACTTTAATTTAAAAAAGAAAAAAAATTACATCTTGTTCTTCTGACTTTGTATAGCCATCTTCTTTTCCTTTCTTCATAAATGTTTTGGGTTTTAACTGATACAGTATGTGACACATGATTGTTCTAAAGTGAGAAGCCATGCAGAAATTGAGACTCATGCATGGCTATTTCAAAAATGCTTGATTCTTTCAGTATTCCCCATAATGGGATGTCTCCAAGCCTAAAAGTAGGCATTGGGGAATGGCCCAATGGGATGCCTCCGAGCCTAAAACACAACCTTGTAAAGTAGGCATTGGGGAATGGCCCTATTGGGACTTTGTAATTATTGGTTTGACCAATGTAATTGTTAGTTTAAATGTTTGGGATATATGTCTGATTGATAGCCAGATATATCAAGGCCATAACCTGACATAATGCTAAAAGTATTGGTTTCCATCATATCACCAAAGTTAAGTAGTAATGAGTTTGTTTAGTATTTAGATGGGTGACCACTAAGGAACAGTAGGTATTGTAAACAAACTGAGGCTTGTGTACTCAAACAACTAAAAGCTTAGTAAATAACAAAACAATTTAGTTATAAACAAAATCAATGAAACAATCATTTATTTATAAAGATCCCAAAATATGGATTAGAAATAAAAAATAAAATGGATGTCACAATTTGATTTTTTAAAAGTTAAATAAATTTGGATTTACTCCCCAAGCAAAAGGACAGCCATGCTAGCCAAGATATAAGAGGCTAGATATAAATTGTCCTAAGTGACAACTTAATGTAAATGGCAGTTATTTTGATAACACAATTTCATGTAATAATATGCACATACACACACATATAGGAAAGGAGGCATGCTTAGGATAATGATTAATATCATAGGATATGGAATTAGCAACCAGAGTTCAAATCCTGGACAAGGCTGATTGTATTTCATTTTATGCTAATGCTTTTGGGAAAAGCATTAATTTGTCTGTTATTTCTTTTGCCCTAGATATGGGTAATTAGGAAGACAGATTGTGTTTTTTAGTTTTCATTTGGAAAATAGTCTTGGAGATGGAAAACTCTGCATTCATATAATCTTTATTCAGCTTAAAAATTGACCTTGTGTTACATCATGCCCATTATGATGGAGTTAGTAAACACACACACAAAGAGATAACTAACTTTAGAGAGAAAATTTGAAATCAATTTTATAAAAAAATGTAATATCTTTTTTATGTTCAGGATTATGCGGGAATTTTGATGGTAATAAGAACAATGACCTGATAACCAGAAATGGCACTGTTGTCCCAAGCAGTTTGTATCCAAATGAGTTCTCTATATCCTGGAGGTAAGGCATTATATGGTTTATATAAACTTCCAAAATTTTATATCTCCATATATAGTCAAGTTTCTAAAATTTAGATAACTAAAATATTTTGGGTACAATTCCATTCAAGTAGAGGTGGAATTGATGATGCATTTAAAAAAAATCAGATTTCTCCTGCCTCTGATGTCTTATGTCACAGTGACTTCATATTTAAATACTTTTTCCTTTTAACAACCATTTTCGAAGAATGTTATTTTTTTTTTGCTTTTTTAAAATTTTTTACTTAATTTATAAAAGGTTATTTTTTTTTTAATTTTAGTTAATTTGTTGATTTTGAATACATTAAATTGTTTTTGATTAAATTTAAATAAATGTCAGTGTTTAAAAAGAAAAGAAAAATTTTATAATAAAATAGAATAGGAATAAAAAAACATTCTATGCTAAAACTAAACTATTGCGGTCTAAGGAAAAATAAAAAGAAAAAAGTCATTTGTGGTGAAGGATCTATCATTAGAAGTAGATTCAAACTCATGCAAAGTGTTGGCTCAATCAGCTGGGGAGGGGGGGACTGCAGAATACACTGACTACATCTCTGCAGAGGGGAATGACTCCCCCAACAAGTGTCCTGGTGACCCAGTTGGCTTTAGCTGCAGAATACACTGACTGCATCTCTGCAGAAGGGTAAGACTCCTCCAACAAGTGTCTTGGATATGACACTAAACAATCTGATGCTGAGGTTCCAGCAATACTACAGCTTTGAGGAATGCTGAGTACCCTTTCATTGCCCTCACCCCCAGGTCCACTCTCTGGGTCAAATAGAACTGTTTGACATCTAAACTATACTTATACTAAACTGAATTGTTTGAAATAGAACTGTTTTTACATTTAACTGTGTAAACAAATGACTGATGGCCCAGTCGGCTTCAATGTGCGTAAACAAGTGACTGATATTTGATTGAAATGTTAGTGATATATAGTAATACTTGGAACCATTTAACTTATATCATGCTAAACTGAATTGTTTGAAATCAAACTGTTTGATCATTTAACTGTGTGTAAATAAATGACTGATGTTTAATTGAACAGTTAGTGTTAAATAGAAATACTTGAAAACATTAAACTGTGTGCAAACAAATGATAAATAGTAAATAGAATTATTCATATAAGATAGAAATAAGTGAAACCATTTAACTGTATGCAAAAAATTAACTCAGGCTTGTTTAAAAATGTTATCTGCAAGATGTGTTTAGAATCATATATTTATATGTATAAAAAGGATTTGGCGTTAAATAACCTACAATGGTTGATATGCCATAAAACCCAACCAAACCAAGGTACTAAGCAAATATTCTCCTTCAAAGAGGCACTTGATTCATGCAAATTTCCTACTCAACCAATGGACAGTGACTCAGCCTGTGCAATCTTTGACTAACATGGTAACTTTTTTTCAAATGCTAGAGATGTTAAGAATGCAACTTTGTGAGAAAGAAGAAAATGCCTAACTTTGTAAGAGAAGAAAAAAGAATAAAGCTTTGTTGTGGAAATTTACTAAGCTTTTTGCTTAGATGTGGCACAAGGCCATATGAAAGGGGCACCCAATGAGACTCGAACTCACTCGTGTAGGTTTGCTAGTCGAGCTTGCTAACCATTACACCACCAGAGGCGCCTTAATAAAGCTTTGTTGTGACAGAGAAGGATGACAACTCTCCTCTTCATTCATTAATGTTTTTAACAATTGTGCCAAATTTCATTTGGTTTATGAAGTAAAAAATAATTATGCTCTTTCTCTTAACTATGATAAGTTTAACAGGAACTGAGAGTATATGGGAACCATGGCAATAAATTGATGTAAAAGAGTAATGTTTATTTTAAACTAAACTTATGAGTTGAGTTATATTATAAAAATGATAAATCAAAAGTTTTGATAATATTTTTGATAAATATCAGTTAATATAAGTATGAATAGTTGGTTATAATTAATATCCAGAAAACAGTTTACAAATACCGATATTAATGCTCATTTGAATATTTATCTTTATCTCTGACTTGAATATAAGTTGAGTTCTACATTCCAGAACACTTTTTATGTACTTATTCTCAATTAGATATAATTAGCTGTTAATAACAAGAGTCAATTTCAGAACAAAAACAATAAAATCATTTATTGAACTAAATAACCATTACTCCCAGTTCCACTCTGACCTGGAGCAGTCGTACCTGTTAGAATCCCATCTATGGGTAAAATTGATCTGTTTGAGAATTATTAGTATTAGACAGGAATACTTGATACCATACAAATGTAAATTATCTCATTAAGAATAGTTACTTGTTGCAATAGTGCTTTACTAAGTATTATTATTAGTTACTTGAAACCATTTAACTGTGCAAAAAACAACTTAAATAACTGCATACAAAATATGAATTTACAATGAATGGAATTCTCTAACCTCTAGGCATAAAATAACACTAGACTGGTTGACATGCCATTAAAGTCAAACAATTACCAATTAATTAATAAGCTTTGTTTATTGCATTTATTAAAAAAGTAAAATAATGAATTCAACTTGGTTCTGAGTTTATTAAATTTCATTTTATTTATTACTTAACTGGATTTATTACAACAAGACTGAAATCTAAGGGACCTTTTCAAAAACCCAAAACTAGAGGACCCCTTGAGTTTGTTTTAAACAAAAAACAAAAAAAATATGCTTTTCACTAAAATCTGACCAAATCAACCTTTTCACTAAAATCTAACCAAACCAATCTAACCCTTTCTTACATTAAATGACCCACAGAGGTTGATATGCTGTTGAACAAAACTTAACCTTAATTGTGAAAGTAAAACTTTATCAAAATGATGACATATTTTTGATAAATATTGGTAAGTATTAATATTTGATTAATAAGAATTATTGGTTGTGATTGGTAAATAGAAAAAAGCTTGTAAATAACAATATTATTGTTCAAACATTTGTCTTCATCACTGACTGGAATAATAATTGGAGTTGCAACTTTCGTAGTATTTTTTATGTAAATAAAATCTTGATTTATCTAAAAAAAAAAAATAGTCCGGTAGGGTTTCTTTCTTTTATTACTTAACTTATCTGAAACTCACATGTCAAAGTGGCTAACATAAACAAGCTAGTGCAAATGATTTTTCAGTACTTTATTCGAATATTTTGAGTACATTCATTTTTTCCTGCTTTATATAACATTCATTATTTTCAAATAATATTTTCATTTGATTGCTGTCAATTTCAGCTCGTCTATTCATCTATAATGACTTTTAAAACCACTTTTGATATGTTCAAACATTTACATCACTTTCTCCATAAACTGCTGGATTTTTTTTTTTTTTTGCATTTGAGTCTAAGCTTTATATCAATCAGTGACAAAAACTGGTATGAAAATTGTAAATCTTAAAATGATACTTTTTATCTCCCCAGGGTGAACAAGACAGAAACTTTGTATGGTGGAATCTGTGCTCATCAAGATGATGATGATGATGATAATCAAGAAGAGGTGATGTGCACTTGCAGTGATAAAATAAACGAGTGTTCAACTAATAAACATGTCTTTTCATGCATTGGTATTGGGGCTTTAGCAAAAGGTAAATCAGAAATTCATTCAAACAATTCTTATATATTTTGTGACAGTTATCATGTATACGAGTTTAGCAAAAGAATTGTTGCTCTCTTAATCCTTATCCTACTAATTCTGACTCTTTTAACTAATTGCTGTTTTGAACTGAGATTTTTTGGGACAAAAAGTGTCATTTGTCTTTAATTTTTCACATCTATACCTGCTACTGATAATGTCCAGAACTTGAAATATTAGTACCTTTTGACTGCATGTGTTGTATGATTATTGAAGATTATAAATGTCTATGGTAGGATTAGGGTTAACAAGATGCTGGAAAATAGACCTAATTGGTTATCTGTTCTTAGGAAAAGATGATAAAAAGTTATAGAAAGTTAAAATAGAACATTAAGAGGGTTCTGTTATATCCATTTGAGGAGAGGCACATAACACATCATTGATATTCATTACTTTTACTTAAAATGTACAATATATTTGAAATTTAAACAAATAGCTAAAAACCTATCCAATGAGTTGGAGATTCTAAGAAAACAATGATTCTAATGCATTATAATTAGATAAAAGATATGAATTTATCTCTGCTTTATCACTTCATCAACAATGACTAAAATGGTTGGGCTGACTGAGCCCTCTAGCCTTGACGGGCAACCAATCTAACTAAAGGATAACTTTAAATTCAAAACCAGGATCTAGTGTTGCATATTGACCTCCGACCTGGCCAAGCTGTCAAAATAGGAAATGCACCTGTGTAAATAACAGGTGCATCCGGTCAAGGAATATCAGGATATTATAACCTTGACTGTGGACAGGTTGAATGAGTGCAAAATTGTGACGCTTGCAGGAAGAAGATTGGGCGTCAAATTATTATATAACTCGGATGAAGACAGGAAGTCAGTCAGTTGGAGATGAGATGCGGTAGAGAAAACCAGCACCCAGCAGAGTGGGCCTCCAGGCCCCCGGTTGAGCAGCCCAGGAGAACGGGAAAGAAACGCTGTTATGGCCATAGAGTTGGGGGTCAATATGTTGCAGTTCTGTTCGGTCTCCAACTCCCTCTCACGGTAAAACCTTGAGTAACCCTTTCGAACCCTTTCAAATAAAGTGAGAGGTATATTTTTCTAAAGAACTGTGTCGCTCGTTTTTATTGTGTCATTGTTATGATTCTGCATGCATATGTGTTTGTATAGTTGGTCATGGCTATACAACACTAGAATCCTTGAGATTGTCTTCAAACTCATTCTGGCATATCCTTCAACAACACTAATACCAAACTGTATTGGTCTTTGCTTTACTCATAGACAACATTGGTCATGTGGAGAGAAAAGATTTGCTGCATACACAACTCTTGGTCTTTCATACCATCTTGCCCAGGTCTGTGGATCAGGTGCAGATCTATGATCTTATCTGACTAACGGAAGACCCCCCCCTAAGCCTGCCTTGTGTAGAATTGTTTTAAAATATTAAATGGAATTTGTTGATGGAATTACCAATTTATCTTGGCATAACATTTATTGCTTTTTTATTTATTTTTAGGTGATAACATCCTTAATGAGATTGAAATTATTGAATCTTTGCCCTGTGAATCTTCACTGAAAAAGCCTGTCTTTGAATTTGAAATTGATTATATCCCCAAGGTAAATTCTTCAACTATTTCAAGACAAAAATCATTTTCTCATTAGGGTCATTTTTAAGTGTGGGTTATTTTTTATGACCCTAAATCTCTTGAAATATTATTTTAAAATTCTATTTTATTTTCATATAATCAAATAATAAACTCATTTTGACTACTTTCAGGAAATACAGGGTCTAGTAAAATGATCCCCTAGGTTTAAAATTGCTACTGTACAAACACTAATAGCTGTGAGTTTGGTATGTCTTTGAGCAGCAGCAGTTATGACATTTTAGTTTCAAGATAAATTTTTCTAAGAAACTTCATCTAACTCCGTGGAGATATCCCATGATTATCATGCTCACCAGATCTTATCCTCTTGTATTTACTGCAGATTTGTGAAAGCTCAAATCTTTAAATGTAGGTTGCAAACCACTGACAAACTGAAAGATTTTATTTGTTGTGAAATCACTGCAATGCCAGAGGCAGTAACAAGTCAAGTGCTGTAGAACTTCAATAGTTAGGCTTCAGAAGACCATAACTAGTGAGAGTGTGGGGTTTAAAGGTTTTTATCGTCGGGGTTACCAATGTGGAGTTTGAAGGTTTTTATGAAGGTAAGGCGCTAAGGGCAAGGCTGTGTTGCCGTAAGATATCTGACTCCATATTTTGGTTATTTTGCTTTACCCCACGTTGTCTAGCCGGTGCGATGCCTTGCCCAAAGAAGGTCCATACGAAATATAAAAAAAGAGAAGATAAGAACAGATAGGAGACGAAAACATTTCTTTCATACTTTCCTTTATTTACTTGGTGAATGGACTAACCAACGCTACGTCCCAAGACACAGCATGGTGCCCAAAACACCAGATAGCAAAATCAGTGTTGTCGGTCCAACGTCACTACCCGAAAAGAGGTCGGTTCACAGAAAACCTGAGTATTTATCTCTCTTCACCGGCTCCAAATTCGCTACTCCAAAATTCTTCTAATTTTGGCGCGACCGCTTCTCATTGGCTACTTTACATTTTATTATTTTTCTTTTTCTGATTTTTAACCGGATGGATGCGTGGAGCCTTATGCGTGGCGACGCGTTTATACATTTTGTATCAGGCAGCCGACGAGTCAATATCCGGTTGGGAGTTTTTTGGTAATTCCTAAATCGCCACAAGAGCAAACATTCAAACAATATTATCTTGAAAATAAAGTGATGACAATAATAGAATGGCAAATATTTTTTCTGATAGTAAAATTCAATTTTGAATCGAATCTAAGTTGCCTTTTAATTACATTTGAAACCTTAGAGATCATTCTGCCAGACCCAGTACAAACATGGTTTTAAATAAAATAGCAAAAACTAAATGATTAAAACTTATAGGCTAGCAGTCTAAGGACGTGAGGAATTTTTGCTCACATGAAGAGGGTTTGATTTTTATAGAGGCTTATGCAGATGAATATTACATGGTGAGGCCCCATTTCAGGAGATCTGGTTAGTGTGGTGTACTCCTTTATTGTCATTACTCCCAGGTCCACCCTAATTTGGACTAATAGGATCACTTAGAGTTTCAATTATAGGTCAAGTAAATCTGTTTGAAAATTATTAGAATTGGATTGGAACACTTGAAACCATATTACTGTGTGCAAACAATTGATTATAGACAAATTTAAAAAGTGCAATTAAAAAAAATTCAATGGAACATTGAAATCATAGTTATGAATTCAAATCAAACATTTAATTATGAATCTAATTTCAGTATTGAATAAACTATACAGTGTTGATATGCTGTAAACAAATAACCCTAACCAACTTAATCAAGGATAGATTTATATGAACTTTTATTAATATAGTAGGTAAAAAAATTGTTTAATAGAATTCTAAATTTTTATATTTGCTTTATATGTATATAATGAATTGATTTAGAAAATACCAAGTGACAATTATGATTTGGGAAAATATGAGTTAAAAAAATGATGTAAAGAGTGAAAAGACAAAGTCAGCATATTATGAATATCTAGAATCAAATTTAAACAAAACAATTTTTCATTTAAGGTATTTCTTTCAGCTTTAAGAGCTGCATAAATTTCTACATTTTTAACTACCAAATTTATGCTCTTATGTGATACTCTATTAATATTGTTAGATAAATATCTAAAGATCTTTTTAAAAAAACACTTATTTTTTAAAGATTTTCTTTGAAAATTAATAATACAATTATTTTAAAAACTATCTTTATTTTTTAGATTTTTACATGGCCAACCCCTAATGGTTGGACTTTGGAAAAAGCTACAACATTTTGTACAACTTACATCAGTGGATCTACATCTGGCAAAATATGCCAGAAAATACAAAATGTCAATTTTGCTATGGCAATTAAAGGATGTGTTGAAGATATTCAAGTAAGGGACATTTTTACTGGTTATCTTAACTCAGATTATCTGTTCAGATTCTTTATAATTTTTATTCTTTTACACTCTAGAACTTATATTCTTTATGATTTTCATCTTTTTCTTTCATTCTTTAGTGTAATCCTGAAAATTATGCTCATAACTTTCATCGGTTGTTTTCTATAATAAAATGACATTACCTATTGAAATTAGTTGTAAAGATTGTAATCAGAAACAAATTCTAAATGGTACCAAGCCCTGTCAGTAGGGCTTAGAATACAATGATTGTTGTTTTCTTTACACTTTCATATCAACATAACAGAACACGTGCAGCCACTATTACAACTTTGTTATAAACTACTGTTTATAATGACAAGGGACATCACTATGTATCTTCGACTAGCTGTGTTTCAAAAACAAGGGTCTTTCTATTGTAAACGTTACCCCCTCACCCCCACCACATTATCTCTGTCTTCTAACCATTCCACTTCTTAGCCGGCCGGTGATCAACTAGTGGCTGAGGGGGTAACGCACATTTCTTTACCTACACAAGAATACGATCGAGGGAACGGAGAAAATAGAAGGACAAACGAACAAACACGAACAAACTTGGGGTTAACCAAGAGCAGAGGAAGGTATGCAACACTACATGCATGTCATTCCTGATAGCAGATATGGACTAACGCTAGCGTGGGTTACTAGCGAAAATTCCACAATGCTACTGGAATCAGACTCATCTTGACTCACTCTCGCTGGACCCTATCCCATGCTGCCTCGCCTCTCTGCTCCGGTGTCTGGTGTTGACCGCCCCTCCGTTCTTCCACGCCAACTTCTGCTGTTCGCCTCTCTCCTGTCCAGCCGCAACTGCCCTCTCTGCTCTCCAGCCGCTAACTGCCTCTCTCTGGGTCGCGTCGTCCACTGGCTCGTCCGGGTCCCCCGTCAACTGCCTCTCTCGCGTCCCCTTCCCACTTCCGGATACGGCGAGATTTCATGTCCAAGAATCCTTTGTCTGGTTTCACGCCAAAACAGACTCGTCTGCTTTGGTGGCTTACCCACATAGTGCTACACTATCTTAGCTGTTAAATGCTTGACTGTTAACACTTCCCCAGGCAAATGACTTCTGGTTATTTATCATATGCCCCACCAGTGTACAAATGTGGCACAAGGCCGTTTTTAAGGTGGGTCTGGTTGCAGGGCCTACACACGTCCGGCAAGGCCAAAAATACCTTTGCCCCTGTCAACATTCCCTTTATTAGAGGCGCCTCAGGCGCCAGGCAATAAACCAAGCAACGCCAAGGGGGTAAAAGCCTGGGGAAATGGCCCCGAGGCCAAAGGAACTCTCCAGTGCCGAGGCACACTGGCAGAACCGTCCAGAAGTAAAACGGCCTGCCACAATGTGACCCAACAACTAGAGAGGTGAAGCAGAAGGCAAAAATGACTTCTGGTTTTGGAGGAATGTGGCACAAGACTATTTTTAAGGTGGGTCCGGTTGCAGGCCAAAAATACCTTCACCCCCATCAGCATTCCCCTTATTGGGGCACTTCAAGTCCCAGGCAATAAACTCCCCCCCCCGAAGGGGGTAAAAGCCTGGGGGGGATGGCCCCCTAAGGCCAAAGGAACTCTCCAGTGCCGAGGCACACCTGGCAGAACCATCCAGAAGTAAAACGGCCTGCCACAATGTGACCCAACAACTGGAGAGATGAAGCAGAAGGCAAAAATGATTTCTGGATCACTGACCAAATTTGTGTGTGTCTTAAGTAGTGCCTGCTACAATCCCAAGCCTGCCTCAAATTAAACCAACCTACAATTTGTTATGAGAAGGTCTCAGGTTCAATTCCTGATAATTCCTGACAGGCCAAACAGATGCATGGTCATTTGCGTGTGTGATAATTTCTATTACACTATCAGTTTAGGTAACTCGGACTTCTACAACTGTATCTCCTACAGAGTTATGACTAGTTAAAAATGATGATCATTGATAAAAATTCATTTATAAATTAACAAAAAAAGAGGTTCTTCAAACTTTCTCTTAAGCAAGAATAAAAACAAGAATTTCACATTTGTTCTTTGTTTTTTATAAGTGTACTATATTATAGTTACTAACAATCAGTTAGTAATCAATTTAGATTTTTGCTATGCATTGTCTTCTATTTATGCACTTTTAATATATGTGGTTAGATTGGAGGATTTATTGTTTTAATCTAAGAAAACCTGCACTAAACTATAATTAACACTTTGTCTACTTGCAATAATGATAAAATATAATATCAACTATTTTTTTATTTGATATGTAAGTGATGATTACCTTTGTAATTTACTATGTATCTATTATAGTATTATATAATATTAATATTAAAGTATCCCCCATAAATAAGCATACCAGTAACAATTAACTTGCAATTAAATTGTGAACATCATTAATTTATTTATCTTTTTCTTTTCACTGTTCAAATCTTGTTCTTTTTGCTTTACATACATTTTCCCATGGTTTTGCCTAAATTTTAGAGGGCAGTTACCCATCACCCTACATCCAATATCTGAGGATAATTTTTAATTCATTAGACATACAATATAAGCAATAAATAAGTACAAACATATCAAAATTTTATCAAGTTAAATTTTTCTAAACCATAGATACAAAGATTTAAGAATTTATAATGGAAAAATATACAATCAAAACTGATATTATTAAGTATTATTTATTACCAAACTCTGCAACACTAAAACTCTGTTCCCAAAAATATAAATATGTAACAGTAAAAAGATAAGTACACATCTTATATATCTATATTCATGCAATTCTATTTTTGTTTTTAGTGTTATTTTTAAAAACAGTTTTTTTTGTTATAGAGTTTGTATACTGTAGTGTTTGGTAACAGATAATACCTAATAATATCCATTTTGATTATATAATATTCTACTAGATATAATATAATCCTAGTATCTTTAGTTTCGAAGAAAATTAACTTTTAATAAAAGAATTGGGAGATGTATACTTATTTATAGATGATATGGCATATATATGTGACTATGATTGCTTTTAATATGTTCTAATTGATTAATTTGTTTTCTTTCATGTTAATTCTAAAAAAAATTGTTTCGTTTCCCATTTCTGTTTCTTGATTTTACAACTTCGCTTTTCTAATTTTCTAAAATGTATTTTTATTTGACAATGCAGCTTCAATGACAATGCAACAATTTTTCTCTTGTCTTCTTGTAGATTACAGATGGAACTGAATTTGCCATAGCTGCCTTGGAGAATGTGAAAATGCAGTGTGTTATTGAAATTCAAGTTAATGTTTCATACTGGATTGTGGATCAAGATGGTGATGCTGAACTGCCTCCTGACTTGGTTGGCTCAATTTGTCCTCGTGAATGCAACAATAAAGGAACCTGTGTGAAAGGTTCATAATGTTTTATTTTTAAATTTGAATATCTGTGAAAACAAATTTTGTACATTGTCAGTGTAAATTTTGAAATAACCAATACATAACCTTAAAATTACATGGTTTTTAATAAAAGAAAATTAACAATACACTCACAAAATTCAATTCATAACTTACTACACTAGCCTAGCTCATGAAATGCTCTATTGTAGAATCTCTTGTTGTAGATGATATTTGGCTTTGAAATAAGTATTCTTGGAAATTACAAGAATTAAATTGTTCTGAAATTGTCTCTTTATTAAAACTGATACAAAGATTTACTAACTTAAAAACTCTTCATGAATCTTCCTTCAGAGAAAATTTTACCCTTTTTATTAATTGGAAACTAAGATTATAAAATGGACATTGTTTAAAAGAATAAAATCAGTAGAAGGGATTTTTGATATTAGATTTTCTATGTCTATATGAGGCTGTAGGGAGACAATAATAATCTCCCTTAAAGAATGGGTATATCCATTATATGCCTCGTTCAGGATCACATGATGGTCTCAGAAACCATTTCTTTTGTCTCTGTTCTTTGAACAGGATAAACATGACTCAGACCCTTCCTAGGAATAGTAGAGCTAGATGGTTATTTTATTTTCCCTCATCAAGTAAGCTTTTTCCTAATTTTTTTTCCCAGTGAGCTGGGGCTGTAGAATACACCGACTGCATCTCTGCATCTAATGAATGTTCTGGTAATGACACTAAACAATCTGATGGTAAGGCTTCAATAATGCTGGAGCTTTAAGGAATGCAGAGTACCCCTTCATTGCCATTGCTCCCAGGTCTACTCTGACCTGAAGTGGTAGCACCTGACAGGGTCTTATCTATGGGTCAAATAGAATTGTTAGACATTTAAACTATGTGCAAACAGATGACTTATGCTTAACTCAATTGTTTGAAATAGGACTGTTTGATCATTTAACTGTGTGTAAACAAATGCCTGATGTTTAATTGAATTGTTAGTGATACATAGCAATACTTGGAACCATTTAACTGTGTGCAAAAGAATGAGATTCAACTCATTTAAAAACGTTATCAATAACCTGTGTTTATGAATTATATATATTTAATTTATATGTATAAAGAGGATTTGGCATTAATTAACCTACAATAGTTGATATGGCTTAAAACCAAACCAATTTTTTTACCACTTCAATATATTTGTTTTGTATTACATCCACTTTTATTTGAATCATGAGATATTAGCATTCTCATCAGATTTTTAGCAGATAAGGTCTGATCTGTTTGTTTATATTTCTTTATGAATTATGAAAAACAGAATTCAGGTTGTCACAGGCTCCTGTTAGGCATAGATGGGTACTTAAGTTATTTTCATGACAATTTCTATTTTTTTATTTGCAGGAAAATGCCAATGCAATAAGGACTATGGTGGGGAAGATTGTAGCATCCAATTGAAAATTCCACCATATATTGATATGTCTGATTTGGACAACACTTGTGACTTAACTAAAAGCAATTGTTCCTCTGTAGTCATTCCTGGAGAAAACTTCATTGATGATGGCCAACTGAAATGCTTTTTCTATCAGATATTTGTAAGTTACATTTTTTAATATTCAAAATTTAAGATTGTTCTAGTCACGGCGAAAATACGGTTAAGCCTACGAAAAAACGCGAAACGAACAGCGACCACCAAACACTATGACTGGGCCCTATTAAACAACAAAGATATAAGAGATAAATACGTATTAGAATTAAGAAACAGATTCGAAACACTACAAGAAAAGACGGAAAAAAGTACACCAAACGACGAATATGAAAATTTCGTCAATGCACACCTCGAGGCAGCAGCAAAATACATTCCAACAAAAACTAAAACCAAATATAGAGTCCCATGGGAAACTTTAGCGGTGAGAGAAAAACGTGCACTAGTGAAAACAGCCTCCAAAAACTATCGAAAAAACCCAACAAACACAAATGCCTTAAAACTAAAAACGGCACAATATCAATTAGCAGGCATATATATAAAGGAACAGACAGAATACATTCAAAATCAGATAGATAAGATTAGAGACTCGGTGGAAGATAGACAATCTAGAATAGCCTGGCAAACAATAAACGAAGTGAGCAGAAGAAAGAACACAGCCAAAGCAAAACTGAAAGCAGCAAACCAACAAGAAAGAATAAAACTGTGGAAACAGCACTTCGAAAACTTACTTGGAAACCCACCAAAAATAACGCATGAACCAATCACCAGAATAATTAGCTAACAATTAGACATTAAACTAGGACCGTTCACACAAGAAGAACTTGACTCGGTTCTCAGAAAAATTAAAAATAGGAAAGCTGCAGGGCTGGACGAAATTCCCCCGGAAGTATGGAAGACCAGACAATTCGACGACATACTGCTCCACCACTGCAACGCAGTATACAATCAAAATCCGATAGATAGATGGATGAAGGGATGCATACTCCCCTTCCCTAAAAAGGGGGACCTCGGATTAGCCAAAAACTACCGAGGCATAACACTTACATCCATAGCTGCCAAAATCTACAATGCCCTACTACGAAACCGAATAGAACCCAAAATCGACAACATACTTAGAAAAAGCCAAAATGGCTTCCGAAGAAATAGATCCACGACCTCACAAATATTAACCATCCGCAGAATCCTTGAAGGTGTACGGGCAAAGAACCTACAAGCGACATTAATATTTGTCGACTTTACCAAGGCTTTCGACTCCATTCACAGAGGAAAGATGGAACAAATCCTACTAGCGTACGGCATACCTAAAGAAACCGTAGCGGCAATAACGATTCTCTATAGAAACACTAAAGTAAAAGTACGATCACCGGATGGAGACACAGAATACTTTGACATTGTAGCAGGAGTACTACAAGGGGACACGCTGGCCCCGTACCTCTTTATCATTTGTCTAGACTACGTACTTAGAACATTGATTGACAAAATCAAAGAGAATGGCTTCGAACTGACGAAGAAAAGAAGCAGAAGATACCCCGCAACAACAATTACCGATGCCGACTACGCCTATGACATAGCGATACTGGCAAATACACCTGACCAAGCCGAACTTCTTCTGCATAGTTTGGAACGAGCAGCAGCAAGCATAGGCCTCTATGTTAATGCACACAAAACGGAATATATGTGCTATAACCAAACGGGGGACATCTCCACTCTAGAAGGAACCCTACTTAAACTAGTAGACAAATTCACGTACCTAGGAAGCAGCATCGAATCAACCGAAAAGGACAAGGTTAACGAAAGCATGGACAGCTATCAATAGGCTATCGATTATATGGAAATCAGACCTAACCGATAAAATGAAACACAGTTTCTTCCAGGCAGCGGTCACATCGATACTGTTATATGGATGCACTACATGGACGCTAACAAAACGGCTGGAGAAGAAGCTAGATGGCAATTACACAAGAATGCTGCGTGCAATCCTGAACAAGTCCTGGCAGCAACACCGCACAAGACACCAACTGTACGTCCACCTGCCCCCTATCACGAAAACTATTCAAGTTAGACGAACCAGACATGCAGGACACTGCTGGAGAAGCAGAGATGAACTCATAAGAGATGTACTCTTATGGATCCCCACACATGGCCGCGCAAAAGCAGGACGACCAGCTCGAACGTACATTCAGCAGCTATGTGAGGATACAGGATGTTGTCCTGAAGACCTACCTAGGGCGATGAACGATAGGGAGGAGTGGCGAGAGAGGGTCAGGGATATCCGTGCTACCAGCGCGATATGATGATGATGATGATGATATTTGAAATGTTAAAAAATATTAAAAAGCAAACATTGCAATTCATTTATTATTAATTTTTGACTAGTTTGTCTTCCACCTTATCTTTGTTGCTTATTTAAAGTTAGTCATAGTAATTAAAGTAAGAGTCTAAAATTATCTTATTTTTGTTGCTTTTTATTTTAATTTCATAATTATCATTCAATAGTTGTTAGTATTCAAATTTGATCAGGGATCATTTCTTGCTGTTTGTAGCCACTAAAGTCTTTCATATATGACCTGGAGAAAGAAATACCATGAAGTAACTTAATCACCCTCAGAGATATCACATGACATTTTAATAATCTAATGAATTCATTCATCCAGTAAGAATCAGAAATAAAGTATAAGTTTCCAGTGAAATTCAAATTCAAATCTATTTTCCTCATGAAACCTGGCTAATCTGAACAGCTACCAAAATTTTTAGTTCACAAAGCCCTCCCCACCAAGAAACCACTTGCCCTTTTCCCGTGAATGCTGCCCTGTCAGCTGGGGCTGTAGAATATACCAACTGCACCTCTGTAGAAGGAGTAACCTCTCCCCCAACAAGGTCACCTGTTGGCCATGGGTAGTGACTCGTAATGCTTACAGATGGTATCCTGGTGGCTAAGCAGTTCTTTATCTGGCAACCAAGTGGTCAAATGACTTGAGAGATTAAATTCCTCAAACTGTAAAAAGATTACCATCAGAAGGAAAAACAAGGAGATAAAAACATATATTTTGACTTTCAATTCTCAGAGAAATAAAGATCAAGTTCTACCTCAAAAAAGTTGAACCATATATTCCAGCACACTTAGGATGTTTCAAGAGTCAAAAGTATGGAGAACACAAAGAGAGCTGTGGAGGATATCCAATCTATGCAAGGTATGGCCATAGGGACCCAGACCACACAGAAAAAGGCTGTCCCAATGAAAATAAATGTTCAAACTGCCAAGAAGATCATGTTTTTTTTTTCAAGAACCTGTGGCATATACAAAGAGAAAAAGAAAATAATGGAAATCACATATAAAAGGAATATTTCGTTTTCAGAAATGAGAAAAGAGTTGAAACATACATGAAAGTGTCTTCTTACACCACCGTAACACAAAGAGCAAATCCAAGTCAATCAGATAAATACAAAGCACTTATCTGGAAATTTATCAAACTGGGACTGAGTGATTGGCTAAAGTTTCAGGAGCAACTCAAAAAACTTTATTCTACCAACACCTGTCAATCAGCAATCCAACCTAAATCAAAAGAAGCTACAATAAACACCCATAAGTAAAGTTGGCAACCTTTAGTTGAGGGTGACTGGAAGGCTCCCTTTTCATTAGCTACTACACCAAGGTATAGGCGAAGGTGCTACTCCATTCCCTGAAAAGTAAAGTTGGCAACCATAGTCGAGAGTGACCTTTTCATTAGCTACAACACCGAGGTGAAGGAGAGGGCACTACTCCACTCCCAAGATTGCTCCACTTTACCCTTGATCCATACCTTATAATGCTGAGTGTTAAGCAAGGAGAGATCAAGTACCATTTTTTTGAGTCTTTGATATGACTTGACCAGAGATTGAACCATTGGCAAACACTCTACCCTTTAGGCCAATTACTGCACAAATATCTGATAAATCACCAACTAAAATAAATACAATAAAACTAAAGCCACAAAGATCTATCGGTTCATAAATTTTTGAAATAAACACTGGAAAGAAAGACTCAAAGGAAACATCCCCAAAAAAGCAAGATCAGTCAATCAAAAAAAAAGATGAAGCTTTGTAATGGTCCTTAAACCCATGTGTGTCATGAAATCTTAGAATAGAAAAAGACCCAAGTATCTCATGGTTTCCAGAAATAACTTTCCCTATTTTTGCTGCTAAGTGCTGATGGGGCTGAACTCTAGCTTTTCTCTATCAGTCAGTAGCAATCCAGTAGTTGCAGAGTACAGAGGTTAGATTCTACACACCAAACTAAAAATATTAGACACAAAATTACACAACAGTATCTAAGTTTTATCCTCTAAGGAATTTCAGGACTAACTCATTTATGAACACTGTGCACATACAAAAATCATTACTCACACAACATATATTTTGTAAACTATTGCTTATTGCTAAAAATAATACATAAAAAGACATCTGTTTCAACTCAACCTCCTGTTATTTGTTTTAATATTTGTATTATAATTCATTTCAGCATTAACCTTTTTACCACAGTACCTAGAAGACTCCTTGGCTATAATATTATGCTATCTTTCATTTCAAACTTATACACAATTCATTACAAAAGTCGCACAATCCTCAAAACATTTCAAAAGTTCTTTATTTGTGAGATAATACTAGGTGCCTTTGCTAGTCTAATTAAAGACATTATACCTTGTTGTTATGTTTATTTGCGGTTTTATTTTCACTTCAAATAATGGTATTTTTTAAGTATACAAGTTTTTATATATGTTGCTTTTTTATTTGATTATGACAAAAAGAGGATTTTTCAGTTCCTTGTATCTTTACCACATTACAGAAGAATCTTCAATACAAAGAGCAGCAACCATTTCCCAGAACAACTTTTAACAAAACTTGTTTTCACTTATAAGTTGTATACTTTTTTGTATTCAGCAATTTTTTTTCTACTTTTTTAGATAAAAAAGCAACAAATTGTTGTTTCTCAAAAAAAAATCGAAGTTACAGCCAAATACATCAACTTCATGAGTGTTGAATGCCAACTGCCATTTGTGGAAAGTTTCATGATCAGTCTTAGTAACAATGGATTAATCTTCAGTACAGAATTTCAATTTTTCATCTACAATCCAAAATGTCTGAATTGCATTGCAGATTCTTGCACTTACAAGGTAAACTTTTCTTTTTAAAGTTATTGTAGTTGAACTTAAATTATGCTTGTGTCATAGTCTGTAGGGTTGGCTATAATTATTGTATACCTTTTAGCAATATTAGAAGCATCTTAAATCATGTAACTAAGCATAGTTGTGAATTATCAAGTGTGCAGAAACTACTTTCTATAAGAGGAAAACAGTCCTCATTGTTAAGAGATCTTGTTCAATATATTCAAGGTTCAAAAAGAAATTGAACTTTTTTATTTTAGGTGGGCTGCCCTCTCTGAAAATCCCTTGACTTACACCCAACTGTAAATGTAATTTGAAGTAATTTTTGTGTTCTAATTCTTACAGAATAAACCATTTTTAATCCTCCCTGATTTGTACTCACAGTCTCCCAACTTAATGGATACCTCCTTCCATCCACAATACGCTGGTGACATGTTTGTTTAACATGTTCATGACTGAAATATTATTTATTAAGCTTAGTCTATCACCCAGTCCTTAGGTTACTTACAGGACCTACTGTTCCTTAGTAGTTATCCATCTAAGTACTGTATAGATTTATTATTGCTTAAGTAATCTGTTAGGAATCAGTGCTTTGATCATGATGTGACTGTAAGGAATCATAACTGAAATGTTATGATGCAGTGATTTTAACATTTTTGTATAAAAAAATGATTGTGTTTGAGTAAATATGTGTAATGCACTTGTCAATCTTCCAAAGACCTTATTCGCTAATCTGTAGTAAATGATTTACAAGGTTAGCCTATATTTATTTCCCTATTAACAATATCACCTTATTTATCAATCAGTTCTTATACTTTTGAGTTCTGTTTCCTATAATTGAGAAAGGTACATAGGAATTGTTAGGCATCACCCGCTTGCTCATTGGAGTATAAGCATCCCAAGAAATGGCTCAAACGATAATATAAAGAAACCTACACGAACCATAGATCTGCTGAGATAATTATTAGTCTCAAGAAGCGTCAAGAACCAAGAATAAACTACAACAGTTCAAGAATGCACAAGATTTACCATAAAAGTGATACACGGCAGGAATAAAACTGCTAAATCTAGCCATCCTTTTTTGACTGAGATCAATCTTGTTATTAGACACCTTTACTTGATGGGTCTGTTTGCATTTTACTTTGTGTAAAGGTATGAATCCATCTCATCTATTCCCATTATGGATAAAATAATAAGTCTGACTAGATGGCAACCAATCTTGTAGAAAGAAAATTCTGAATTCAAACCAGCTGTACTCTTCTTAAAAGATTGTTGCAAGTGTTGGGTAAATACATAGTTGATAAGCTCTCAGATTTAATCCTGGAGGGTGGCAAATCTCCTGTTGACTTAAAAGTGGGTGGCAAATCACCTGTGTTTCTACCTAACCCCTAGCAATTATCCAAAAATGAATACTAAAAAAGTATTAATTAGACTTTACAGAAAAATACAAATTCACCAAATATTTATCCGCTAGCCTTTTATTTTGAAGTAATTAAATAGTTTTAAGTGTAATATGATTAATTGTTTTTATTAAAGTTTTTGCTGACAAATTTATTGAAATAAGTGAAACTATAACATTGTAAGGTGATTGTATAATTTTTCTTTAAATTCTAGGCTGATTATTGCTTCATAGACCAACAATGTTATAAATTAGCAGAGGAGCATCCATCAAATAGCAGTCTATACTGTGATCCTACATTGAATGTGTACAAGTGGACAGTGAAAGCAAGTAAGTCAATTATGGAAATAGATTTTTTTTTTAGATTTCTCCTGACAAGGAAATTGCAAACAACTAACTGTAAGCTTCCAAGAAAATGTTCTTATATAAAAACAAGATATTGTAAAAATAATTTTGTTGTATTATAAACATTACTCACCTGATGAAAAGAAGCTGACAGAAAATTCCAGAATAAAAGCATTTTTTATTTAAAACGTAAAAAGTTCATTTGTGTGTAACACAAGTATGCAGATATTTTACTAAAAATTTACTCTCTAAATTTACTCCATTCAGACTATTGTCGTTTTCTTAGTGATTATACTAAGAATGTTTCAGCTGTTCTACTCTCCATCCTTCTTTCATTTTTTTTCTCATTATCAGTAACTATCAGTTTTTCTGCTGTCCAAACATTGTTTAAAAAAGAAAAAAAAATATGCTGAGAATGAAGAGTCAGACAAAAATATGACATTAAGACACTTAAAAATGGTATCTGAATTGCTCCACAAGACAATGGATGAGAAGATGAAGACATTGGTTATGAGTTTCTTGATATTCTACCTGTAAGTCATGAGTTCAATCCTGGATTAAGTAAAGGGTTCCATTCCAAATTTTCTGAGTTACCAATTACAACAAAAGACACTTGAAGAAGATTGGAGAGTACAGTGGCCAAAATGTTGGGAGTATGAGGACAAGAGCCTGAATCATCTACATAATGTAAAGAAATTTACTCATTTTAAAATTCGGACACTGAGAATTAATAAATAATGAACTCAAATATTGTGTCCAAGCTATGAATTAAATAGTACCATTATTGGTCTTCTACAAGGATATTTTGGCATTAGATACCTCACAAAGGTTGATATGCCATTAAACCAGAACAAATAAATATGGTTAAGATAGCGAAGATGAAGAATCTTGTTTCAATAATTCATTGAGTAATAATAATAATAATAATAATATTTCATCTCAACAATAAAGACATCTCTCTAAATATTATACAAGTAGAGAAAAATTTAGACAAGTAGATTCTCAATTTTATTTTATTATATTTTGTTTTCTGTTTCATGTTTCTCCATTGATATTTTTTGCTATATTAAATAGATTTGACAATTAGTTTTAATGTAGATTTGACAAAGTAAAATCTATCCATAAAATTACCATTACTTCTTTCTTTCTTTTTTTATTAATCTTCTTGTTATACTCATGAAAACATCCAAAGTTTCATTAATGTTTTCTTTTTATATTCTTGTTTATATTTTTCTTTATTTCTTTTGCAGAATTTCCTGTTGTCAAAACTAACCTGAAAATTTACCCTGAAAAAGATATCAACGGTAAATATTATGTGGTGTGCAAATTCAATCAACTGAATGACCCTACTGTAAATAATGTACTCATCTGGTATGCAGGCCCAGAAACAATACACCAGGAATTATCACTAAGGGAAGAAAAAAGACATCTAGAACCACATATGCTAAAAAACTTCACTTTTGGAATGCATGTAAGTAGTTGTAATGTTTGAATATATAGTTTTCTGATCATGTGCCTCAAAGTTGTACTTAGCAAAATACTATATATCAGTCTAAATGCCATTTTTCTTTTTGGTCACTAATTCATAACATCTTTTACATGGTATTTAATTAAGAAAGAGTATCACAATTGAAGATTTAAATCTTTTTAATTCTAAGATTTAAAGGAAGATATGTTCATACCTGTGCAGCTTAAATAATGAAGTGATTATGTTTACATCTCTCAATGCCATTTGTTTAAAAGAAATGATTAAACTAGAGTTTTATGCTTTTTGAAGAGTAGTTTTTAGTGAAATACATTGAAAAATTTATTTCAAGGGTAAGATTTAGGAATTTGAAGGATATTAAAAGAAATATTGTACAGCTTTACACCACATCAAAAGACAAATTTTCAGAGGTGCTTTGACTAATGAAAAACTTGCTGATTTCAGCTGTCAATAACCTTAACATCAAGTCACATAGCCTGCTATATATAATGAATGTTCATCAGTAAGTAATAAAAAAAACTTTACCTATAAGCAAAAGATGGTATAATTGCTTTGAATTGGCATTTGTCTCTGATTTCTTGTGTTATTCTTTTTATTATCTTATACCAATACCCTGTAGGATACAATTTAATAGTTCTTTACAAAAGTGTCTGACAGTTGAACAACTTTTTATGATAAACAAATACTCAAGTTAGTTACAATATTTTCCTTAGTCTTTGTGATATTTTATATCAAATTTAGTATGACTATCATGAATATCACTGAAGTATTTCTAGGACAATTTATTTTTTGAATGTTATCATTTGCAGTTATATCAATTTACCTCAAAATGTATTTGTTTCTTAATAGATCCAGTGTGGGATCCAGTCTTGCTTTGCTGACCGCTGTAATACATCAAAGAGTCCTGTGCGTAAAAGTGAAAAACTGTTTGCTGGTATAAGGGTAAGTTTTGAGGTTTTTCAAAAAACAACAAACTAATTTAATCTAAAGGAATTTACAAGCTTTATATTGGTACATTGGTATTTTATGTGAATATTCTAAATATAAGATATGATATTTTTATTCATAAAAACATAGATACATATACTAAGCATAAAGTACAAGTATATATATATATATATATATATATATATATATATATATATATACAAAAGTGTTGGCTCTATGTATGCTTTTTATATGAATGGGTTAAAGATAATATAGCCTATGAAAAGAAATAATCTTTAATATCTTAAAGAAAACATTGAAAAACTATGATACAGTACTTACATCTAAGGTCATTGGAGTGGATGCATCTAAAAATAAAAATGTGTTTTTTTTTTCATTATATTTTGAGGAAATCTTTTCCTTTCTTCTAACAATACAACAATGACCAAGAAATGGGTGTGATGTCATCAGCAAGAGTTTGTGTCTGTAAGATAAGATATCTAAGTTGCTTATATGTATCTATTTCTGTTTGATGTAGCATTCCTCTTTGCCATCCAGGTTCCCCCTTCTCTTGGACGTTTGTAGCTAATGTGTTTGTGTCCTTTTAAGGAAATATTGTCATTCTATATTTGTATGAAGTTTGTGTTTGAGTGTGACTTTTTCAACTGCCTTGTTTGTTTATTTGGATTGTGATGGATTTATTTGGTGTCGTATATTGTGTTACTTGAAAAGTATCAGTATTTCTTTAAAAAGACCATATCTAAATTAAGTTCATGTTTGTGTGTGTGTGATTTGTGGATTCATTTGATTCCTTGTTTTCTACCTATGTATACAAAGAGAACTGAACCCTGTGTCTATTAGGATGCATTTAATGTTGTCCAAAGTGTAATTGATTAAAGTGTTTGGTCACAGGTAAATATGGGGATTTTTTTGCAAATGGTTCGTTTATGATTGCTGAATCTTAGGCAGAAACAAGTGCCTGTTTGAACAGTGTAACCTCCCTTGTCATATTTAGAAAATTTCTTATATTACATCAGGACTATCACAAGGAAGATTAGGGAGTCAGATTATAATATTGGTGTTGGTTATGATAAGAGGGGAACCTAAAGCTATGTGTTTGCAGATTTGTCAATGGGATTTGTTGCACATATAGTTATCCTGATGTTGTATGTTTAGAAAATTCTTTCTAGATGAAGTTAGAAGTGAAGATAGATTGGATGATTCTTGTTTAGTGTTGATGGGTTGTTCATGATACATAGAGCTGATTTTGATGTTTGTTTTCAGGTGTTGGAAATCTCTAATTGATGTGTTAGTGAGTTTTTGAGTGTTATAGTCGAAGTCAAAGATCATGGTATTCGATTTTATATATATATAATGATAATAATAATAAATATATATATATATATAATTCATGGAATTTAGACTGCGACCACTGGGTTTCATGGAGTTTTTTGCAAAACAACAATCAGGCAGTTAAGAAAATGAAATGAATTGAAAATAAAATAAAAGATACTGTCAAAAAACCGTTGGGATTTTGTAGGATTCTTTACATGTGATTGTGAGTGTGTATGGGTGGGTGTGTATGCTTGTGTGGGTTATAGTTGCGTATTAATGTGTACATGTATGGGTATAAGTGAAGGTACAAACACAGCATGATGTTTTAACCGGATTTAAATTTGTAGGTGTATCTTAATATAATAGCTCTATCCTAGATGTTGAGCAATCTCCATATTATATTGCACTTGGTTTGACACAAACCCACAAAGTGATTTAGTGACAACTAATACTGTTATAATATATATATATATATATATATATATATATATATATATATATATATATATATATATATGCACGCATTAAAAAATGACTGTTAGAAGTAAAAAAAAAATTAAATTGTTCAATGACCAATCAAGAGAGCAATATAAAAGCTAAAAATAAATTTACAATATTGCACTCTCTTCACTATAACTTGCATTTCATGTGATTACACAATCATTAAACAGTGAAAAAGGCATTTAATAAAGGCAGTACAAAAAATCATATAAGTGGTACGAGGATAACTGTCAAACCAAAGACAGAAAAGAGAAACTTTAAATTCAAGTTGCAGTGAAGTAAGTGTGATATTGCAAGTTTGGTTTTAGCTTTTATATATATATATATATATATATATATAATGGCTGTCACCTTGGTTTTGAGTTAGAGTCAAGAGAGTGTAATAAAGTAAGTTTAGTTGTAGTTTATATATAAAATTGTTTGGCCTATACTTATTTATTGTTGGTATTTTATATTTTAGGATTTTTTCTTATAAATCCATTTTGTTTGTGAACACTTAATAAAAAAACTTTATTATTTCATTACACAGATACATAACAAAACTTTGACTGTTGTTGAAGGTGGTATAGAGCAGCATCTTATGTTGTCATTAACATTTCCACCAATATTCTTCTGCCTGATTGGTCAAAATTCCAGCTCATCACCTAATGAAGACCTCTTAAGACAGTGCATTGTCAAAGTTGAGATGGAATTTCAACCATACAAAGAATACAAATGTAACAACATTGATATCACACAAGTTGTTATTGGATTTAAAAAGCAAAAAGCATGTGCTAGTTCTTGTGGCCTTTGGTTTACTTGGGAAAACTGGAATCGTGTTCAAGGGGTTCCAGTAAGAGCAGTTTTGGATTCACTGAGAGATAAGGATCAAATAAGAATTCTGGAGATTCATGGATCAGTGCCAAATATGCAAACACAAGTCATAGGAACAGTTGAAGTAAGTAAAATTCCCACACCTATTCTCCAAATAAGCAAATTCCCATTCCCCAAATAAGCAAATTTCCACACCTTTTCTCCAAATAAGCAAATTCCCATTCCCCAAATAAGCAAATTCCCATTCTTATTCTCCAAATAAGCAAATTCCCTCACCTATTCTCCAAATAAGCAAATTCCCATTCTTATTCTCCAAATAAGCAAATTCCCATTCCCCAAATAAGCAAATTCCCACACCTATTCTCCAAATAAGCAAATTCCCTCACCTATTCTCCAAATAAGCAAATTCCCTCACCTATTCTCCAAATAAGCAAATTCCCACACCTATTCTCCAAATAAGTCAATTCCCAATATTATTCTCTAAATTAACCTATTCCCATTCCTATCCTCCAAATAAGCCAATCTGCATTATTATTCTCCAAATAAGCCACTTCTCATTCCCATTCTCCAAATTACCCTATTCCCATTCTGATTCTCCAAATGAGCCAATTCCCAATCCTAATAAGTCAATTCCCACTCCTATTCACCAAATAAGTTTATTCCCATTCCTAATATCTAAATAAGCCCATTCCTATTCTTATTCTCCAAATAAGCCAGTTACCATTTTTCTTCAAATCAGCCAATTCTCATTCCTATTTTCTGATATACTACTCTGTTGGTGTTGTTTAGAATATGCTGACAGTATCCCCTGCAGAAGAGTAACCCTACCCATAAATTGGCTTCCTGATTGTGACAACTAACCATTACTCCCAGGTCCACTCTGACTTAGTGTGGATGTACCTCTTAGGGTTCCATTTATCGATCGAATAGTTCTGTTTAAAAATTATTTGTATTCAATTGTAGAAATATTTAATACCGTATAATGGTAAATTATTTATTTTAAGAATAGCTACTAGAAGCTATAGTTGTTTACTAAGGATTATTATTAGTTACTTTAAACCCATATAACTGTGTGCAAACAAATGACTATTATTAAATAAAAATAATTACTTGAAATTATATAGATATTTATATTAAATAGGAATACTTGAAGCCTTGCAACTTTATACAGATTATTTGTTTGAGATATCATATAACTATATACAAAAAATTCTCAAGAAACACCAATACAATAACTGAATATGAATGTATGCTAATCCCCAACCTCTTAGTATAAAATAACCATAGATGGGTTCACATGCCATTAAAATCAGTCAATCATCTAAGCATGAACAGCCAAAGTACATGAATATATTTTATTAGCTACTTGAACTTGCTATTTTGATCCTATTTGTAAAAAAATAATACAACTTTTAATCATTTTATTTCTGATCTTTAAAGAATGAAGATGGTTGCTACTCTAAAGTTAATTTTCTTTTTTCAGATAAAAATCATTGATAATGATAAAAATGCCTTGTGTAAATCAATTAATGATCCTCATATGACAACATTTGATGGCAGGTGAGTACTTTCAATCAACATCTGTTTTGGATCTACATGGTATGACACTAAACTGCATCTACTGATGATGCTTCTGTTTTTGAGCTCTGAGGAAGTCACCTTTTTGTTACTTTTAACTCCCAGGTTCACTCTCATCATCCTTGAATACCTTTTAGGGTCCCATCTATGGATCAAATAGATCTGGTTGAGATATTTGAAATACATTGGCTCTTAAAACATTTGCAACTAACCATGAAGTATGTTTGCCTGTTTAAAATGCTTGTCAATTATCAGTATTAGATAAGAATACTTGAAACTATATAAATGTGTACAAATTATTTGTATTAGGAATAATTACTCAAAGCCATTATAAAGGCTTGTAAATTATTAGTACTAGATAGGAATACATCAATGGTGATATATAATTGTTAGCAAATTATTTTTTGGACCATTGGCATAATGATTAGAGTGTTCACCAGTTCTCCAGGAGACCTGAGTTCAATCTCAGGTTGAGTCATACCAAAGACTCAAAAAATGGTACTTAATACCTCCTTGCTTAACACTCAGTATTATAAGGTATGAATCAAGAGTAAGTGGAGCAATCCAGAGAAAAGAGTAGCACCCTCCCCTACACTGTGGTGTAGTAGCTATTGAAAAGGGAGCCTTTAGGTCACTCTTGACTACAGTCGGTCAACTTACTTACAATTCACTTTAAACTATATAACTTTACATAATGTTTTTATTAAGAATAATTACTTGCAGGTATAATTTTTGGCAAATGATTATTAGTATTAAATAAGAATTATAACTTAAAACTATGTAATTGCTTACAAAAGAGAATTAGCTTTAAATAACTCAACAAGGATTGCTATAAACCAAGCAATATCTTTTTGGTTTCACTACTACAGACTTCTGTCTATACCACACAATTGGAGATGCATGTTATACACACATGTACAATATATATGGCTGGTCTATGATACTTTTCAGTAAAGTTGATTTCAATCAGTCAATCCAATCTGATATCATTTTAACTTAATGCATAAATATTATAATATGTGGCCAGCCACCTGTTTTATAAACATGGTTTAATGAACCATCAGAGAACTATATCAAGTCATCTGTTGATAGATTTCTTTTTACCATCTCATTTTTTGGCAAAATATTGTTAAAAACATTTACTTTAAAACCTTTAAATCACCAGAAAATTTTGTGATAATGTAAATGTTATGAATTGGCAGAAAATATACACTAACAAATGAAATTCAATTATAGTTATACATATCAGTGAAAGGACTAATATAGATTTTTAGCGAAAGTGGAAAAAAAAAGAAATTCATAAATATTTGTTTAAGTTTGTCAAGATATTTTAGTTTTTTTTAGAAACAAATGTCTTTTGAAGCTTTTGCAGATGAAACACTTGATATTTGAAAATTGAAAAAAATTTATACATATGCACAATATAGATCTTGTATAAATTAGAAACCATATTTGCTATTTTTTTTTTAATGTTATTCAAGTACTCTTTTTCATATGTAGTATTTCAGAGTTTAAAAATTATTTAATCTTAAAACTATTTTTTATTGCTTGTCTTTGGATTATAGAAGTTGTGATATTTTTTTTCAAATTGATTTAATTTACTTGTCCACTATACAAATGATATTCTAAATTTTTTAAAAATTTAAACATTTCAGTGGCTAGAAGTTAACTTTTCCTTTAATTCAATAGCAGTACTTCTATGATTTAACCATTTGAGACCATTACACAGATATAGCAGTGGTACTTTTATTTTACGTGATACCAAAGCACCAGTTTACTTGTGTAAAGATCACACTCAAATGACAGAAAGTAAATTTAAATAGAAGCTTATCACTCAAAGGATTAATGAATATTTTTTAAAAATTGGGAATGAATTTGTGTTAATGAATTATACATCCCTTGTTTATTTTATTATTATTTTATTTTTGATTTGTCTGGTTCAGATTACTGCTTATAATTTTTGTTGCTTTTTTTTTTTCTATTTTATTTAGGCGATATGATAATTTCTATGAAGGAGAATTTGTTCTCATGAGACACACAACGCTTCCCTTTGAAGTAAGTTTTTGCTTTTGTAAAACTTATCTATCTCACATCAGAAGAGAAGAACAAATTCGTTTGCAACTATTATAGAAATTTCAATAAAAGAAGTTACAACATGAAGAGACTCAAAGTCCACACATTGTAAATTTCTAGTTGATGAATCCAGCAGTACCTGAAATAAAGATAATATACTAAAACACATTTTATTAAACAAAAATCCATTCTTTTTGGCTTTTAAATGATTGAGTCTTATTGTCTTAAAAAAAGTTCTAATCCTTCTGTCACCTGTGAGTGTTGAGTGAGTTCTTACAGATTACAATTTTATTTACTTTCTGGATGAATGACATTTATGATCAATTTTAAGCAAAAATATTTTGGCCACTTCCCAGAACCAGGCACTGTTAAAATACTCCTTGAGGAGAAAGGGTTTCACTTGCCAAGTTTTGTCCATTAGCATAGGCATTCATTGGTTACAAGCACTCGAAAAAGCAAAGCAAATTATTAATATAGATACCAAATAATGTGCTAAAATCATCTTGAACATTTATTCATCATTATCAAGACATGCCAACTGCATAGATTCCTTTGACTCTCTCAATATTTCTCCCAATTAGCCATTGCTATTGGCAAGTACTCTTGATGGCATCTAGTGTCGGTACTGTGCTCATGAATCTAAGTTTTGGCTGATCAGTCAACACTGGTGTATCCATGTTCATAGAAGTCCAGAGGAAAATGTTGCTTATGATTTTATCTTTACTACTTCTGAAGTGCCCAACATCTCTTACAGCTTGTCATACAGCTGCAGAATTAGTTCAAAACAACACTCGGTATCCCTGTGTAGTTCTCAATCTAGCTTTTTCTAAACATTTTTACCACACAGTGGTACTGACCTGGCTACATCTTATAAGAATTCCTGTTTTATTTTAATGACTTTGGTAATTTTTGACTGTAGATCACACATCATCATCATGTTGCCCCATTAGCACAGATATCCCTGACTCTCTCTCCACCCTTCTCATTGCTTCCGGCAGGTCTTTGGGGCTACATCCCGTATAGGCACAGAGCTGTTGTATGTAGGTTCAGGCTGGTCGTCCTGCTTTTGCTCGTCCATGTGAAGAGGTCCACAGGAGTACATCATTTATGAGCTCGTCCCTACTTCTCTAGCAGTATCCTGCATGTCTGGTTCATCTAACTCGGATAGTTTTCGTGATGGGTGGTAGGTGGCCTTACAGCTGCTGCTTTGTGGGCTGCTGCCTCCAGGTCTTGTTAAATTTTACTCACAGCATTCTTGTGTAGTTGCCATCAAGCTTTTTCTCCGTGTATTTAGTTAGCATCCATGTAGTAGTATCAACATGACCGCTGCTTGGAAAAAAACTGTGTTTCATTTTATTGGTCAGGTCTGGCTTCCATATGACTGATAGCCTATCGATAGCTGTCCATGCCTTTGCTAGTCGCATGTTGATGTCTGTCTCGGTTGATGAGACACTGCTTCCTAGGTAGGTGAACTTGTCTACTAGTTTCAGAGAGCTACTGTTTAGTGTGGATATGTTGCCTCTTTGATTAAAACACAGATATTCCGTCTTGTGTGCATTGACGTGGAGGCCAGTGCCTGCAGCAGCTCATTCCAGACTATGTAGCAGGATTTCAGCTTGAGCGGGTGCATTTGCCAAAAGCGCTATCTCATCGGTGTAGTCGGCATCAGTAATTGTTTTTGCGAGGTACCTTTCACACAGACTACTGAAATACCTTATTATTGCGACCAATTTACAAAGAGCATTACTAAAGCCTCTAACTTTGACCCTAATTCAATTCCCTATTCTACCATGTTTATAAAGTTGACTTTCTACGAGTAACAACTCATATTTCTTTATCATGAATATCAAAACATTTACTTTTTTCAAACTTGTGATGTAGGATTTCTCTATAAGTTACTGTTTGACCAAATTTAGAGGAGTGACCAGCAAAAAACAGTTTGACTGGTGAGCTATATTGTAGTAGTGCTTTGTTTTAATTCTATTTTATTATCATGTAGATATCAACTTGGTTGCCATTATTTTCTTTGATTGTTAGTATGTGGGGTCAGGATGATAGTCGACATTGGTAGTTATTGGTGAAGAAGGTAATTGGGTAAATTACTACATATAAATTTAATGCAAAAAGGATAGAATTACTAATATGAAGATATCAAAATTTTCTGTGAAGTGATTAATATACATAGGTTTAGTGGATTGATCATTGAAAAGATAATGACAGCTTGGTCAGTGAGCCAGATTCAAGTAGTGCTTTCTTATAATTCTATTTTATTCTCATGTGGATATCCGCTTGGTAGTCATTAATTTTTTTTTATTGTTAGGTTTTGATGTAGTCAGTATTTGTATTCATTATTAAAGAAAGTAGTTAACTAACATTTAATCATAGAAAAACAGGGATACATACAACAAATGCAATAGACATGATATACATATGTAAAACATTAAAAACATTTGGTGACAAAAAGAAATAAAAAAATAAGTTAGAGAACAATTATGCAATTTTCATTCATCACTTGATAAGGACATGAATAAAGTCATTTAAAACATGTAGCTTCACTCACCTTAACAGCAAAAGTCAGCTGTATATTTACCCTGACTGTAATGGGTATTGAACATTATTACTTTTATATCTAATATATTAACATAGTTGGTGATATGATTTTTAATATCTAATTTCAAAAGTTTAGCCAACTGGCTCAGAAATCTTTGTTTCTTTATTTTTCATGTTTAGCTTGTGTAATTGACAACACAAACTAAAGATCTGTTATTTGGTGAACTCATACCTCTATATTTCAGCTATTGACTGTATAAATATAATATTTCTGCTATTGACTGTATAAATATAGTCACTGGCTCTAAATTTATATTTGTACAAAGGCCATATAAAAGAGAAAAATTGAAGGAATTTAACTGACCTCCACAACTTTCATTCAAAATTGATCAGATCACCCTTAGTGTAAAAAGAGATCTTTTCCTTTACAACAATTCAAGTTGTCTATTTCATGACATCTTTTATTTCCTCTTTTTACTGGTATCTATTTGTTTGTCAAGGGATAGAGAGATTAAACTAACATCATTTTCTCTCTCTCTCTTCCTCTCTCTCTCCCTTTTCATTCATCTGGTGTGTTCAGCCGGATTCTTCAATGCAAGATAGCTCAACTTTATTACAACTTCTACAAGGCTGCAAACAGATTATAGTTATCTAATTCCAAAACAAAGTTAATTCTTTATATTACTGCAAATGTCACTTTAATTCATTTATTACGATAGTTGCTGAGTACAAAAATACTTTGTAAGAGATTTGCATGCATCGTAAAAACTGACTTTATTTATTTCAGGTGCATACATTTTACAGAAGCTGCAATGGTCATGCATCATGTAACTGTGCCATTGCTGTACGTTCTGGAGATGATGTCATTGTTATTGATAAGTGTGGACCTGACATGGGCAATAGTAATCGTAAAACACCTTTCATTTTGAAGATGTATGTGAATGGTGAATTAACACCAGGTACACGAGTCTTACGAATGGCCGACAAAGATTACCAGGTGAGAAATCATTTGTATCAATACCTAACAATCAAGTCTTATTCTGTAAACTGTCAGTAAATAAGAGGATATATAGTTGTGTAGAATAATATAAAATAGACATAACTAAACAAAATAGGTGTGTATTTATAACCATTTTCTTGAAGAAATGAGACCTGAAAATGTTATAATAAAAATGAAAAACTCTTAATATTGACCAATAGGGATTCTGATAACTTTTTTGGTTATTCAGATAGATTAAATTAAGTGTATATGCAAAATTACTTTATTCTTTAAGTAAGACCCTTTTAAGTGTATATTCCTTATAAAAAAAACTGCTGGACTTGGAGGCCTAGTGTTTGAGAAATGTGGGTGTTCCCAGGATCTGCTTAAAAGAGATTTAATGAAAATTAAAAGTATATGAGTGTAGATCTACATACTTAAAAAAGCTAAGATTCTAGCATTAATCCATGCTGACATTTAAAACAGAAGTGACATGGAACAAAAAAGAATATCCAATAACAATTATATCACATTATATAACTTTATACTGATCATTCAAAAGAAAATCTTTTGACTCTATTTTGCTGAGGGTTATGTTAATATATATATTATTATAAAACTCATTTTTGTCAAAATTAAGAACATTATATTAATGGCAATGTTTTATATCAAATTGATTTATTTCAGAATTAAATATGAAATCACTTGCTATTGTTATAGATATACATTGTTTAATGTTTGTACCTTCATTTATATATTTAATGACTAGTTTTAATGTTAACATGGGATCCTCTTGACTATGTGACTTTGGCCTACATCTCACTTAACTGATATGTAAATTTGGTTCTCATAGATATATAAAATATGTTTATATGTTTTGTTTTCCTTTTTAGATTCATTTGCCAACCGGAAGTTATGTGACTGTTAGATCTGGCAGAGGTAGAAGGACGGGTAATTTTATGAATGTTTGGTTGTTGGGTTCTGCAATGGATTATGGACACACAGAAGGTTAGTTATATTTCAATACATAATGTATTATCTGCTTGTCAATACTAGAAATTCAAATCAGGCCCAGATGCTGGAAAAGTGAAGCTTAACCAAAATTAATGGATTCTTCAGAGGGTATCTAAGGTTTTTCTTTTTCCTTTTCATTGCCCATAAACTTATAAGAAAAGATATTACAAACTTTAGCAGAAAACAGCAAAATAATTTGGTGTCTCTCCTTTTGAAAAGATATTTCGTAATTTCTGACAAAGCAAATCAAATATGAGAATCCCCCAAAATTCTGATATTTCTAGAGTTTTCTTGATTTAAGGATTGCCTTGTTAGTGAGGCTTAAAATATGCTGACTGATTGAGCAGGGGGTCTAAGACCTCCTCCACCTCCAAAAAGAAGTGTTGTAGATATGACACAAAAATACATCTGATGATGAAGCTCCAGTTCTGGAGATCTGGGGAGTGTGGAGTATCTCTTCATTGCCATTACTCACAGGTCCACTTTAACCTAGAATTGTTGTACCTGTTTGAGTCCCATCTATGGATCAAATAGATGTTTAAAAATCATTTGTATTTGATAAGACTATGTGCAAAGAAAAAACTCTTCAGAAACAGCTACCCACAAAAAATGTAAATTTGAACATACAATGAATTGGATTCCCTAACCTCTTGGCATAAAATAATTCTAAACATGTTAACATGTAATTAAAATCAATCAATCTGATTAATTGATCACTCTAGAAACTCTAATTTCATATCATCAATATTGTCTTTCATAAAATCTTTGCAAATACATGTAAGCAAGTTAATTTGGATAGTGCAACTTTAGGTAATGAAAAAAAGATTTTGTTTATTTAAAAACTTATGAGATAGACTTTATTGCACAATTATGAGCATTTGCCTATTGAAAGTACAGCTCATAAATATTTGAACAAGCTCAAAATCTATCTTTTATTACCTAAAATTACATGGGCAATTCTTTCAACTATGAATTCATCTTTTCAATTTCTTATTGATTTTGAACAACGTTTTAGAAAAATAAAAAAAAAAATTTCTTTTTTCATTCAATAATTATTTTGAAAAGTAATTTTTCAGATTATTTGCATTTAGAATAATAAAATTAAATACACAATTTGTTTGTTAATTTGCTTTTTCTTGTGTAGTTTTCCTGTTTTACTCTAAAAGTCAAACAGAATCAAATTATTTGTTCAATAATGAAAATTTAACTGCATATACATATATATATATATATATATATATATATATATATATATATATATATATATATATAGCCTTTTTTTTTTTTGTTTAAATGAAGAATGAAGACTTATGCGACTTAATTTTCAGGAAAACTTTACTTTTGGAAGGCGAACTTCTAAATTTGCTAAAGAAAACCCCCAAAATTGCCCCCCCCCACCTGAAAAGAAAGGAAAAAAAAAAATCCAAAACACCTCAAATGTAGTCTAACACGTGCTAAAGACGAAAGCCATAAAAGAGTTGACTCCTCCTCTCTCTTTCTTTCTCTCTCTCTCTCTGTATGTCTCTCTCTCTCTCTCTCTCTCTCTCTCTGTCCACCACCAGTTGACCATGATATAGGAGTGGAACCTTTAATATAAATACTAAAATTAGTAATAATTTAATCCTTCATTTGTTGAAATAGTATGCATACGTTTGGAAGTGAATCCGTTTCCAGAAGTTTTTTCACAGAGGTCAGTAAATTTATTCTACTAAACTATTCATTTAAAAATGCACATTTGATTTAAAATAGTAATGTCTTAAATCTCAGCTGTATTATGTGTTGTTTAAATGAAGAATGAAGACTTATGCGACTTAATTTTCAGGAAAACTTTACTTTTGGAAGGCGAACTTCTAAATTTGCTAAAGAAAACCCCCAAAATTGCCCCCCCCCCTGAAAAGAAAGGAAAAAAAAAAAATCCAAAACACCTCAAATGTAGTCTAACACGTGCTAAAGACGAAAGCCATAAAAGAGTTGACTCCTCCTCTCTCTTTCTTTCTCTCTCTCTCTCTGTATGTCTCTCTCTCTCTCTCTCTCTCTCTCTCTCTGTCCACCACCAGTTGACCATGATATAGGAGTGGAACCTTTAATATAAATACTAAAATTAGTAATAATTTAATCCTTCATTTGTTGAAATAGTATGCATACGTTTGAAAGTGAATCCGTTTCCAGAAGTTTTTTCACAGAGGTCAGTAAATTTATTCTACTAAACTATTCATTTAAAAATGCACATTTGATTTAAAATAGTAATGTCTTAAATCTCAGCTGTATTATGTGTTGTTTAAATGAAGAATGAAGACTTATGCGACTTAATTTTCAGGAAAACTTTACTTTTGGAAGGCGAACTTCTAAATTTGCTAAAGAAAACCCCCAAAATTGCCCCCCCCCCTGAAAAGAAAGGAAAAAAAAAAAATCCAAAACACCTCAAATGTAGTCTAACACGTGCTAAAGACGAAAGCCATAAAAGAGTTGACTCCTCCTCTCTCTTTCTTTCTCTCTCTCTCTCTGTATGTCTCTCTCTCTCTCTCTCTCTCTGTCCACCACTAGATAACCATGAAATATACCACAAAATTTCTTTGAATTTTAACATCCAGCAGTCCTGGACTTTAACTAAGTTAAAACTTAAGATAAAAAAAAAGAATTTTTTTTTTTTTTTTATTACTACCGCGTACACATGGGAAGCGGCATGCTGTACGTGTGAGTCTTGCGGCTTAACGCTCAAGATTGCCAGTTCGATCGGGGAACTACTGCTGCTCATCTATAAGAGTGGCTTCTATAGATGAGAACAAAAACAGCCATCGAAAGATAACCATGACTAGTACTCAAACCAGATCCATAAACCGCATCGCTCTTCGCGCGGGTAAAAAAGGGGCGCGTCCTGCTGAGGTTGGAGCCCTGGCCTCGGTGTTCGAAAAATCAGCTACAGAGCTCAAACACAAACAAAAACTACTAAAATGCAAACAAACAATACAGATAGCGACATTTAACGTGAGAACCCTAAATAGAATAGGTCAACTATCAGAGCTAACAGCATCAGCCGTAGAACATAAGATAGATATAATTTGCATACAAGAGCACCGATACACGCACACCGAAGATATCAAGTATCACGAAACTGGAAATGGATGGATGCTGGTGACTGTATCGGCATGGAAAAACTCTGTCAATGCATCGGTAGGAGGGGTGGGAATACTTCTAGGACCGAGAGCGTTAAAAACACTGAACAGCATTGAGAGAATACAACCTAGGATGATGGCCGCAACGTTTAATGGCAACCCCAAAGCAACTATTATCTCCTGCTACAGCCCTACCAATGTTAGCGAAGAAAACGAAATAGCCACCTTCTACGAAGATCTATCCTCCCTAGTACGTAGCATTCCGAAACACAACCTGCTAGTCATTGGCGGAGATATGAATGCACAAATCGGGAAAAACAGACACAACAAATACAGCCTACACTACGCGTCTAACAGGAATGGACAGCATTTAATAGATTTCATGATAGAAAATAGATTAACCTGCCTCAATACAAACTTTCAAAAAAGGGAGGGGAAATTATGGACCTACACATACGCGAATAAGAGTAAAGCACAGATAGACTACGTCCTTATAAACAGGAAATGGAAAAACAGTGCGATGAATTGCGAGGCATACTCCTCCTTCGAGGGTGTGTCCTCCGATCATCGAATAGTTACGGCCAAAGTACGACTAAGCCTAAGAAAAAACGCCACACGTAAAGCGACGACCAAGCACTATGACTGGGCCCTACTCAACAACAGAGATATTAGAGATAAATATGCATTAGAATTAAGAAACAGATTCGAAGCACTACAAGAGAAGGTAGAAATAGGCACCCCAAATGACGAATATGAAAATTTTGTAGAAGCACACCTTGAGGCGGCAGAAAAGTGTATTCCAACAAAACCTAGAACTAAATATAGAGTCCCTTGGGAAACGCTAGCGGCTAGAGAAAAACGTGCACTTGTGAAGACTGCCTCCAAAAACTATCAACAGAACCCAACAAATACAAATGCACGAGAACTAGAAAAGGCGCAACATCAATTAACAGGAATATACCTAAAAGAACAGGCAGAATACGTACAAAATCAGATAGATAAGATTAGAGACTCGGTGGAAGATAGGCAATCCAGGATAGCCTGGCAAACAATAAACGAAGTAAGTGGAAGGAAGAGCACAGCCAAAGCAAAATTGAAAGCTGCAAGCCAACAAGAAAGAATAAAACTGTGGGAACAGCATTTCAAAAATCTACTAGGAAACCCACCGGAAATAACGGATGAACCGATCACCAGAATTATTAGTAAGCAATTAGACGTAAAACTAGGTCCTTTCACCAAAGAAGAACTCGACACGGTTCTCAGAAGAATTAAAAATAGGAAAGCGGCGGGGCTAGACGAGATCCCCCCAGAAGTGTGGAAGACGAGACAATTCGACGATATACTGCTCCGGCAATGCAATGCAGTCTATAGTCAAAATAGGATAGAACGATGGACGAAGGGATGCATCCTTCCATTCCCTAAAAAAGGCGACCTCGGACTAGCCAAGAACTACCGAGGGATAACACTTACATCCATAGCAGCCAAAATCTACAATGCCCTACTACGAAACCGCATAGAACCCAAAATGGAAAACATCCTTAGGAAAAACCAAAATGGCTTCCGGAGAAATAGATCCACAACCTCACAAATACTGACCATCCGTAGAATCCTGGAAGGCGTTCAGGCAAAAAACTTGCAGGCAACATTACTATTTGTCGACTTTACCAAGGCCTTCGATTCCATACACAGAGGGAAGATGGAGCAAATCCTACTAGCTTACGGCCTACCAAAAGAAACTGTAGCAGCGATAATGATTCTCTACAGAAACACCAAAGTAAAAGTACGTTCACCAGATGGAGACACGGAATACTTCGACATTGTTGCAGGAGTACTACAAGGAGACACACTAGCCCCGTACCTCTTTATCATCTGTCTAGACTATGTGCTTAGGACTTCGATCGACAAAATCAGAGAAAATGGCTTTGAGCTGACTAAGAGAAGAAGCAAAAGGTACCCCGCAAAAACAATCACGGACGCCGACTACGCTGATGACTTGGCGTTACTAGCGAATACGCCTAATCAAGCAGAGACACTACTACATAGTCTGGAACGAGCTGCAGCTGGCATTGGCCTACATGTCAATGCAAACAAAACCGAATATATGTGTTACAACCAAACAGGCAACATTGCCACACTAGACGGAGCCTCTCTGAAACTAGTCGACAAATTCACCTACCTAGGAAGCAGCGTCTCATCAACCGAGAAGGACATCGACACACGACTGACGAAGGCATGGACAGCTATCGATAGGCTCTCGATCATATGGAAGTCGGACCTAACAGATAAAATGAAACGCAGTTTCTTCCAGGCAGCGGTTGTGTCGATACTGCTATATGGATGCACCACATGGACGCTTACGAAGCGGCTGGAGAGGAGGCTGGACGGAAATTACACAAGAATGTTGAGAGCAGTATTAAACAAGTCCTGGCGACAACACCCCACGAGACTCCAACTATACGGACACTTGCCCCCCATCACAAAAACTATACAAGTTCGACGAACCAGACACGCAGGACACTGCTGGAGAAGCAAGGACGAGCTCATAAGCGATGTACTCCTGTGGACCCCCACTCATGGATGTGCAAGAGTGGGACGACCAGCACGAACTTACATACAGCAGCTATGTGAGGACACGGGTTGTAATCCTGAAGACCTGCCGGAGGCGATGAATGATAGGGAGAAATGGCGAGAGACGGTCAGGGATATCCGCGCAGGCGGCGCGACATGATGATGATATAGCCTTAGCCATAGATAAGCTTAGTAAATAACTATACAAGTTTCATTCAATAAATAAAGTGAATTTTTCCCAAGTTGTTGATAATTGGAAGCACTGTTTACAGTTGCACCTTTTTCAAAGATATCAATAGTAATGGGTCCTTTCATGTCCCAGAACATTGTCAGCATAACCTTCTTTACTGACCACCACACCCAGAATTTATTCTTTATCTTAGAGTCAGTGTGTTTTTATTCAATAGACTGTCTTTTCAACTCATTCAGCCCATTTATAAAAAAGAATTTTGACTAAAACATATTTCTCCATACGCATCACATATTCTGTAAATTTCACATGGTTGGCACTTCTCAGCCACCAAAACTTTGATGTTCTAGCCTAGAATACTCTTTTTAATTTGCCACTATTTTGAATTGTCTCAAAGCAAATATTTTTGTGGGGATTAAGATAATTTTTGCTATAAATTAATTCCAAACAATTCAGAGTTTATATTTGTAGGAAAAAATTCTTTAAAAAAAAATTATTTTAGTTTTTAAAAAAGTTCAGTGCTGTAGAGTTTGGTGATAAATGATACCTAATAATATCTGTTTTGTATTTTTCCCAAGAAATAAACCCTGGTTTCTTTGGTTTAGAAGAAAATTAACTTTTTATTCAAAAATTGTCTGGGCTATATTTATTTATGGGTGTTACTGGATATATACTACTCTTTTCTTAAAATGTAAGTAAAAACTGCAAAGATAAGTATAATTGTCTGAATAGATTTGTGACTTTAAATTCTCTTGGTTTCAGGTCTTTGTGGTACATTTGATAGCCAAAGAAGCAATGATTTTATGAATGCAGAAGGTGATATACTGAATCGAAAGCAATTCTCTCTGAATTGGAGGTAAAATATGAAATATTTCTTTACTGGAAACTTTTTTCTGTTATTGCTGGAAAAAAAATTATCTTTATTAGATTTTGAGGATTTTATATATATATATATATATATATATATATATATATATATACACACACACACATAAGAGTTGGCTGAAAAGTTGATAGGCTAACCAAGATACTCTCATGAAATGTGACCAAATAAGGTTTATTTTTCAATATAGTCCTCCTCACAGTTCACACACTTCTTCTGTTGGTGTTGCAGTATTTAGAACTCACTGGTCAAAAAAAGTTAGCAACAGATATGATGTTGTCTCATTAACTTTTCAGCCTACCCTTTTATATATACATGAGCTTTCCACTAACCATGAAAATACAAAATACAATTCTACTTAATCATTATTAATTCATTTTTTTATATTTACTGTGTTAACAATAATTGTTCCTTATTCATTGCTTTTTTTTTTAATTTCATCCAAATGATTTTATAAAAAAAATGTTTGCACAAAACGAATACAAGATAAGGCATGACTGGGTGGAAAAGGTGATCTACTGGGAATTAAGCAAGAGATTAAAATTTGACCCTGCTAACAAAAGGTTTATGTACAAACCAGAATCTGTCCTAGAAAATTAAATACATAAAATTCTCTGAGATTTTTAGATACAAACAAATCATTCTGTCCTGACCAGAAGAACGAACTTGATATCAATTAAGAAGAAGAAAAGAATTTGTCATCTAATGAATTTTGTTGTTCCAGTGTACCATTGAGTGAATATAAATGATAACAAAAAGACAGACAAATACTTGGACCTTGCCAGAGAGGTTAAAAAGCTGTGGAACATGATATTGATACCAATTGTAACTGGTGCACTTGGAATGGTCCCCAAAGACCTGAAAAGTGACTGGGATAAGTGGAGATCAGAGAAAATAATTGAGATCTTTGAGACCACCATACTGTTAAAATCAGTTTGAATACTTAATGTCCTGGAAACCTGAGAAGAGTTGCTGTCACTCAGATTTTGGTGAAAAACCACCAGTTTAAATTGATATGAAAAACCCACAAGGAATAAAATCATAATGGTTGGCAATGCTTCATCTAAAAATAAAAAAAGATACTATTCACACTATTATAAAAAGAACAATAACAACAAATATGTCTGAAAAAAAATGAGAAAATGTGTTTAAAATGAGTTTTAAGATGTTACATTTGGGCTTCTACTCCCAATGGGTTCTCATAGTTCTGCTGGTGTATTTGACTAGGTTTCTGTTTAGGTAAAGGAGCTTGAATCTCACTGAGTGCTTATCCTTTATTGTTTCTGGTTCATATTATTTCCTTATTGCCATAGAGTGACAATTTGAGTGATTTGTGATAAAAAAAACTAAAAATTAATAGTCCAAGTTAAACATGTGGTAAGGGTAACCTCAAGTCAATTTTTTTTAAGCTTTTATATGAACTCAAAGTATAAAAAAGAATATATTAGAAAAATTGATAATTTGATATCCAAATGTTTTTCTCTATTTCAGAGTTAAGCCAGAAGATACCTTATATAATGGATATTGCCCAACTGACGAAATGAAGGTCAATGTATCGGACACTCTTTATTATGACTGCCAAAAACATTCTCAGAGTAACTGCAGTGAAGAAAAGTATATTTTCAAATGTGATAAACGTATCAAGAATAAAGTGGGTAAGATATTTTGACTAGTGATGTTGACTACCAGCTATCTAATGAACATTTATTATAGTTGAAATAAAACCTTTCACTTTTATACCAAATTTTTACAGACATTTTAAGTCTATTAAGAAATTAATATTTACCATTCCTTTCTTATATTTTTAGCCATTTCTTAAAATGTTGTTGACTAAAGACATTATTTGTGATCTATCTTCTCCAAAAACTACTACTAATGCAATTTATTGACTCTTTGGGATGCATAGATCCTCAGTGAAAAGAAGGTTTATGGAATGAAATTGCTCGCAGCAGTAAGGCAACTGAGGAGAGGAGTAGATTCATATCTTTCCTAAGGGCATTTCAAACAGCTCAAACACTTTGTTTTGAATTCAGAATTATCCTTCTCTTATATTGGTTGTCAGACAATGCTAGAGAGCACAATCTGATCTATTTTATCCTTTCCTATAGGAAGAAAAGATATTCATAATATTCTCAAGACCATTGATGTGTTGTAAATGCATACTCTCTTGGGAGTATATAAAGAATATATAGAAAACATCTCTACAGTTTCTTACTGAAGTGGACTTTTTAGATCATACCATCAAGTGTTACTCCTATATATATATATATATATATATATATATATATATATAAAACTTGAGTTGTTTTAAAATGAAATACTAGTTATAGATTTGTTTCCCTAAAAAGATTGAACATTTTTTGTAGTTTTTATTGATATGATCTTGCCACATAATTAATTTTATTTTTATAACACTCACACACACGTGTGTGTGTATATATATATATATATATATATATATATATATATATATATATATATGTATGTATATTTAGGCAGCCTTTCTTCGTTAATGCAAATTTCAGTAAACATAATAGACATTTTATGTCTACATATTTTCTTCTGGATCCCTTCGAATTCCCATATTACTTTTATCGTATTCAGGGGGAATTGATTTATGTATTGTCCATAGTTGTATGTATCCCTAGTACTTTCTGCCCGACTTTGGGCCATCATCAGGGGAGGATATATTACAAAAGTGATGTAACTTTTGTTTTAGCATATTACTACAAGCATATTTGTAATAGATCCTCCCCTGATGATGGCCCAAAGTCGGGCAGAAAGTACTAGGGATACATACAACTATGGACAATACATAAATCAATTTCCCCCGAATACAATAAGAGTAATATGGGAATTCGAAGGGATCCAGAAGAAAATATGTAGACATAAAATGTCTATTATGTTTAATGAAATTTTCATATATATATATATATATATATATATTATGAACATCAAGTTCCTTTCTGTATTTGCTACTTATTTGTGTGTAATTTATTTATGAGATAACTTCTACTAGTTAAAGAAGAAACTATTTTTTCAAGACATATTGATTTTCATCTTGCTAATGGATGATTTTGGCCAATGAACCAAAAATCAGATGTCTATTCATTACATTATACTAATTTTTTAAAAAAATTTCACAGATCTCTTTTCTATGCTTCTGTTGTCTAAGAATAAATTTACCTTGGAAAATCATTTCACAGTCTGGTGTCAACTCTAAACAAAGATCAGATGATCAAATATCTTGAAACACAACACTATTATATATTTCAGTTGTTTTTATTGTCTTTCTTATAGAAAGAATATTTTTATATATAGTATTACTTTGTTTTATCCTTCAGGCGAAGACATAACAGATTTACTCCTCCAGGAAAAACAAATTCCTCAAAAATGTATCACCATTGAACCACAGGTCATGTTTAAATATAATCAAAGTTATATACCCCTTGTAAGTATAACTATTCTTTGAATACATCTTTGATTTGATTAATTTTTTATCATTTTAACTTTTCTCAAGGACATTTACTTTGATAAGATAGCCTACAGAACAATGACAACAAGACAAAAATGTCCTGAGTAAATATATTTTTTATGAATAATGTCTAGCACAAAATCTTATTTCTGAAGTATTCAGTAAGGCTAGAATTCATTACCAATATCTTGAGATTATGGCATATTTCCTCCACGTTTTAAGCATGTTGCAATTGGAGCAAAAATATACACTCAGACAATGATAGATTTATATAGGTATGGATTAGCACTTTTGCCTAGGATCAGAGGAATGTCTTTTATTAGCATAAAAATGGAATTTCTTTTTACTCATTTAATTTAATAATCAATTCAAATTTGCAGGAGCTGGAGTCCATAAGAAACTAGGTGTGCTCAGCCCTCATGTGGGAGCTTATTCATATGACAAAAACTTCTATTTCACAGACATATATGAGAGAACATAGAGAGATAACATAGTAGTGCTGGTAGCATATATATAATATTTTATTTGTACTGTAATAAATGTTGGATTAGTAAATTACTTACTTTTAGCACATCCTTTATAATATGTGAAAGTTTTTGGAAATTTTTAAATTAAGAACTTCAAAATAGCAGTATGCAATATTTTTATTTACTGCTAGGAGATGACAAGAAAATTGCATAATTGAATATTTGATTTATTTTGTTTTATTTATTATTCATTTGTTTTTTGTTTTCAGGATCCACAATGGCCAACTAAAAGTGGGAGAACTAAAAAGGATGCTGAAAAAATCTGTTCTAATTTTATCTTGTCAAAGAAGTCTGGTCTGTTATGTAAAGAAATTGTCACTGTAGGTTTTACCACTTCCGTAGAATCCTGTGTTGAAGACATAAGAGTAAGTTATGAGCTTGTATTGCCTTTTTTTTTAAAGAGTAAAAAAAGATGTCACATTTTTTTCAAATTTTCATCAAATAAAGGTTACAAAAAACAAGAAAACTGATTATGGAAATTATACATTAGTTTTTCACTTGATTTCAACAAAGATGCTTCTTTTACCTTGCTTACTTATTCTTTCAATAGATGCTGCCAGAAGAAATTTATGAACTAAACTAAAACATTATTTTTTTAGTAGTATTTCTTTCATCTTAATTTTAGTTGCATTTCATTACAACTACTCAGATTTTCATTCTGTAGCCATTAGTGAACAGTGCAAATCAAAAATAAAATCTCTTAACTAGACTCAAAAATCCATTCTTTATTATTCAGTAAAATCTTTCTTACAATGGTAGCTGTTTTATTTCTTGATCTACTAAAACCAATGGTTACAGAAAAAAAATATAACCAGAAAGATTTATTCTTTATTTTCCCCAACTTCTTGACACCACTATATTTGATTGTTTTTTTATATACACTTGTAGTAGTAAACAAACAGCAGTTGAGAATCACAGATTACAAGAAACTAGAATTAATTTTATACACATTTTAAAACCATCTTTCTTTAATATTATTTGATATGAACATCGATATGAAATTAATTTATTATGATTATTATTACTATTTACTGCTTAAGAGTTTTTCACATCAGTGTTAGCTAATGGTCTTTCACTGTAGTTTGAGTGATAGCAAGTCTCCTCAAATCTTCAGGACTCTTCTCAGTATTCTGGCCGTTCTCAATAATGTAGTAGCTGGGATGGTCTTCACTCATCCTCCCATTTCCAAGTCCTCAAGTCTCTTTAATAATCCTTTGGTGACTGTACCAAAAGCACCAATCACAATTGGTATAATTGTCACTTTCATGTTCCAGAGTTTTTATAATTCCCCAGCAAGGTTGAGGTACTCATCCTTCTTTTCATTTTCTTTCAATTTCATTCTGTGGTCAGCCAGGACACCAAAGTCCACAATTTTACAAGTCCTTTTCTTTTGTTGATTATTATAAGGTCTGGTTGTTTGGCTGAGATTAAGTGATATGTTTGTATGTCTAAATCCCATTGGAGTTTATGTCTCTCATTCCCCAGGATAGATGCTGGGTTGTGCATATACCATTTGTTCATATGGTCAAATTTAAATTTCTTGCACAACTTCTAGTGGATCCCCTTGCCCACAGAGTCGTGTCTAGATTTATACTCCTTCTGTGCCAATTTGCTGCATTTACTTATTATGTGAGTGATTGTTTCATCTCTATCGCTACATAACTTACACTTGCTATTTTGTTGTGTCGTATCTATTCTCGCTTTGTTATGATTGGTTCTTATGGTGTTGTTTTGTGCTGCTATTAGGAAAGATTCAGTTTCTCCCTTAAGGTTTCCTTTTCTTAGCCACATCCATGTTTTCTCATGTGAGATGTTACTTATTAGTCATTTAAAACGTCCATAGAGTTGTTTCCCTTCTCATTTTTGTTTTCTAGTCATTGTCGTTCTGTTGGTCTTAATGTTGTCAGTATTGTTTCTGGTGGCTGTAATCAGTCCTTCTCCACACTTTTCTATGTTGTCTTCGAGTTGTAGTATTGATGCATCAATGCTGTCAAATCCTCTTCCTCCTTCTTTTCCTGATATATATAATCTGTCAATGTCATCTCCGGGATGTAATGCCTTATACATTGTCATTAGTTTTCTTGTTCTTTGCTCTGTTTCAAGAATGGTCCCAAATATCTTACCAGGAGTACATATGGTATATATTCTTTTGATAAGGTTTCTGCCACATAGTTTTGTCTCGAGTAGCTTTCTGGTTCCCCTGAGATACTCTTTCTTTCTTTCTTTCGATGATGATGATTTTTATGCTTGTAAGAGCTAGTGGCTATTACTGGGGTCTCAAAATTAACCACCTCTGATCATGGCCTCCATTAAGATTAAGAAAAAAATTATTTGGGGGGGGGTGAATGGAAATTAAATTTAGTTACTAGGGGTGCATGAAATAAAAAGTTCAAAAAGCCCTGATATAAATGAGCACACACATTGTATTGCCAATCGGGAAATACACTCCTAACAATTTTCTTATAAGAGGGTAGTTATCTTGTAAACCAAAGATATCAGGAAATGATTTTTTTTTTTTTTGTGCTTTTAGTTAACAGATGATGTCAGCTGGTACACTGCTGCCCTCACAAATTTAAAGGAACAGTGTATTACTGAAATTGAAGTCAACCCAGCTGTTTGGAAAAAGGATAATGGAAGTGATAATCTACAGCCACCAAAAGAAATTGAAAATAACCTTTGTCCAAATGAATGCTCAGAAAATGGTAAATGTATTGGAGGTAAGTATTGTTCTTTATCTTCTCCAACTTTACTCTCTTTGTGAAACACATTTACTCTGTTGATAAGATTTAAGATATGATGACTGTATACCTTGCAGAGGGGTAAGACACTCACTAAAAAAGGATAAGGTGTCCTGAGTATTATGCTAAACTGCATCCAATGGTGAAGCTCTAATTCTAGAAAGTGTGAAGTACCCTGTCAGTGCCTTTACTTCCAGATCCACTCTGACCCAGAATGGAACTATCTACTAAGGTCTCATCTATTGGTCATATAGATCTGTTTAGAAATTATTTGAATTGAATAGGAATTCTAGATACCATTTGGGTGAAAAAATTTATATTAAAAATAGTTACTTGAAGCTATAATTATTATTAGTTACTTTGAAACCATATAATTGCTTGCAAATTATTAGTGTTAGATAGGAATACTTCAAAACATATAACTGTGAACAAACAGATGATTATCATTGAATAGGAATGGTTACTTTAAACCATGTAATTGTATATGAATTATCAGGATTAGATAGAGATACTTAAAACCAAAGAACAATATGTAAATTAGATAAGAATACTTGTTATCATACAACTGTGTGCAAAGAAATGATTAAAAAGAAATAAAAAATGAGCAATATAATGATGATTACAATCAAACATAAATGAATCATATTTTGTTATTAGCCCAGTGCTGTTAAAGAAATAAACCAAACCAAATCAATATTTTAAGAAAATTTTAATACTTCCTACTGTTTTTTCTCTCATTTTACTCATGCTTATATATTCAGGTGTATGTCAGTGTAATCCTGGAATCATCGGTGCTGACTGTTCTGTGAATGCCAGTGAACCACCAGTGCTCATAGATATTCCTGCTGATCAGATCTGTGATACAAATCAAAAGAATTGTTCTACAATAGTTGTTGCTGGTGAAAACTTTGTTAACATTAACACTCTCACATGTCATATTACGGAAATTGAGGTATGTAGTTTCTTACTTATCTTATGACCCTTGTTAGTTAATTTTTTGAAAATTTTGTTAGAATTGAATGAATGAAATGGAAGTCTTTTTGAATTTAGGATAAGTCTTTATCTAGAGATATTTGTATGATACTGAAACCTGCAATTGAACCAGGGACCTTAAGATCTTTATTTTAATGCTCTCACAACTGTGGTATTTTCGCTTAACCTTCTTGAGATATTTTTTGAAATCTAAGTAATAATGAAAAAGTGATTACTTTTCTTTCTTTTTTTTCAGAAAAATCTAATGCTTTTTACTACTGAATACTCTAGAAATTATTTACTAAAAATAAAAAAAAAAGCCATTTTTATTTTGTCATATCATCAGAGTAAGTGCCCTCAAGAAAAGTTAAATAATCAAGAGAACTATCTAATCAAAGATGTTTTCAAAGAATAGATATACTTAAAAAAGGTGTATAACTTGAAGATGAAAGTGTTTGCTTATATAATATTTAAAGTAAAGAATCAGAAATTTTAATGATACACAAATGGCTGTTGAACAAGTACAATAACTGTAATTCTTTATTATAAACATCATTAGAACTGTTAGCATAATAAACAAGTTTTATTACTCTTGTACATGTAAATTCTACTTATCCAAAAAATAACTTTTGAGATCATGACAGTGAAAAGTTCATTCCCTTTTTTAATATTTTTGAGAATTGATGCTAACATTTCCACTGGTACTGATACTCATATATTTTTTTCTATTTGTAATTTCTCAGTTTGTAGGTGGCATTCGTACTAGGCACAGAAATTACACTGTGAAAGCAAAATTTGTTTTCAGTGGTCAAGTAAAATGTCAATTGGAAAACGCAACATCTGTCTTTGTTTCGATCAGTTTCAATGGAAAAATAACAGGCCCAGAAATAATTTTCATCATCTTTGACTCCAGATGTTCTGATTGCAATATGACTTCATGTACAGAAAGAGTATGTACAAATTATAATTATACCCTTTTCCTTTTCTTGTTAAATAAACAATATAAAGTTATGTTATATTTTTAAAAACTTTTTCAGATCTTCAGGTTGCCATGCCGAACAATTCTTCTTTATGGCATTTTTCAGGGCAATGAGATGGTTATTTGGCAGTGCCCATCTCTTCTCTGAGTAACATGTGACACCTTGCAATGAGTTACATACTACCAATAGTATGGAGATCTCCAACCTAAATTAAATGACCCCTAATTTCTGACCAGGCTCAAAGTCGCTAGTTACCTTATGACACCAACATGTTACTAGGGATTTGAATCCTAAACTCATTTACCTCTAAGGCTACAGATTCCAGTCTGCTGTAAAATTTACTAAAAACTGGAAGGATAAGAGATGGATTCATGCCTTTCCCAAAGTGTGAAGTGAAACACTAAGTCATTTCCAGGATTTGAACTCAAGTTGCTTCAATGATAACCTTTATATCGCATGCTCCTTCTAACATACTGTATCTCCCATATTTACTTTTTTGGTTAGCTTGATGATATATCAACCATTGTAGGTTATTTAATGCCATATATATATATATAAGATATATATGATTTGTAAACATAAGTCACTGTTTAATTAAATATCAGTCACATAGTTAAGTGATCAAACAGTTCTTTTTTTAAACAATTCAATTCAGCATAAGTCATTTGTTTGCACTCAGTTTAAATGTCAAACTGTTCTATTTGACCCCCCCCATAGATAGAACCCTATCAGGTGCTACCACTCTGGGCTAGAATGGACCCTGGAATAATGGCAATGCAGGAGTACTCCACATTCCCAAAAACTCCAGCATTACTGTAGCCTCACCATCAGATTATCTAGTCATATTCAGAATACTTGTTGGTTGGGGAGTGTCTTACCCCTCTGCAGAAATGCAGTCAGTGTATTCTACAACCTCAGCCATCTGGGTTGATACTTTTTTAAAGTAAAAAGTTAATTTTGTTCTAGATCAAATATTCTACGATTTTATCATTCATTGTAAAACATTATACCATCAGAATAGATACCATTAGGTATTATTTATTACCAAACTTTACCATATTGAAACCTTGAAACCTAAAGTTGAATTGTATAAATTTATATTAGGAGTGAACTTATTTTTGAACTGCTACTTATTCATATTTTTGGTTAGTTTCTGTGCTATAGAGTTTGGTAATTAGTAATACTTAATAATATCCATTTTGATTTTTTTTAATGCTACACTAAAAATAACAAAATCCTAATATCTTTGGTTAAGAAAAAATGAAGTTTTATGAAAATCTTTTGGTGTGTACTAATGTATGGGTGATACTGTAAGTACAAACAATACTTGTGTAATCAATGTTATTTCTATTAAATTTCTTTAAAAAACCATGAAAACCAAAGCTTTTATCTGATGATGACTCTGGGATCAAGCATGGTTTCAGAGCCAAAGCATCATTATAACTAAACAAGACCACTCCAACAGATACCACCAGGTTTTACTAGATTTCTGTCACGTTGTGGAAATAGCATATGAAAATGCAGCCTCATCATATAATTCTTTGTTATATTCCTAACTTTCTTGTCAATCAGGTAATCAATGAGTAAAAGAGATTTTCACTCTGAAAAATAATTAAGTGATATTAAAATTAAATAATTCTTGAAGAAATTGAAATTTAGATTTATTTAGACAAATGATGAGTAGAAATTGAAACGAATCTATAATCGACTTAAGATTTAGCTATTTATTCATTTATTTTGGTAGGCTTAAAATTTGATAAAAAAGTTGATTGATTCTAATTGGTTAAACAATCTAGAAGGGAAAAGATTTCTTAATTATGTTGAATTTTGATCCTTCAAAATTTGTGAAGCAGTCCAAATATTATCATCTACCATCTCAAAGAAATTCGAAAAAGCACAGTATTCTCAACAAACGTATTGATCAATCAATAAATGTAAAAATACAAATAGAAAAATTACAGCTTCTTGAGTCAATTTTTGCACCAACATTAACACTTTTTTCAGTATGGAAATCAATTTATTTTCCTTGTGTGTGTGTGTGTGTATATATATATATATATATATATATATATATTACAAGAATAACAAACATGAATGTACATCTATAATTATCTATTTTTGCTCAACTGTATATATGTGCTCTCACACACACACACACACACACACACATATATATTCATATATATTCTGAACAAATGGATATGCAACATAATTAAGTTGTCTCATATATATATATAAACTGGTTCATTGGTTAGTGGGTAGAGTGTTCGCCAATGGTCCAGAAGACCTGGGTTCAATCCCAGGTCGAGTCATACCAAAGACTTTAAAAATGGTACTTTATACCTCCTTGCTTAACACTCAGCAATATAAGGTATGTATCAAAGGTAAAGTGGAGCAATCCAGGAAAAGGAGTTGCGCCCTCCCCTGCACCTTGGTGTAGTAGCTATTGAAAAGGGAGCCTTCTGGTCGCCCTCGACTACAGTCTCCAACTTTACTTTACTTTACTTACTTATATATATATAAGTAAATAAAGTTGGCGACCATAGTCAAGAGTGATCTGAAGGTTCCCTTTTCAGTAGCTACTACACCAAGTTGTAGGGGAGGATGCTACTCTTTTCCCTGGATTGCTCCTCTTTATCCTTGATCCATACCTTAAGTGTTTAGCAAGGAGGTATCAAGTACCATTTTTTGAGTCTTTGGTATTGAGCCTCCAGGGCTATTGGCGAACACTCTACCCACTGATATATCATTTTATGAATGTAAAATACTTACCTAAAAATATAGCAGTTTCTTTGTTACCTCATTCGTTTTACATTTGTAATTTTAGACTGAAATCTGTAGAATTGAGGGCCAGTGCCAAGAACCAGGGCAGCTCTTTAAAGATGATCCCACCAAGATTTGCGACCCATCTAAAAACAAGACTGGCTGGACAACCTTGACTAGTAAGAACGTTTTGTTTTAGTGAGACTACATTAACTCAGAATGTATCTAGTAATATTGATTCTAATATTTTGTAAGTTATTGAAACAAAGACAATTCATCAATATTTAAAAGTCAAAAAGAATTGAATGTTGATTTTAACTTTGCATCCTGTTATCAAGTCAGTGGCTAACATCAAGTTTATCTTATGACTAACTTATCCATGAAAATAAATGACAGAAATATTTAAGTAATTTTGCAATTGTGCTGCATTTATAAAATATTAAAAACTTTATATCGCACTGCATCTTGTTTATATTCAAAACTTTTGGAATATTAAACTAAATATAAAATTAATTAAAAATAACAATTCATCCTCTGCTTTGTTCCCTTGCTATAAATGAAAACAATTTTGAATTTACACACGTTTAAATATGTTTTATTTAAGTTTATTTATCTATATAATTAATCAAAATTTGAGTTTGACATGATGTTTCTTGTATATACAACTGTTAGGTTTTCATTAAAAAATGTTAATCAATGTAAAGATAAATGTTGATTTGTAGAGAAATATAATTTAGTGCTGTTTGTAAAATTCTTATATAACTAGTTTATTCATGCCATCAAAAAAAGATGGGGTTATTTAAGAAATATTGTAATTGCATTGTAAGTAAAAATAACAATTAATCCTCTGCCTTGTCCCTTTGCTTTAATGAAAACAGTTTTTGAATATTTAGAAATATCTTGTTTATCTACAGAACCAGTTGCAATTTAAGAGTTTCTTTGACATTTCTTGCTTACACAATTAAAAATGTTTTTAGACTTGGAGTTGAATAATTTGATATGGCACTTGCCTACTAATACATTATTACACTTTTATGTTCAAATAACATACGTTTCAGTTTCTTGAGTCTCTGTTTAAGGAGATGCCATATATATCTCATTTAGTCAACTTTGTATATAGGTTGACCCTTGATATATGGTAAAAAATAATCAATTTATAGAATTTTTTAAGAAAAATAGCTTTTAGTTCCTCCCGATGTATTTTTTATTTAACCCTACAAAATTATTACTCATGTTTAGGTCAACATCAGGTTTTTTTTTGCCTTAGGTTTAATTCATCAAAATTTACCCTATTCATGAAATATATATATATATATATATATATATATATATATATATATATATATATATATAAAATGAGGCCATAAGAATATATTAATTTTAAACAAAATTAGTCTACATTGATTACTTTCCTCACTGAGTGTATTATTGGAACTATTCATATATTTTGTCCTTCCATCTTCATTTCTAATCCTTATTTCTATATTGATTTTTTTCCAGAATCTGATATAAATGCAAAAAAGATTTCCTTCATTCGAATTGTCAATTCAACTCTTGAGACTAGCGTTGAAAATATGACTCTGACTGGTCAACCAACAATTGTTGATGGCAAGAATGGTGGATATGCCATCCATTTAATTCCAGATCAGTGTATCACTGCAGGACAGTTCTTTTCAGATTGCGTTGAAGACAGATCACACAAATGTCTTCTAGGCTTCACCATTAAGTTCTCACTGAAACTTGTCTCACTTAAAGATAATGCTTATATCCTCAGCACAGGGGAAGATCCGGCAACTGCAGTAGGGATATCCATGTATTACCTGCGTAAAAAACTGTTTTTGACTTTCTCTACTGTACAACGTCAGTGGATTGTGTACACCTACATGAAGAGCTCTAAAGATTTTTCTGAATTTAGTATTAGCTGGAGTCAAACATCAGGTTTGAGCATGACAATTGATGATAAAATCAAGGTTGCTGCTACCAAGTACAGGATTCGTTCTGCAGTTAAACCTGTTTTACGTTCTTTGAAATTCAACTGCCCTCACAGCAATAAATGGGGGATTTCTTCAACCATTGTGCTTGGAAGCCTGCGGATATGGGAAGCTGAAAAGACCATTTTGAAAATTCTTGAAATTGTGACAGGTATGTAGAAACATTATATCATTTACATTGTACTTCTTTATAAGCCAAAGTGTATATTCTCCAGCAAATGGTTTTTGTGTCAAATCTTAGGTCTTTCTATGTTTTCTTTTTCCCTTGCAACATGTCTCTAAAAAGTAATTAGATAATTATTTTTAAGAATTTGTCATTCCTCTGTAAATGGCCAAACATTTTGATGTAGAATTGTCAAATTTCATATGGATTTTTATTGGACCTAGAAAATTTTATCATCAAAATATTTTGTTTCTCATGGAAAATGGGGGAAGCTCTCATCAAAGGGGGGACCTTAAACAATTACAGGAAGCCATGTTGCTACAAGGTATAACTAATTGTACATAATTTGAATTTCCAAACTTCAAAAGAAAAAAAATTAATGAATTGTCTTGCTAAAGTAATTATTCCTATTTAATTGAATATTTCTGATTAGGTTTATATGTATTTCTTTAACTTGAGATAATTTCATAACATTATTGATTAGAGAAGACAAACAATGTGGCCCAAAGACAAAAATATTTAAATCAATAAATCTCTTGAGTATCACTCACTCAAATTAAAAAATATCTCAACAAAAGTATGTGAAATTTTTCACATAAAAAATTCTAACTTCATAATATAAAAAATAAGTATTTCTATTATTTGGATTTATCTTTTATAGTAACAATTACCATTTGTAACTGATGGTATAAATTTTTAACTGACAACAAAGATTGTAAAATAACCATGATTCAAGTTTTTGATTTCTTACCTAGCATAGTGGGAGTACTTCAACTAGTTTAATATATTTGCTTTATAATTTTAAATTATGTCCAATGACATAAATACACTAACCTTCAATACATTCTCCAATGTCATTGCAACAATTAATGCAGATATCATTTAGAATCTTCTATGATGATACAAAAGAATTTTTACATGGTAAATTGTTTGGTGTAAATTTTTAATTGACTACAAAGATCGTTAAATAACCAACTACAAACACAACTGGAAGCATCAACATTTTGACCAGATAAATTGTTAACTTCTCAGGAGTCTAATTTGATAGTTTTAGATAATTCTTTTCTGCAAGAAATTTTTGTCTGGTCCTGAATCCTCAATTTTTTTATTCAAGTTTTTTTCCTGATGAAGTCTGATAATTTAGTCTTAAATATCAAAATTATTTTTGGTGTTATATTGCTGGTTTCTTGTTTCCTTTTGAAATTCTTATTGCTTGGGTTGGGGAGGACCTTTTAAGGTAAGATCATGCACCTACCCACTATTAAAGTGCTTAAATTTTGTATTTCCTTTTTATAATAAATAGGAATGTTTTTCCTATTCCACTTCAAGTTTTGACTACTTATCCAGTGTATTAATTAATAATGACAATTCTTTTTCACAGATGAGCCTTTCTTGCCAGAAAAACCAAAAATAGGTATATCCTATGTTGAATCCAAGACTATGTTTTCATGCACTTTTGTTCAAGCCAAAAGAAAAGATATTAGTTATTTCATTCAATGGTACATTGATGGTAAAATGAAAGACAAGCAAGAAATAATGAAAGGAATTACGGCAGTTTATTGGAATGAGACAGAATCTTATGTATACAAAATTGGAACTGAAGTGAGTATTATCAGATTGTAATGCCTTGCTATAATGAAATATTATTATATGAACGCTGGTAGCATAGGGAAAGAAATATGTGAAATATATCTAGTATTATTCAGAGTGGATCAGAAATAATAGGGCTGTCATGAGCTACCACTCATCAATTCTTTCAAATTCCTTGGAACTTACAGTATTGAATTAAAAAAGGAAATGAAAAACTGAACCATTTTTCTTTTCTTTTATCGTTTCCTCAAATTCTATGAAATACCAAAAATTGGAAACTTCTTAGAATTTTCTTTTCCTTGATTTGATATCCTAATTTGTGAGGAAGGGGTTTCCATGGTGTAGTGACTAACATACTAGACTGTGACATCATAGTAAGCAAATTTAATTCTAGTTGTAGTATAACATTCACTTTCAGACTAATACCCTCCTAGTGAAAGGTATGAGCAAAATAATGAGAGGAACTATGTATGCAACTATAGAAGGGATAAGAGCTCATGGTAAGCTACATGTGATTTACTAAGTCACAGAAAAGAATAATAGAGGATCTGGTATAATTTAAATAGGATTTATCAAGTGACTGGAAAAAAAGATATAATAATCACAAAGCTTCATTTAGAGATAAACTAGGCAAATAATACCATCCTGTCAAAATATATTTTGGAGTATAAAGAAAAAGATGACAAAGAACCAAAATTTAAATGGTCTATATTAAAGAGAACTTATGCTTGTAATAAGAGATCCAAACTATATGAATTGTTCTTGAAAGGAAAATTTAATAATATGAATTTTACTAATCCTAATAATCTTTTAAATAAGATCAGAGTTGATGCCAAAATGTTGCTATCAATCAACTGGGCTAATAACGACATTTGGGGCTGTAGATTATGCCAACTGCATCTCTGCAGAGGGGATTACTATACCAGAAGGCTGTATGCTATCTTGAACAAATCCTGGAAGCAACACCCCACAAAACATCTCACAAACCACCCAAGTAAAACAAACAAGACGTGCAGGACACTGCATAAGAAGCAAGGCTGAAGTCATGCAATGTTCTCTTATGGATGGACACAACAGTGTTGGTCAATCAGCGAAGACTTAGACATTAGCTTTGTGCAGTTATAAGATGCAACTTAAAGACTTTTCATGAGTAAGGGATAATAGGGATGGATTGTGAGAGAGTCAGAGAACTCCATGTTGTCGGTGTGACTTGATAATGAGAATTATTAATGTCAGATAGTAATACTTGAAACCCTTTTGTGTCCTTTATATGACATTAAAACTGGATCTGATGGCAAGGTTCCAGTCTTGAAGTTTGGGTAATGTGGAATATTCTCTAATTAACCTTATTCTTAAATCAATTCTGACCCAGAGTACCTATGGGTCAAATAAAACTGTTCAATCTTTTACTAGGGATTATTATTATTATTATTATTGAATTGAATTATTAGTGTTAAATAGCAATACTTGAAACCATTTAACTGTGTGAAAACAAATGATTAATATTAAGTAGAATTATTAGTTTTTTTTAATTTTATTTTTATATATTTTATTGTAATATTGTGCTATCTTTTATATATAAACTTGTTTTTGTTATTTTTTGCAGGTTTTCTGTGAAATAATTCCTTGCTTTGTGTTTGATTGTGAAAACACAATTGGACCTTTTCAGCAAAGTGATAAATTTATATCACGGATAGTGGTAAATATATTTTTCTGCATTTTATTTTATTTCTAAATTTTCATGTAATGGAAATATGAATAATTTCTTAAGGGAAATATCTATTAAATATTAATTATAGCTACTTCCTTTTTCTGTAATTACTTGAGTAACATTCAATACTATCTGGGACTATTTGTTGAATCTTGAGGCTGGAAATTGTAAGTGTACCAGTTGGCCTCAGCCTAACCTAGGCCAACTATTTATGCACTTAAAGTTTGTATCTGGTATATGTTGCTAATACCTAACTTGGCCAAAATTTAGGTCTCAGAAAGTTGCATGATACAGAAGTATATACGGCATTTATCTATTTACAATTAATTATGAAATACATTTTATAAATTAAATTTGATTTGACATTGGGTGTAACAATTGTTACAAAGTTGAATGCTTTAAAATTTTAAAAATCTTTTGTTATGTATATAATATCTTGCAAGTTCAAATCCAATCACATCGTAATTTATTATATATTTTCTTTAAGGAAGATTGTTTGTTATTTTAGCTCAAAGTGCTCAATATTAATGAAAATAGAGTGAATGTATATCTAAAAATCATAGGATTTATTTCCTCAATTTGGAAGACAAAAAATAAGATGCGAAAACAAATTTGGTTGTATGTTTATATATTTATTATGACATTTCACTCTATATAAGCTTCATCAGATAATGATTTTGGAGAGAACAAAATTAATTTTTTGAAAGAATGTATTGGAGAACATTACAAACTGCCCATGAAGTTGTCATGGCACTGTAATTAGGAATGCTGCTCATTATGAACCTGTAAAAAGTATGAGATGAAAAATGTTTTAAATTACATTATTGACTGCTATTTAAACTGAATTAAAATTTTGAAATTATTGTTGTGTGTGAAGTAAAATATTGTTAGTTATAAATTATAATTAAATGATATATTGAAATTAGTGATATAAGATTTTTTCAAAATCATTATCTGATGAAATTTATCCAGTTAAACAATAAATATTTAAACACTCCACCAAACTGGTGTTCATGTCTCCTTACTCTTCTATTCTGTCAGATATTTTATCTATATATTTATTTAAATTTCTTAATTTACACGTTTCTGTAGAATGATCTGTCAGGTTTTGAATGAAATAAAAGACAGCTTAGATCCTATTCAAAATTTATTTTAACAATAAGAATGAACAATATTTGCCATTTTGTTTTCTTATTAGAATCACTTTATTTTAAAAATCATATCAACTTAATACTTGCTCTGTTCTGCAGCACTAGCTTTGTCATTACTTCTGGTATTGCTATGATTTCATGAGAAATAAAAGTGCAGTCCCTTTGTATTTGACATATAGATAATATTTTGACAAAAATATGTAAACATAACATAATGAGAATTTTAGTAATATATTGATAGAAATAAATTTGAGAATGAATATTTTATATTTCTTGATAAGGTGATTTTTGTAATGATATTTTCAAACATAATCTTACATGTGTCTTTATAATTAATGTTTCATTTAATTCAGGATGTTCCATTATGACTGCTCATATGTTTACTTGTGTTATCAAAATCAATATATTCATATTTGTTGTTTTAGGTGGAACAGAAAACTCTTACTATTAGTGAAGGCAGTACAAAATCAATCACAGTGAGAAGCCCTTTGCCACCAAGACTTTATTGCACTCACCATAACAATGAATCCAAAATTCTAATCAGAACTGAAGTTCTTCCTGAAAAAAAATCTTGGCTCTGCCCATCGGGCATTAATTTAACACAGCTTTTTATTAGATCCTTGCCACACATGGAAAATGGCACAATGACATCATGTAATCAAGTTATTACTAATGAATACCAGAGTTGGAAGGAGAAACCAACCAGTATCTTTCTGACTGGTGCAATAGATGGAATCAGGGATTATGACCGTGTTGTAACCGTACTTATTGAACCAATGTTGATTTGCTCATCATCTGATACTGTGATCCAAACCCCTTCAAAAGTGGCTGTAAGTAATATAATATTATAGAAATAGATGCAAAAGAAGAAATAAAATTCTCTATTTACAAAGTTTCTGATTACTCAATGCATATATAAATGTCAATTATGTATATTCCTAAAAAGCAAGATATGCATTGCTTACCCAATAAAAATTATTCCATATAAAATTTAAAATAACTTTATTAAAATTTAATATATTATTTCAGCTGTATCATATAATGCTTCATGGAGACTTTGTGAATTTATATTGTAATGAACATTTATAATTTGTAAGCAAACATTTGCATATGAAAATTTGTATCTGATACACAAAATAGAATTTGCAATAATCTCTTTTCACAATAAAAGCATAATTGGAAATTTTGCAAGAAACCCTTGAATTCATAAATTCAAAGTATTCACTTAAATGAATAATGAATTACTTAACTATTAGTATTTATGTTATTTACACATTTCAGGTCATAGTTAAAGATGTGTAAATGATGTCCACTAATCTACTTTGGATATCTTTTGTCATAGTTTGTTACTTAAGAAAGCCAGAAAGTACAGCAGCTAAAATAATGTGAGCAGAACAACCAAAACAAGAACAATAATATAATTATCATGAATAGCAATTCCTCATTTCAGGAATTTACATGGAGAGTAATTAAGAATATGATACATTCAGGAAATAACTATCATATATATTATTTAGAGATCTACATATAATTCTTAAATAAAGCATTAAAAAATTAATTTTTAATCCTGGGTTTACACTACATCTAGTTCTGAAGATTTGAGCAGTGTGGAATCACCTCTTTAGATGTTATTACTCCCAGGTCCACTTCGACCTAGATCTGTTAAGGTCTCTATATATGGGTCAAACGTATCTATTTGAAAATTATTAGTGTTAGATAGTAATATTTTTGAAACTATATAACTTTAAATTATTTATATTAGAAATAGTTACTTAAAGCTATAATTGTTTATATGTTATGAGATACTTGTAACCATATAATCACTTGCAAAAAAGACTGACTTTAATATTAAATAATCTAGCAAGAGTTGACATGCCATAAAACCAACCAACAATACTTTGTGGTTGTTTATATAGTTCTGTGGATACAGATAGTATAAATGATAGCTCTAGTTATAGGTGAACCATGTTACTTTGAAACAACGGATTGATTATATTAGAATTCAACTTTAAGTGATTTGCTTAAACTCTGAGCAGCGATCTGTCAGTAATAATAGCTCATGCTTGAATGATAAATTATCTGCTATTAAAAGATGCATGAATTATGTGATATATATATATATATATATATATATATATATATATATATATATATGACATGGTAACTTTTTTTTTCTTTTTATTATAGGTAACTGTGACGGATGTTTATAATCCTTCTTTGTGTCGATCTGTCAGTGACCCCCACATAACTACATTTGATGGCCGAAGATATGGTAATTTTGAAGAAGGCGAATTTGTACTTTACCGGCACATGACACTCCCATATGCAGTAATAATCTTTTTTCTTTTTCTTTATTTCTTATAAATGTTATATTGTTTCTTGTCTCTCTTTCAATTGATGTCTTTCCAGTTCCTTGGGTGTCTCAGGTGGTGTAATGGTTAGTATGCTAGACTAGCAAACCTTCACAAGTGACTTTGAGTCTCATTGAGTACTCCATTTATGCGGCCTCATGCCACATCTAAGCAAGAAGCTTAGTAAATTATGATGTCTTTCCAGTTCTGTTTTTATATTTGAATAACCTTAAACTCTTACCTTGATCTACTCTATGACCCACACTGAGCTATTTTTATTGTTACTCTTAGCATTGCCTTTTCTATTAATTTCAGTGTCACTGGAATTGTTTTCAATGTCTACTATTCAAATCCCTGTTATATCTGGTATTATACATTGATTATATACTTAAAAGACTCAACAGTAATGATGAGTGGAGTTTGCTCGTTAAACATAGCAGAAGCTAGCACAATTAAGATTATAGAAAGAATTGGTAAAGGTTTTTTTCAATTGTAGATACAAAATTTCTGCTGCTGATAATGATACAGTTGTTTTACATTTAGCATATTTAATAAATTTTTCAATTTAAAAGATATTAAAAGTATATCGTTTTGAATGGGTTTTATTTTGTGTCTTTAGAATGAGATAATTGAATGTGTATGCACATTTTAGAAATAGGATTTGGATTTGTTACTGAGTATTTTCTATGTCAAACAATATATAAAGAAATTTCTAGGGATTATATTTCATGTTTTGTTTTATTTTTTATCATTACATTGCCAAAGAAAGAAGAGATGTGGAAAATACCAAATACTAATAAAAACTGGGACAAATACAGAAGTGTATGTACACGGGGGAGGGTGAAAAATTCATATGATGATGACATCATATCTACTTTTGATAATTTTTTTTACCAATGGTATCCAAGCACTGCCACATCAATGAAAGAAGTAAGTGGACTGTGAGGAGAATTGTTGAAAAATAGACCTCATATTCTATGAGTGTGTCTTGGTCAGTTTATGAACTTTTCAGCTGACTTTCATAAGCTAGTTAGGAAAGACTGAAAATCTAGTTTTCATTAGACACTTGTTGACTTCTTCTCTGAATTTCAATTTCTCTGTTCTGAGAAAAAAGATATAAAGCACAATTTTGTTTTTTTATATATATTAATCAGTTACCATTAAAATGTAGATAACCTAATGACTTGACATGGGGAAGGGATTGGTGATTTGAGTTCAAACTAATACATTTTGCACCTATGCTCTTGACAAAGACATGAATTCACCTCTCCTTCCTGCTAGGGATAAAAAAAAAACTCTTTCACATTTTAAAGGAAATCCTTCTTGAGCTTTCAGTAATAGAGATCAAGAAACATGCCTTACTGCTAGAACTATGGAACCTACTACCACCTATCACATGTTACTTGGAGCAGAGGTGGGCACTGTCAGGTAATATAGCTATGAAAGATTCCATTAAGGAGAATTACTCTGCATAGCACTATGGGAAACAGCTATGACTAATGAGTTATTATGCCAATGAAATACAATTAACATTAAATTCAAATTTTATTCAGAATGTAATCTGGTAAATCTTTGATGAAAATAAGGTATTCAACAGCTTAACCACAAAATCTCCAATGTAGTTCTCTGAACTTTCCTCTTCAATAAACTCATCCTAAAATTTGTATTTGAAAAGAAAAAAAGTTATGCTCAAATAAAAACAATGTTTTAGCATTCCAAGAGGCTTTTGTTCCTATGGAATATTTTTTTTTGTTGCTATTGTTATTACTACAATATTTCAGCCAATATATTCTTTGGCCCTCTTTTTTCTTTTTTTTTTTTGTTCTTTCATCATCATATTGTACCACTAGCATGGATATCCCTGACCCTCTCTCGCTACTCCTCCCTATCGTTCATTGCTTATGGTAGGTTCAAGCTGCTGTAGGTAGGTTCAAGCTGGTCATTCTGCTTTTGCTCGGCCATATGAGGGGGTCCATAGGAGAACATCACTTATGAGCTCGTCCCTGCTTCTCCAGTAATGTCCTGCAGGTCAGGTTCTTCTAACTTTGATAGTTTTCATGATGGGAGGTAGGTGGCCGTACAGTTGAGACTTTGTTGGGTGTCGCCTCCAGGACTTGTTCAAAATTGCTCACAGCATTCTTGTGTAGTTGCCATCAAGCTTTTTCTCCATACATCTAGTCAGCATCCATGTAGTGCATCCATATAGCAGTATCAACACAACCGCTGCTTGGAAGAAACTGTGTTTCATTTTATCGGTCAGGTCTGATTTCTATATGACCGATACTCTATCAATAGCTGTCCATGTCTTTGTTAGCCACATGTCGATGTCTTTTTCATAAAAAATGATTCAAAATGTGAACCTTGAAACTATGGAAAATAATCTTTTTTTTTTTTTTTTTCTTTTTTTCAGGTTCATACATTTTACAAAAACTGTGATGGAGTTGCCTCTTGTAATTGCGCTGTAGCTGTACGATCTGGGGATGATGTTGTTTTACTGAGTAAGTGTAAACAGAAAAAGGTCAGAAAGCAATATCTTCTTCAAATTCAAATATACAGGAGTGACAATCAACTAATTCCAGGTACTGCTATCTACAGATTCTCTGCTGGAAACAAATATGAGGTAATTTTCTACATATTAATTCTATCTACCTTTTATTGTTTTTTAAATCTGGTATATATCACACTAAGAGAGGAAGGGATGAATAGACTAAGCCAAGTGAAATCTACTTCCCATACTTTTATTGCAAAGATCAGTCAGAAAACCCTCTTATGATATTAATTTTTTGCTCACCATCTCTCTCTCTCTCTGCAATGAGTTTGTTTCTATATCTGTCCTAGTCAACTATGATCTGCTACTTTCTCACTTTCATTGAAATTGAAGTTACTTTATCTTTTTTTATCTATTTTTCATAAAATTTGTCCAAACTTAAAAAGTAAACATTCATCAAATTTTTGGTAACAAATCATTGATTCACTGAAAGATAGTTGAAATACAATGACAATCTATAAATATCAACACTTATTCACAACTCAAGATTTTGTTTCGTTTAAATTCTAAAAAAATTATTTTCATATTTTTATATTCTATTATTAAATTCTAAAACTTTTAAATGATGAATCTAATTAATATCTAATTATAACATTACCTGTGCAATATAACATTGTAATTTCAGAATAGGGGTTCTCAACCAAGGGCAATTCCCTCATAATGAAAATTTCAAGGGAGAATTAGGACCACAGATTAGCAGCCTCTCAGACTGTGGGCAACAAAAGTTCAAAATAGTTGACTAAACAGTACTGGAAAATGAATTTTAGCAATATTTTCCTGAAGTTAGTAATGATAAATTGGATTTAGTGAGAAATCCATAAAAATTTTCAGTTGAAAAAAGTTCCTAGTGATTGTCAAGAGGAACTTCTGAAGACTGATTAAGTAGTGAGAGATATCTTCAATAAGAAATCAATCCCAGAATGTTGACCCTTGATGTGGGATTTCTATCTAAAAGTAGCAAAAAGTCCAATCTATGCATTATTTCTGTTTGCATCCATATATCTTTGTGAGTCAGACTTTTCAACTTTGTTGGAAATAAAAATGAAGCAACAAAGTAGACTAAAGGTTGAAAATGACCTGCACTGTAATCTTTCAAGCACCCCTCCTTGTATTCTAAAATTGGTAAAGAAAAATCAATCACAGCTTTATCAGTAACTGTAATCTTCCTCAGAATAAAGTGAATTACATTACAATACTCAGTGAATTTTTTCTTTACTGAAGTATGCATCATTTAACTTCAGTCTGTTAAGTAATTAGTTATCAATATTAAATATTACTTCACTTTTATGCAAGTTTTTAATGCCATCAAATTTTTTTATTTATTGCTTTTAAATTCATAAAACTCCACAATAGAAATTTTTATGCACTAATATATAAAAAAAATCAGTATTATCTTGATGATATATGGAAAATACCTTTTGAGTCAGAATTATAAGAGTTAAAAAAAAAGGTCTTTTCTATTCTTCAGAAATCTTGTTCAGAATAAATGAAGGAAATTGAAAAGATGGACCTACATTGTTATTTGGAATTAGTCATTTAATTTGGGTTCTCCTTTGTTCAAAATCTTTAATGGTTCCTACATTCCTAATTATAAAAATATTTTGTACTAGTTCAAATACTTACCAGCTGTATTTTCTATTGCACTTACACTATAGATTTTTTTTTTTTTTCCAGTAATTTAGCATTCAGAACCACAAATGATTTCTAAATTATTGATAGTAATAATTTCTTTTTTATGTCCATTTTCTGTTTTCAGCTCTCAAAACCATGCAGATAAAAGCAAATTTTCCATTTGTTAAAATACTTGCTAGCACTACTGTTTGTCATAAATTTTTTTCTCTCAAAAACATAATGAGCTTTTGTTCTCTCAATGAGAGAAGTAACTTTCTGACAATGAAAGGGGGAACTGAAGTATATTACATTTTTTAAGATCTTATATTGTGGCAACATATTTTTCCAGGTCCATCTTCCAACTGGTGCTGTTGTGATTCTCAGCACATCTCCCAGAAACAAGTTTATGAATATATGGATGAAGGCTTCACCAGCAGATTTTAACCAAAGTGAAGGTTTGTTAATTGTTCATTTAACTTTTCTGAAAAAGTTTAACCTTTTGATTTCACAAGGGATTAAGACATGTTAGATTTATTAAGTAATTAAATGAAAAATCCATTGAATTAGGAATCAAATCCTTTATCTATAATTTGCAAGAGAATAGCACTGGAAAGTTGAAATTAAATGAATAAATCTTGTGTGAGTGTATTGCCAAGAATACTATACTATTGCAAACTAAATAGAAAGAGATACTAGCCTACTTGCTGAAAGAGAAAGTGGCTTGCTAGAACCTTTTGAATACTGTTAGGTAGCATGATGAACAAATGAGATCTATGATGCAGCTGTTGAATGAGATTTAACAAAGAAATATTTATTTACATAATTTACAAGAGGATATGTTGTTTTGTAAGAGTTGTTAGTCAACAGTCTTTTGTGATGTTGATAAATAATAATTTGTATTGTGTTCAGTTGTAAACGTGTCTTAAAGTGGTGAGAACAAGGACTGATATTGAGATGGATGGGAAATAACTCCAAGTTCAGGCAAGGTTGTGAAAAATCACATCTTATCTTAGGTGGATCAGATTTAGATTGTTGAAAATGAGTGGGAAGTGTTCAGATTGGTTGGTAAATAGTATTTTTTTAATATTTCAGGTTTAACAAAAATAGAATGGCACATAGAACCTATGTGCAGAAAGCATATTTTGGTCATTCTTATCCTAGTTTTTGAGGTGTGAACATCTAGTTAAACTTGGACATGAATATTAGTATGAGGTAAAGGCAGGATATAGAAAATATATATATATATATATATATATATATATATATAATCATGGCTTGGTTCCATGAATGAAGATCAAAAAGGAGTCAGCCCATGCCAACTGCATACATATTTATATCTGATAAAGTCAATGCAGGACAAGTAGGTGTGGTCAGAGTTTGGTGGCATAGTATTGTGGTTCCTCTTGTGTTTTTTACCTTTAAAGGAGGAGACAACAAGGGTTAGTAGTGATATGCCAAAGATTACAGTTCTCAGCACAAGTGGACTATCAGATGTAACATATTCCAAGAGATTTTCTTCAAATTTTCCCTTGAATTGCTTCTTTGGTGCCCTTCTGTTGTGATAGTCAGCAGAGAATTCAGTGCACTGTATGATCCTGGGTAATGATTCCCTATCCTGTGGACACATGTCCTGGGCAATGACTCCCTATCCTGCTGACACATGTCCTTCTCAGAATAGCTGGGACTTGAGTTGGATGGTTTTGATGCTAGTGATGTTCCCCTTTTGAAGGACCTAAATATTGGTAACAGTCATTCCAGTTGATGTTGAGGATGGTGCAGAAGCAGTATTGGTGGAACCACTTAATTAGTCATAAGTTGTAATGACGGATGAATCATGAGTCTGAGCGATATAAGAGGATGAAAAGGATTATGGCACTATACATGTTAATCTTTGTGCACTTCTTCAGATGTCTGTTGTACCACACATGTTCATATAGTTTTCCAAACCTACTGCTTGCTTTTGTCAGCCTATTGTCAACTTCCTTATTGATCTTAGCATTTGACAAGATGGTGCACTCTAGGTAAATGAACTGATGGACTTCCTTCAACTCTGCCATGCCAATTGTGATGTGAAGGGGGCAGTACACTTTCCAAGGTGCAGGCTGGTAGAGTACCTCTGTCTTCTTTAAACTGACTTCTAGTCCAAAGAGCTTGGCAGCCTCTGAAGCAGAAATTAATGTGCGACAAAGCTTTCTTTGAGGGCAACAAAAGCAGCATTGCTGGCAAAACTAATGTCATGAATCCATTGCTCTAGGGTCTTTGTGTAGGCTTGTAATCATCAGAGATTAAATGGGCTTGACTCCATCTTTAACATCAAGATCTTTTAATGCTTGTTTGAGCATCATGCTGAAGAAGATAAAGAATCAATGCCAAGATGAAACCCTGCTTAACTCCATTGGTGATTGAGAAGAGCTCTGAGAGGTCACTGTCAAGGAAGTTGACTTGACCACACTGATCTTCATTATATATACACATATATAATCTAATTAAATTCAGAATAGTTTCAATTATTCTTGTGAATGGAAGTGTAAATACATCCATTTGTAGTCATTATTCAGAACTGAATTTATAAATGAAAAATGAATATGATATTTATGAATGAAACATGAAGTAGGATATTTATACAGCCAGAAAAAAGAAAAAAAGAGAAGAAAAAAAAAGACCAACAACACATCTGCCTTCTGGCCTTACTCATTGTAAACCCCCCTCTCTGGCAGACTTTACTCATCTACTCTCTACTGCAATTATATGAACTGTTTAGACAAGTATAAGCCCATTTCATCAATTTGATTTAATTAATTTTCCTTTGATATTTTGAGATTTGACAAAAAGAATCTGAGAACAAAAGCTTATTTTTAATTGAAAAAAGAAAAAAAGCAAGTAGTTACATAAAAATGAAAAAATGCATTTATTTAACTAATTATTAATATAATATTTTCTGGAAATTTAAGCTCAATATTTGTTAAAGTGGATGTTGTGCAATTCAACAATGAAGAAAGTCATGGCAGTAAAAAAGCAATTACATTTACCAAGAATATTATCATGTAGTTATAAGTTAAATATTTTCACTTGTTCAATTTATTATTGTATTGTATATATATATGCAAATGAATATTGTTCATAATAATTAAATATGAAACTCATGAATAATGGATTAAAAATGTCATATAGATCTTTAATCTTTGTTGGTTGTTTCTATTTAAACTGTGGAATTTCTATGGGTTCAATTAGTTGTTATCAATATTATTAACTTTTTTCTACTTTGGTATTATTATTATCATCACTACTACACTGGTGATATTAGTTCATTACTTATTATTCTCATTATACATTGTATTTTGTAGGTCTCTGTGGAAATTATGATGGAATCAGAAGCAATGACCTGAAGAAACCAAATGGTCAAATTGTGTTTACTAGAAACTACCAACCCCGAGACTTCTCCCTCAGCTGGAGGTATACAATAATATATTTTTTTATTTTTGAAATGATTAAATGAATCTTCAGGTATTGACTGAAAATACTTGATTGATCCTTTCAGTTTTAAATACTTAATGTTTCTTGTGTGATTTTCAGATCTCCAATCTTCAATCATAGTTTGAATTGTTTTCAACCAGAATATAAAATGGAAAAAAAAGAATTTCTTAGATCTTTGTGTTAAGTTTCACTTATTCTTTTCAGTGATCAATAATTAAATCTTTACTGTTACTTTTTCTTTTCTTCTTTTTGTTCTTTTTTTTCTTTTTTTCTCTCTTTTTTCTTTTCTGTGATAAATAATTAAATCTTTATGCTACTTTTTTTTCTTCTTTCTATTGTTTTTTTTTTTCTTTTTCCTTCTTTTCTTTTCTTTTACTTTTTCTTCATTCTTTTCCATTTCTGCTTTTCCTTTATCTTCCTTTCTATTTTGTCTTTCTTTTCTTCCTTTCACAAAAGAAAAGGACAAATGTAACCATGACAGCAATAATTGTGTCAATAACTCATGTTGACTAATCAATCCAATGATGATAGTGATGATTAAGGCTTAAAGATTTTTTTTTAATTATTTCATTTGAAGAAGAAATTTATTTTTCCATTTATCACTATTGTTTCTTAATTTTGATTACTTTTTGTCTCATTCTTCAGAGTGAATAAAACTGATTCTATCTATAATGGTTATTGTCCATCCATTGGGAAAAAAAGGAGTCCTATTGTATATTGTCAATGTAAAAGGAATTCAAAAGAAACATGTACAAACACCGGCTATATAGTTCCATGTGCATTCCAGAACATGGCTTCAAGTAAGTATTAAAGGATTTTTATGTTTTATAATCATTAATACTCATGCAGATAATTAATTCAGAGACTATGAAATAACAATAATCAAAAAGCAGAAAAAATTTAATGTGTTATGACAATGTGCTCTTGTAGCATTGGTTTTAATTTGTACATTTTTTTATTTCTAAGAATACACACAAAACTTATGGATGGAAGTTGATTTAAATAAAAATGTTATATATATATATATATATATATATATATATACAAGGATAGCATAGAAATAAATAACAGTAAATGATGAGCGTCATTTTCTTGCCTATGCAATTATCAAACCAATGATCACATAGGTAAGAAACTGACAGTCAATAAGCACCATTAACTCTTTGTCTATGCTATCCTAACTTAGATCTACATATGCTCTATCACTGATATTGAGCATTCTTTATTTGCAAATATAGAAAACAATATTATTAATACACTATATATAAATGGTAATGTTGTAGTCATTTGATTTTTTTTACTAGAATTTTATAAATGAATTCAATTGAATTGAGATTATTGATCTTTATTTATTCTTTTATAGATGATATAACGGATTATTATTGGAATACATCTATAATTCCACGAAAATGTTTTGGGGAAGATACTGACACTTTTATATACAATGCAAGTTATGTACCAAAGGTAAAGAGAAAAAATACTTGGCTTTCTTTCATATAAAGTTTTCATTAAAAATTTATATATACTGTATATATTTGAATATCATGTGATGTTCTGAGACTTAAATTTTTTTGCCTAATATTAGGTGATTGCACTATATGCAAGATACAAACTTTCTCTGCGTAAATAATTAACCATAATTAACGGGCTTCCATAAGGGTTAGTTTTCTTCTGAAAGTTTGTCAAAGTCCGGTAAGGGTTAGTTTATAGTTTAGTCGTGGGTCTTGTATATTTTAGCATAGTGCTGACTGAGAGAAAGCTGCTGCTGGGTGAAAGGAGCTAACCAACACTACATCCAAGGACATATGCGTGGTGCCCAGACACGCCAGCACAAGGTTATCAATCCGCTGGTCACTGCCTGAAAGAGAAAGAATACTTTGTCCCCTTTGTCAAGAGGAAAGCCTTTTTTCTTTTTACACATGTGTCATCTCCTTTTCCCGTTAGAGACCTCTGGGAGTTTCTTCAAATTTAATAGTTTTCTTTTTCTTTTTTTCTTTTTTTTTAATTGAATTTTAAATTTCTTTATTTACTTATTCATTCCCTACACATTTTTATTTTTTTAGTTTCTAATTTCGATGGTTTTGTTCCTGTTTTTATCATTTAATTTGTAATATACTTTTTTGTTTTATTTTTCAGGATCCTCAATGGCCAACTCCAAGTGGAATTAAGGAAGTTGATGCCCGTGGCATCTGCTTTAGCTACATTGAACGAAAAAAATCTGCTCAACTTTGCAAGAAAGTTAAAAATGTTGAAATTGATGACAGTGTTGAATCTTGCATGAAGGATATTTTGGTAAAAATATATAATCTTTATTTTAATGATTCAATTATTCCCTGAATTTTACCAAAACATGGCAAAAATGGCATACTATGTGAAATCCCTTCGTATAATATAATAGTATTAAAATGCACTTAGTAAATAAAACAATTTTTAGTCCAAGGGGAACCTTAGTGGCTGTAATAATAATAATAATTATAATTTGGGATTTACATTCACCCCAAACATGATAATTTTTTCATACAGCAGAAAATGTCACATCTTTACAAGATTTCTGTTAGCAAAAATTGAATAAAAATAAAATATGCACTAAACTAGAGAATAAAGCAATTTCCAATCCAATTTGCAACTTAATTATGATACTGTTTGGTCTTCAATTACATTCATTTCAATCATTATAAATTCATAAGGAGATAACTATCAAATGTTGATTATAGAATACTTCCCTGTATATTGTCCTTAATTGGAATCATTTTTGAGATGAGGCTTTTTTTAAATCCGAGAATTAATTTTTATTATTTATTTATTGCGGACTTTTCCCCCTCATCTTGGTAGTTTTTGTGTTGTTTCTTCTAAAATCACCTGAAGAAGGCCAGAGGGAATTTGGCCGAAACGTAGTGAAAAGAATACATCCCATTCATTTTTAGTAAATTATAATATAAATTCTATAACTAAAAGTGACCTGAGATTTAACTTAAAGATCATCAAAGTTGATTTTTTTTATGTAAGTTTTATCATGATACTTTATTTTAAAATATGTTGTTTAATTGTAATTTCTGTGAGATGTTCATTCAGAGAGCTAGAATTTAATAATAAAAAATTACAAGTAAAATTGATGACCATAGTTGAGGGCTATCCGAAGGTTCCCCTTTCAATAGCTACTGTAGGGGAGGACGTTACTCCTGCCCTGGATTGCTCCACTTTACTCTTGATACGTACTTTATAATGCTGAGTGTTAAGCAAGGAGGTATCAAGTACCATTTTTTGAGTCTTTGGTATGACTCAACCTGAGATTAGACCCCGGTCTTTCAGGCTATTGGCAAACACTCTACCCACAAGGCCAATGGGACTTCACTGACATGAAATTGAAGTTATGAATAAAAATTATTCGAGATTAATTATTCTATTTATATTGTACTTGATCAATTTAAAATCACTCAAAATTTTTTTTCTTTTTTACAGTTAACTGATGATATCACCTGGGCAAGATCTATGTATGAGGATATCAAAGTACAATGCAAAAATTCCATCTTATCTAATCCTATCAAAACGGTCAATGATACTGGAGTTGCACAAACATCACAGGAGATTCTAAATAATATCTGCATCAATGATTGCAATGACAATGGAGAATGTATTAAAGGTTTGTATAATTATTTTATTAAACATTATTCGACATTATAGAGCAATTATATTTAACTAGCTGAAGTACTCCCTCTGTGCTCGGTAAAAAATTAAAAACTTTGATCATCACAGCTGTTTACTATATTTTGTTGTTATAAGAATTTTATGTGGTGTATGATAGTGGCCTGAGCTACCAACTACGCTTTTCCATAATGCATTAGACTATTTTGTTGATAGCCTAACCCTGAATAGTTCGGCAAGGAAAGACTACATGACATGAAAAGTTAAACTGCAAACATTTAATATTTACATATATGGTACACAATAATAATTGTACCAAACCATAGTTGCTTCAAGAACAAGGTGATGAATGGCAGAAGTTACACTTATGTAGGTCAGGTCTAGTGTGAGTTCTCGTAAGATGATTTATATGCATGTGCTCCTCACATAGCAGAGGCTGAAGTAGACGTCCTAACCCTAGGACCTTCCTGTTCAAAAAATGGTAGAACTCACTTCTCAAACTGTCATATGACCAACAGTCACATGATTGTCAGAAGCTTCACCCATGATTCACAAGAAAAGGAGACAATTATGTTTTGTTCCTAACATTGTCAATTAAAAAGTTATTAATTCTTATGCACTATAACTTTTTTATGTTGTCAGGTTTCCATACCAAGTAATTCCCCTTTATGATATTTCTCAGGATGATGGAGTAAGTAAAAGTTGGAAACCTTAGTCGAGGGTGACCTGAGGGCTCCCTTTTACAATAGCTACTACACCGAGGTGTAAGAGAGGGTGCTACTCCATTCCCTGGATTGCTCCACTTTACCCTTGATCCATACCTGATAGTGCTAAGTCCTAAGCAAGGCAGCATCAAGTACCATTTTTTGAGTCTTTGGTATGACTCGACCTGGGATTGAACCTCAGTCTCCTGGACCATTGATGAACACTCTACTCATTAGGCTAATGGCCCAGTTGATGATGGAATTATTATTGTAGAGATAAGCAGCATTCAATAACCCTGCTTAATTTGATACATATTGTTGTAGTACCTCTAAGGCAGCATATAAATTTCATATTAAGTTCATGCAAAATTTCTGAGTGTCATCTATTGCAGAATACTAGCGAAATCTTAGAAATATATTTGTAGTTTATTTATATGTACACTTTTCAAGATTATTTACCAAACAAGAATTTCACTTGACTTTTATAAAATATTCTCTTTTAAACTTTATTTTTGTGATATATTTAATGAAATTTTCAAAACTTGGGAGACTGTATTTGATGAGTGTGAAACAACTGAAAATGATTTACATAACAAAAATTTTGAAAAATATTCATTTAACATTTTTGTTCACTTATGTATAATTTTAGTATAAATTTTGATTCATCTATTCTTTTTATTTCGATTGAAGTAACTGAAAATGTGAAAAATCACTTGTTTTCACATAGGAAATAAGTTAATTTCTAAATTTAATTATCCAGGGCACAAAAGAAAAGTTTGAAGAGAATAATGGTCATTTTCTATAATTTTACAATGTAAGCAATTAAGAAATAACACACACTATCCAGGAACAGAATTTGTGCTATATAATGTTATCCAGAGGAAAAAAAAGCAAAGTTTGAAGGAAAAGATGTGTTAAGTAATATTAGTTGAGAAGTATTGTAGAATTTGAAAAAGTTAATTAAATATCAGATTCAGAGATATCAGGTCAACTGAGTGTGAGTGATAGGGTATGACCCCGAGATCAATTTGAGAGTTTGGTACTATTTACCAACCCTTCCGCTCGGGCAGGATATGACACAAGGTCAATTTTTAAGCGGAGTTTAACAGGTTTGAATTCAGAGTTTTCCTTCTCCTAGACTAGTTGCCTCACCAAGGCTGAAGAACCTAGTCCGTCCTACTATTTACCCATAGCTGGAGGGAGAATAAGGGGGTTTATACCTTTCCCAAGGGTATTTGCCCGAAAGTGAACGTAATAGCGCGACTGGAGTACGAACTCGCGTACTACAATTCCGCAGTGCATCGCTTTAACCATTACACCACGAGGACACCCAAAATTTGAGAGTTTGGTGGGGATTGAATAGTCACCATTATGTGATCAAAAAGTTCAAAAATTTAGAAAGATAGTTGGAAATTTGATTAGTTTGTTCCAAGGAGCTTTGATGCATTTGTGTAAAAAAAAAAAAGAAAATGGTGGGTTCATATTTTTCCATCTATGTTTAAAGATACACTCCTTGAATGTAGTCAAGTTATATATAAGGAAAAGACAGATAAGAAAATGAATGTGTCATCAAAATTACACCTCACTACTTTTGAGTTAAAATAATTATTAGCATCATCTGAAAAAGATAGCAGAGAAGAGGGCAATCTAACAATGGACATTTTCTATACTTTTTTGACCTAACCAATTATGAAATAATGCATTGTACCCAGGAACAAAATTTTTGTTATAGAGTGTTATTTAAGGCACAGATAAAAGGATTAATTTTCATAAAAAAAACAATCCTTTCACCGAAAATAAAACAGCACTTTGAAAAAAAAAAAAAAAAAAGAAAGGAAAAAATGAAAAGATAAATGTGCCTCATGCTTACAAGTAAGAACTATTTATTACCTAGTAACTAAAAATAGATAAAAAGGAGTTAGAAAATTTTGAAGAAAAACACTAGTTGCTAAAATTAATTGTTATTTTAGTGACCAATCAAAAATACTGAATCAAGTAACAATGATACAAATTCATTCAAAAAAAAAACACTGGGTCACATACAAGTTACAAGGAACTGATATGTCTTCAATGAAAAAAAGGAGCTGGTACTTACAACTCAAAAAAAGGGGTATTGTATGAATGGAAAAAAATATTTGGAAGAGTCTCTTAGACGAAAAACATCTCTTGGGAAAATCTGTTCACTTTTCCATCAAGAATACAGTGAATAATGCAGACACGAAGTTTCATTCAGCAATTCTTTCTGCACTTGTATAGGACAGCAAATTCAATTGTACTCCTCATGGTCTGAGTTGAGACAGTACAAATTCTCAGATATAGGTAACAGCACATTTTACCAGGAAGAATACAGCAAAACATGGTAGTTCTGGAACACCTCGGATCAAAATCAAGACAGCACAAATTCACCAATATAGGTAACCGCATATTTCTCCATGGGAGGTCCAGTACAGCAGCAAAATTCTCTAAAGGGTTTACTCCCTATTCACTATTTTCCCTTAACTGTAGGGTTTAAAAACTAGCACATCCAGCCAAAATTCACTGGACTACAAAAATGATGTCTTGACTGCTTCATGACTTTAGCTGAAAAGATTTATTTTCTCAGCAGGTGGTGTCAGTTCAAAAAAAATCCTGTCATTTCCTTCCAGCGGTGACAACCATAAAAGTCCCTTCCAAGAAGATGTTACATTACAATAAAATAATTCCAACACAGAAGCAGTTTGAAGGGAATAATGGCTATTTTTAGTACTTTTACAACTTAAGCAATTAAGAGATAACACATTCTATCCAGGAACAAAATCTGTGTTACACAGTGTAAGAAAAGTTATTTTTTATATATAGTGTCCCTTCAAAGCTTTGTTTTTTTGTAAATTTCTTTTAAAAAGATACTAATATTTAATTTCATGTTGCATTGAAATAGAGAAAAGACAAAAGCATATTTTCGTTAAATAGTAAATGATTGTGACTCAACCTTTTTATTCTATTGTGGTTCCTCTTTTCAGGTGCCTGCAAATGCAACTCTGAGTTCACTGGGGAGGATTGTTCTGTAAACAGAAATGTTCCACCCCTGTTGGAAGAGATTGATGGTGGACAAATTTGTGATATCAACCTGAAGAGGTGTCTAAGCAGAGTGGTCATAAGTGGTTCTGGCTTTACAGATGCTCTGAACCTTGTTTGCCTTTACAACAGCACTGTAAGTTCCAATGATAAACATTGAGTGCACAGGAGTCAAAACACTTTTTACAGTCACATACTAGAGTCGGCACAGAATATCTCTAATAATATCTTTTATTGCATTAGGCAAGCAATTCTCAGCAACAACACAATTAGATGAAGTTCTGTTTATAACAGACTACAGGTTCATTCAATTCTACAATTATAAATTTAGTCATGATATTCACACAAACTTTTAATCCTCAAGTTTGAATCTTCCCAAGGGATGTAGCTCTCATAGATTATATTTAAGGAAATAAAAACATGGGATCATTCAACTGTCCTATAATTGTGATAATTTTGTCCTTTTCTTTTTTCTCCAGTTGTAATATTGCTATGTTTTATGACATTTTTATTGATAAGCTCAATATTTTAAGTTCATTGATGAACAATTGTAAATATAAAAAAAAACTAATCATTCTCTTTACTTTTTAAAGAACAGTATATTTTAAAGCTGTAGTTTCTAAACCAGGGTGCTGCAGCCCAAAAGTGCTTTATAAAATGAATGTATTTACCCAACCCCACTTTCGTAGGCATCCCCTTGTCAGTGGGGCTTAGAATATGCTGACAATATCTCCTGCAAATGGGTAAGGCACCCCCCCCCCAAATGGTGTCCTGGATATGACACTAACTGCATTTATTGATGAGGCTGTTTAAAAATTATTCATACTCAATAGGATTATGTGAAAAAAAAACTTAATTAACAACAACATGAAAATATAAATATGAGGTTACAATAAATGTGATTACCTAACCTTCAAGACATGAAATAACCCTACATGGGTTGACAGACAATTAAAATCAATCATTCACCACAGGCAGAATTCAATTTAAAACCTGGCACCAATTTTTTTTTTTTTTTCAACATCTCTCTGTTTTTTGTATGTTTTTTTTATTTGTTTCTTTTTTTCTTTTATTTTGTTTCAGAAAAATCTGCTAATTATTAAAAATGGTACATTAATCAATACAGAAAGCATAGATTGTCCACCTCCAAGTCAAGGTGTCTACTGGGTTACAGTCAGTAATGATGGAGGTTCTCGTATGAGTAATAAACTTCTTTATATACTCTATGATTCCAACTGTGAAGAGAACTGCAATGAAAATGGGTGCCAGACCAAAGTAAGCAATTATCTATTTTTTTATATCTTCTGAAATTAAATTGATCTTATAATATAACTATTATGGGACAATTATATATTTTTTCCATCCTTTTGACTGCTAATTCAGTTTTCTTATGCATATATTTGGTGTATGTAAAGTCAAGGATCAATTTGTCAAATTCACCCCCCCATATATATATATATATATATATATATATATATATATATATATATATATGCACATTAGTATTTGTGAAATATGATGACATTGTATTTATCATTATATTAGCTACCTGCAAAGTTACTTAATTTGAGATGAGTGTCCTGAGTATGATACTAAACTGCATCTGATGGTGAGGTTCCAGTTCTGGAGATCAAAGAAGTCTGACATACTCCATTACTCTCAGGTCTACTCTGACCCAGTGTGGTAGTACCTGTTAGGGTCCCATCTAAGAGTCAAATAAAACTGTTTGATTACTTAATTTCATATAACTGTAAATTATTTGTATTAAGAATAGTTACTTGCAGCTATAATTGTTTACTTAGGATCATTGTTATTGAAATCATAAAACTCTGTGCAAATTATTTGTATTAGATAGGAATACTTGATATCCATGTGCAAAGACAAAACCTCTCAAGAAACAACTATACAAAAAATGTAAATATAAATGTACAATGAATGTGATTCCCTAACCTCTAAGTATAAAATAACACTAGACAGATTTGTATACCATTAAAATCAATCCATTTGAGATGAGGAAGTTACATGCTTCTAATGATGTGGGGGCAGATCACAGGTCACCGTTTTATATATTTATGTGTGTGAAAAGATATACTTAGATAGAGAGTCAAAAAGTAATGTTTTGAAGCTCGAGCCAGCTCATACTTGTTACCACAGAGGAAGTGGGTAGAAAGAAAAGGTAAATCAGTTGTTATAAGATGACTGACTAAAATAATGCCAACTCCATAGACTCAAGAAATAAGAAAACTCAAGAAAGTTAAAGCTTTTCAAATTTGTGAAAAGAGATTTGTTGCATTGCTTTTCTGACTTTCCTTCCACATAGACAATCATGCAAGAACAAAAAAATAAAAGTCTCTAAAATAGGCACTGAATTCTGATAATCTTTTGAGATTGTTTAGCTAACTTTACAAGTCAGTCAATAATGGCTTAACACTTTTAAAGTCCCCATCAAAAATACTTCCCTTGCAATAATACATCTTTTTTTTTGTTATCATAGATATCAGCATGTACATTGATGTATGATTGTTATGTGTAGGTATAGAATAGGTGCATGTTTATACTAAACTGAATTGTTTGAAATGAAACTGTTTTTGATATTGAAACTGTACTTACACTAAACTGAATTGTTTAATATAGAACTGTTTTCACATTTAACTGTGTGTAAACAATATCTGTACTTATACTAAACTGAATTAGCTGAATTAGAACTGTTTGAATATACTGAATACCTTGAAATAGAAATGTTTTTGACAATTAAACTGTGTACTCATGCTAAACTGAATTGTTTGAAATAGAACTGACTATTTGCTTAAAAATGGATTTGGTGTTAAATAACCTAAAAATGTTGATATACCATAAAACCCAAACAACCAACAATATAGAATAGGTCACCATAGACATTTGCATGTATAGAATAGGTCATCATTAATGTGTGGTTGTACATCAGAGATATTTGCATGTGCTTCTAATCACTTGATGGTGAGAGTTAACAGGAACTTCATGCAAGAAGAACCAAATTTTATCGCAGTAAACATAAGATATGCATTTAATCATATTTTGTGGTTTTGAATCCTAAATTTCTTGGAAAAAAATTGATACCATTAAACTATTAAATGAAAAAAAAGGTTCTTTGGGTTTTTTTTCTTTTTAAAATCTTCTTCAGAATCAATTAACAAGATTAAAAAGATAAATTCACATTGTTATTTGGAAGAATTACTAGTAATTTAATTTTGATCCACCTTTATTCATCAACATTTTTAATGGCCTCTGTGATCTCAAACAATAAAAAGTTTTTTTTAATTTTTTTCACATGCTTAATAAGCTTTTCTTTCCATAATATTATCAGGTCATTGGAAAGCATTTCTCAACAAATGCTTTCTAAACTTTCCCTCCATAAATAGAAACAAAGTATGTCAAACATTTAAAAAAAAATGAAAATTAATCTAAAGTCACAGACAATAAGACACTGGATCTGATTCAACTAACACTCATGTGGACATAGTCTGGAGCAGTCACAAGACAATGAAAACTGCATTTTCTTACCAGTAATAATTGAGAGAAAAGTCTACAACTTTGGTTGCATTGGATCCTACCCTCTCTATGAAAAAATTTCACTGTCAGTCAAACTTTGTGGCAAATATTTGTTTATTTTATTTCATGTTATTAGTCCATCATAGAACAAGGCCAAATGTTTGTATACATCAATCAATAATATATATTGCTGCCTCAACTGTGATAGTCTTTATGAGCATTAACCAATAGAAAATACTGATCATAAGTATTTGAACAAGTACAAAATGAAAAACCACTCAATTTTCTATTACAAAGAACATAGTAATGTACATTTTGCTTATGAAAAAAAATCTAAAAAGGGCCATGATCATCCATGTTCCTTCAGAACATGGAAGTTTCCATTCCATTTTTTTTTTTTTTACTAATCAATGATATATGAACTACCATAATTATTTGTGTATAAAATCTAATTCCTAACTTTGTATATAATACACTGTAATGGTAGCACCATGAGGCAAAAAATGAGGTAAAAGGCTCGACTGGTAAAGAGGTTGTCTATTCACAATGGGTCTTTGTTCCTTCTTTAAACCCTTCTTTGACTCTTCTTTCACTGAAACTAAAAACAAAATAGAAAACAACTTCTGATCAAACAGATCAATAATTCGGGCAAATACAGATACAGTGTGTGATTCTTACCTCTGTTTTCACCTCAAAGAATGCCCCCCTTCGCAAAGTCTAAAATCGCAGTTGTCAGGCAATATGTGTGTTCTGCTCGGAGAAATGGTAATAAAATGCTCGACGACTCTAACCGTGTCACATGTGTGACTGGTTGGTGAATAATGGTAATATGTCCCCAACTCTAAAGATGCCCGTACCAAACAAGGGGGATAGCTCCCTCATTTACACACACACTCCTAACTTTGTATATAACACACATTCATATATAATCTAACTTTAGACTATAAAATTCTGGAAAAAATTCTCATAAATAATACACACTGACTTTTTAGAATTTGTAGCCACTCGATTTAACCTAAATTTAGAATTTGTTCAAGTCAACTTTTTATCACTTCATACTAACTAAAAATAAGAATTTATATAGTTTACATTATGTCTTAAAACACCAAATTTGTACCATATTTAGAGCAAACACATGAACATATTCATGCAAAAATGCAACAAGCTAATTTCACATTAGGAGAAAATAAAATTATAAACAAACACACATTCTAAGGAATATTTTTCTGTAATGTAAGCACATGAGTTTTGACTATAGATATAACTTTCCATCAGTCATCCCGTCCCATATATGGTAAGATGTGATCAGAAAAAAGTTAATTATATAGTTCTCATGAATAATATGCACACCTAACTTTTGGGCTGAAAAATCTGAAAAAATAGTGCTTCTTACAGACAAATAATTTCAGTAAAAGGATCCTTTTATCACAAAAAAGATTCTGTCTTTTGTAAAATTATATTCTAAATATTAAAATCTGTAAATTTTTCAATCTAATTTCGATAAATAAATCTATATATCTTACAGAAAGATGTATGTTCAATTGGTAAAAACTGCTACACTAGAGGCTTTGTCAAATCTGACAACTACTCTCTCACCTGCAAGCCAGAAATTTCAAAGAATACATGGACCATTCTTCCAAGTACGTATAAAAATTTAGAAATTTTATAATGAGAATAAAAAAAAATCAAAATTAAACAACGCTCTCATTAAAAATTGAAGAATTTTATATATTGGTTTTTACTTACTACTAAAGCTTAGTGTAATGGTTATCATCATAGGAAATGGAATTGGCAACCCAAGTTCAAATCCTGGAGGAAGCTGTGTTTCAATTTGTGCTAATGCCCTTGGTAAAGATGTGAATCAATCTGTTCTCCTTCTAGCTATGAGTACATTGTAGTCATCCTGCATTGTCACATCCTGCATTCTATTTTTTGTAAAGAAATACAAATATCAACAAAAATAAGAGATTACTAATTGTAGCTTATATGAATATATTTTAACATATATATATATATATATATATATACACACACACATCAGCACATTGTCCTGGTTGGTAGAGTATTAGCCAATGGCTCAGAAGATCAGTGTTTAATCCCAGGTTGAGTCATACCAAAGACTCAGAAAATGGTACTTGATGCCTCCTTGCTTAAATCTCAGCATTATAAGATACATATCAAGGGTAAAGTGGAGCAATCCAGAGAAATGAGTAGTACCTTCTCCTACATCTCAGTGTGGAGGCTATTGAAAAGGGAACCTTTGGATCGCCCTTGACTATGGTTGCCAACTTTTCTTTACTTTTATATATATATATATATATATATATATATATATATATATATATATATATATATATATATATATATAATTCCCTTTAAACAAAGTTCATTTTTTCTTAGAGATTAATATTTCAGATCTCATTTTATTGATAAAAATTTCATCTACTATCATACCAAAGTTTATGTGAGTATCAGTGCAAAACAGAAAATCCCAGGAATTTTGTACAACTATTGACTTGTCCTTAGGCTCTGACATAGACCCTACAAGGTTGATCTATGATGCTAGTTGAGGTCACTGGAGGTCATCAGATGGCAAATATGGTATTATCTAGCTAAACAAAATGAGATAGAAACTGTTACCTAAAGTACAAAAATGTTTCTTGATAGATGGTAAGACAAATGAGATTAGATCCATGTTTTTTAATATGATGAACAATATGTTGTGGGGGGTCCCTGTTGTATAGTGGCTAATGTGCTGAAATGTGACAATACCCTTGGAAAGGGTATGAAACCTCTTATCCTCCCCACCCCAAACTATGAGTTAAACTGTTCTTCTGCATGGATGGCTTTAGCATTAAATAACCCACTAAGGTTGATATGCCATTAAACTAAGACACTGATACTATATGTTGATTATTCATAAGTTGTATATAGATATTTGCAAAAGCTGGAAGAACAAGAAATATTGTGTACAAAAAGACTCTAAGGAATTAGACTTTTCCATAGTTTTAGACTTTAACAAAATACCTGAAGAAAAAACTAAATATGAACAACACAAGGATGTTATGTGCTGTCTTGAAGAAATCCTGGAAGCAACACCCCACAAAACAACAGCTATACAACCACTTATCTCCTATCTCACAAACATTCCAAGTAAGAGGAACTCCAACACATGGACACACTAGTATTGGCTGACCAGAAAAAACATTCATTCATCAGCTTTGTGCAGACACTGGATGCCATCTAGAGGACTTGCCAAGAGTGATGATTAATAAGATGGATAGTGAGAGAGTTGAAGGAATCTGTGCTGTTGTCAAGCCTTGATGATGATTCATCTCAGACTTATGTTTTCATCTTGGTTATCATATATTCAGATTTCAGCTGACAAATTGACATTAGGCTTAAAGCTCTTAAAAACGGTCTTTAAATTGTCCCATAAGACAATGGCCATGTGCATAAAGCATTGCTTAACAGATTCTAGTTGAAGTTTACCAAGAAATCCCAAGTTCAGTCCTTGAACCCAAGATCAATCAAAGAAGTGCAGATATCATAGTAATTTACTAAATAAACCTACTAAGAAATCTATTTTAAACTTTGTCTTTAGTATATAAAGCTATCATGTCGTAAGAACTGGTATATAATTTGACAATCGCTGTTTTAAAAAATTTCTATAATTATTTATTATAATAATTATATTTGTTAATTATAATAAAAATTCTTGTTCATAATACTCTGATTTCTTAAATAATAATATCTACAGTACATTTCATTTTTTAAAGAAAATCACAGATTTTTGGTACCAACCTATGTTCTATTTGAAGAATAAAATATCAAATTATGAACTGGTTCTTCATATTGATTTAAACAAAAAAAATTATTTACTTGATAAATATGTTTAATTAATGCTCTTAAGTAATTTAAAAGAATGAAAAGTAAAGTTAAAAAATGTAATATTTCAAAACAATGAACAAAAGAATCTCCAATCTCTTACAAAGCAAATTGAAAAACTTGCAAATGTTTAAAATTTAATGCAAGATGTTGTAAATTTGTTGCAAAACTACATTTTTAAGGAACAATTATTTTTAAAATTTCTCTCTTAATGATTTTTTAATATATTTTTCAGGAACTGAAATTTCAATTTCATTTAGAATCCTTATTATGGCTTTAAAGAATGCTACTCAAATTGGAAATCCTACTCTAGTTGAAGGAGTCAATGGCGGTCAAGCTATCAGTTTGAATGGCAAAGGTCAATATTTGATCATCAATCAAATCAATAATTGCTTATTTAATCCTGACCTTTGTCCATTTGGAATAACCTTTTCTTTTAATCTGAAAATAATGAGCATTAAAACATTGATTTCTGTCATCACAACGGGTAGTGAAAACGAGCAAGGCTGTGGATTTAAAATATGGTACACAAAACAGCATCTCTACACCAGGCTTCGAACATACTCCAAGGAATGGGTAGCTTTCACGCCTATGACCAACACAAATCAATTTATCCAAGTAAGAATATCTTGGAGCAACCAATTTGGCTTGTCTCTTTATATTGATCAGAAACTGAAAATATCAACTCAGTCCTACACTTGGCTCTCTAATTCTACAACCACATGTTCTAACACTTTACTTGTTGGTACCAATATTAAAAGGACTGATTCTGCTCATATTATTATTGGTGGATGGAGTCTTATTGCAGCTCATATAAAGATGATTCAGGCTCTTGGATTGCCTTTAGGTGAGAGATTTTTACTTATTTTTGGTATATGATTATGTGTATATCTGTGTAATTCTTCATTATTCCAAAAATGTTTTGATCAGAAAAACTTGTCAATTTATCAAATAGCTGTGAACTTAATGAAATTTTTTTTTCAAACAGTTGAACCTCTTCTTGGCATTGTTAACACAATATTTCAGACAAACCATGCTTCAGTCCTCATCAGGTATAAAAAATCTAAGAGTTGGTTCTATAAGGGAAAAGAGCCTGATAAAATCCAAGTTTTAGTCCTATTAAAGAGAAGGGACTGACAAAAAACTGTATTTGTAACATTCTGTGTAGATATGAGAAGCCATATAAAGGAGAAACAAATTGCTCCCTTAAAGTCAGACTCTAGAAACATGAGAAGAGGAAGTGTATAAATCTGATTTAGCAAGCTACATCTGGTGGGAGAAGGGTAAGCATTTCCCTCTATGGAGTAGGGTCCAAGTAATTGATTCAGAGGATTGTTGGAGTGTGCAGAAACTGAAAAAAATTAGTGTATGTTAGTTCATCTTCCATATACTTAAGTCAAAGAAGTAGTGATTTCAATACTATATGGTTTTCTTTGCTATTGAATAGAGCAGAGATGTTGTAGAGTTGTTCCATGTTATGGATTATTAGTATTGTCCAGGAACTTGATTGGATAATGGATTTGTTCTTTTGATACATAGAGTCACCAAAGAAATGATAAAAGGATTGTCTAAAAAATTCCTTTGGTGTCTGTCACCTCAACTATTCCTGAAAGTCCACTCTAGCTTGAGGACCTTGACACCTAGCATCTCACCATTTATCATCAAACCCTGACCAGACCTGCAGTTGCTGTGGCTGCCTGTTCTGCATTAGCCTTGTCACTTATGAGTGTGCCTACAGTTAACATAGACCAACCCTTCTTAATCTTTATTCAAAAAGACAAGCTATGATTATGATATTTATAACATAATATTTTCTGTGCCATTGTGTTTTTCTTGTTGAAGGAGGAGAACCAGACCCCTCCTCACTTTATCTTAGAGTTTTAAAACTGATGAGGGCTGAAGAATGGATCAACTGAAATGTTTCTACTCTCTTCTATTTGGATTATATATTGCATTTTATATAGATATTTAGATTGTTTTTTATACAAATATCTAACAAGGCATTTGTATAAATTATGTAAACTTCATTTCATTTGTCAGCTGTATAATTCACGCAAATTTTTAGCTTAAAAATATACTGAATACCTACAGAACTATATCACAAATTTTGAAAGAGTTGAACAAAGGTAAATACTTAGGGACGATTACAAGCAATGAAATTTAAAGTTGAATGAATACAATTATCTCAAAGGAAAGAATATGCTATTTTTGTTTTCACTAACCACTTAATATTTGAATAAAATTATAATGAAATATACTTTAGCTGAATTGTTATTTTCTTTGTATTAAACTGTATACCTATTGCATATATGCGACTGAAAATAGGATTTAACTCTGAAAAAAATTATTTAGAACATTTAAGCACATGTGAATAGAATGATCTCACCAAGTGTATTAGCAATAGTCACTTGTGTCTAGTTCTGTTACTAGGGATAAGAATACACTGACAGTATCCTCTGTAGAGAGGATAAGACCACTCTGCCCAAGAAAAAGGAGTGTCTTGGTTATGACATTAAACTGCATCTGATTGTGGGGCTCAAGTTCTGGAGATCTGGGGAATGGGGAATATCTTTTCATTGCCATTACTTCCAGGTCCTCTCTGACCAATAAATGGGATTCTAACAAGGTTCTATCTATGGGTTAAGTAAATCCATTTGAAATTATTCATATTTGATAGGACCATACACAAAAAAGAACTCTTAAGAAACAGCTGCACAAAGAATGTAAAATGAATGTAATTTGCTAACCTCTAGGCATAAAATAATTTGAAATGAGTTAATGTCATCAAATTCAATCTATCAGACTTATGTTTTGTACCTCATATAGACTGCAAAAATACAATATTGCTAAATTAAAAGTATTATACAAAAGAAAGATCAGTAACTCTTTTTCTATTTTTGTGCCCTTTTTCATATACTGCTTGTTCATAGTTCATAGAACAATATGTGCATATTTTATCTGTTAGGATATGTCTGTGTATTCTTGTCAATACTACTTCAATGTATTAAATGTTTCTATATGTGTAAATGAGCTTATTTTGTCTTTCCTTCTGTTTATTCAGTGTTAGTGTATTATTGGATATACTAATGTTAATATTGGATCAAGGTGAGTAAGGACTCAACTAAATATCCTCTCTATCACCAAGAAATCCTATAATACAAAAGAAAGATGAAAATATGTATAATTTTTATCTGTTACAGAACCACCTGAGTTTAAGTCTCCACCACTTATGGCTTTCAAATACAACAACAAAACTAATGAAACCAGTGTTGAATGCTCTTTCATACCCATTCCTCAAGGCAACTTCTCATATCGTCTGCAGTGGTGGGTCGATAAAGAAAAGATTTTTGAATCTCCAATGCTTTCTGAAAGACAACGTTCTTTCTCCATCATGGAAAAGTCAATTAAACAAATAACAGTTGGAAATAAGGTATCTTTACTTTTTAAAAAACAATACATGACAGAAACTAGGAAATTGAATATAACTGTTAAAAATTAGAATTTTGTTGCTTGTGTATGTGTTTATCTATGTACAGTATTTTCTATAAATAAATACAGCCTAGTCGATTGGGGCTGTAGAATACACCAACAAGACATCCTCACCCCTCAATGAGTGTCCTATATATGACATTAAACAATCTGATGATGAAGCTCCAATAATGCTGGAGCTTCGGGGAATGCAGAATACTCTTTCATTGCCATTACTTCCAGGTTCACTTTGACCTGGAGTGGTAACACCTGTTAGGGTCCTATCTATGGATCAAATAGAACTGTCTGACATTTAAACTGAGTGCAAACAAATGACTTAAGCTAAATTGAATTATTTGAAATGGAACTGTTTGATCCTTTAACTGTGTGGAAATAAATGACTGATATTTAATTGAATTGTTAGTGATACACAGCAATACTTGGAACTTTTTAACTTTGACCTATACTAAATTGAATGGTTTGTAATAGAACTGTTTGATCATTTAACAGTGTGTAAACAAATGACTGATATTGGTGATACATAGCAATATTGGAAATATTTAACTTTGTTGACTTATGCTTACAAATCATATATATCTAATATATATGAATAAACTGAATTTGGCAATAAATAACCAACAATTGTTGATATGCCATAAAACCAACCCAAACCCTAACAAATTCTTATAAAAAAAATTTTTTTATAAACCAAATATACCATGTTTAAAATATTTGTAGTGGAATATTATACAATCAAAATGAACATTACTAGTTATTATTTCACCACTAACTCTGAAACCAAAATAAAGTTGCAACACCACTCTAACTAAAAATGCCATAAATATAATAAATGTACTTATATTTTGACTGCTATATATTTCTATTTTTGATTACAGAATTTCATGTTGAATAATAATATTTTTTTTTATTCTATCATATTCCACTAGAAATAATAAAATGCTGGTATCTTTGGTTTAGAAAAAAGTTAACTTGATATAAAAATTGTTAGATATCCACTTATTTATGGGTGACTTTCTACACTGTTGGTATGATGATTGTTTTTTGTTGTAGAATCTTTCAAAACTCTGTTATGTCTAACACAACCTTATGTGGTTCTGTAACCATTTTCAGAACAGCATAAAAACCATTAATATGAGAACATTATACACTCAAAATGGATATTATTTATTACGAATTTGTACTTAAAAAAATGCATAATAAATGTACTGAGTATACTTATTTTTGAACTGCTACATATTTATTAATACTGAACAAAAAATCCTTTCTTATTTATTATTCAGTTTTACTGCCGTGTTATAGCAGAGGATACTGCACAACCAGATACGTTGATATGGCGTGATAGTTTGGCTATAACTGCTGAAGTAAAGGTGAGATTTTTCTTTGAAATAATTTTATTTAATATTTTTACTTTTGTTTTAAAAATGTTTTTAATTCAATTTTTAAGTTTTTATTGTATCTAAATAAAGATGCCTCATTCTTCTGTTAACCCTTTAAATTCAAAAGCCCATTCCTTTCTCTATGGGGCTTAGAATATGTAGACTGCATCCTCTGTAGGGAGGTAAGATCCCCCCGGTCAAAAGAGGTGTCCTGGGCATAATGCTAACCTGAATTAAATGATGAGGCTCCAATTCTAGAGCTTTAGGGAGTATGAAGTCACCTCTTTATTGCCATTACTCCTAGGTCTACTCTGAACTGGAGTGATAGTATCTGTTAGGGTCCCATCTCTAAATCAAATAGACCTGCTTGAAAATTATTAGTATTGGATAGGAATATATGAAACCATATAACTAAGCAAATTATTTGTATGTATTATATGATGTATCATGTTATGTCAGAGTGCACTGCAAAAATCTCTCTTTTCAAAATGAATTAATTTTGGGTCTATTTCACTGGAGTTATCAAAATTTTCATAGATTTAACCCATGCAGTTTGCAAAATATTGAAGCAATATTTTCATGTGTTTGAGAATGACTTTTCTATTATTTCTTTAATTCATTATCAAAACTTAGTTTAATATTACAACTTTAAAAAAAAATAAAGAATAAACACTTGCACTTGAATCAAGACTTGTGACTCGACGTGCGGTTAAATACTTAATTAATATGTAAAAATTAAAATTTATGAAATATATGAAAATTTATATATATATATATATATATATCTCAAAACAAAAAGATCCTTAAAATAAGTATCTTTTTGTTCAAGGCTTAAATTGACCTAAAAAACTGGTTGATTGTTCCTAAAGGTCAGTTAAGTGCGAGACAATTGTTTTTGATTTTAAAGATCAGCGAATTTATTTAATTTTTCGGTTATCAACTAACTTCATTGATCATAATGATGAAATGGGTCTTTTCGTAAAACATATTTTTCTAGTTCTTATCTTAAAGATCAATGTCAAAAGGGAGATTTAATTTTGCTCCACCCTAAATAAAAGTGAGCTGGGCATGGCTCATCCAATCAGGTGAGGCTGAGAATTTTTAGTTCAATCCCATTGCTCTAATCCTGTTCCCATTGGTCAAAGCATCTAAAAAGGGTTTTCCCTATACCTGTAAGATACAATCCTGAACTAGGATCGGCTGACCAGTGGGAATATGACTCCTAATTGTCTCTTATTGGACAACCAATCAGAAACCTTTTTAGTCCAGTTATTGATCTATAAAAATAGGATGGTAAAACAAATCATCAGAGAGGATGAGAAAAGGGACCAAGAAGAAACTCAACACTGCCAAAGAAGCATCCCTTCCATTCTAGACCTGAGACACTCTGATGAACAACCTTCAGACCTTACAAAAATTCAAAGTCCCAGAATTTAGGGACATTGGTGTCATCGTCACTCTTCCTCTCTTGATATTCTTTCTTCTTTTTGCCAAGAAAGCAAACATCATTTGCTTGTTATTTATTGTCTCACAAACATGTTTCAATAAAAACCATTTTTGTTGTTTGTTAACTACAGGTTTTCTCTATTCCTTGTGTTGCTAGACAATCTAGCCACTCATATTACCTGACCATCAGAAGATCTGGCTGAATTGTGTCAACTCCCCTTCGTGGATCTTTCAAACACAGCGTGGGCATGGAAGGATTTGACAAAGCAAACAGTCATGTGGTAGTCATGAACATAACAGCCACAACAAGTACTGTGACTAGTAGTCACACAACATTGGGCTCTGTGACTAGCGTAGGACCACAGACTGAATTCTTTTGATTTCAAAAGATGTGGCCCTTTGATAATTCATAACCCAGTGATGCAGCCCTCCCATCAAATAATTTGCCTACCCTTGTTTCCTATGACTGGGATAACATGTTGGCAAAGGTTTTGAATTCAGGATGGTCCTACTCCTAGACTGGTTAGCCTTCCAAGTATTGAGAGCCCTAATATTTTACCCTATCTTGAGGAAGAGGTGATTGTCATTAAAAAGAAAAAGTCTATTTGGTATAAAATTACAAATATTTAAGTCACTCTGATGTTACATATAATGTCAGTTTGTATTCTGAAAATCTGTCCTTTTAGTCGAATTGAATCATACCAAATCACCTATTAGTTAAGAAAAATGAATAAAATATAAAATTCATATATTTCAGTTGATCACCAGGAAACTGACTGTCAGTGAAGGAGGAGACACCAAGTTCATTAACATTATTTCTAATATTCCTGTTGACCTTTTCTGTACACCAGACGACAGAAAGAAATATTGTCAGGTATTTGTAAAACCTGAAATAGAGACAACCTCCAAAGAGAAGAAATGTTCTGATGGATCTCAAATAATCCAGGCTGTATTTGGTTGGAATAAAAATATGGACAAGCCTGACAAATTTTGCAAGTTTGCTTTTGAAAGGGAATCAGGTTCCTCCATTAAAATTCCTATTAGGGCAACTATTGATGGGATTTTTGACAAAAATCAGAAACGTTCCATCAATGTGTTCTTTGAAATAATGGTCAATGGAATCATTGAAAAAATTCACTCTCTTGGAACAACAGAAGTAAGTGCTTTTTCTTTTCCATTTACTTTCTTTTTTACAGGATAAATCTTATATATTTCATGTGTACATCTGGTTCAACAACTGTTGTAATATTAGAAAAATAATTTTCTTCTTTTGGCAATGTTTATCACCATATTATGAACACCACAACCAAAAGTAAATAAAATCCTTGAGCCAAACTAATATGTAACAAACTATTGTGTTTTATGCCACTACAGAGAAATAGCCACTGGAATGTGTGTTTGTTTATAATTTATTTCTTCTGTTGTGAACTTATTTCATTAAAAGTTTGTCACATTCTCATATGAACATGTCCTTACCTTTGTCCTAAATGGTGTATAAATTTTGTGTTTCAAAACATTATATAAATTATGTTGATATTATATATTTTAGTCAATACAAACCAGATAAAAAGTTGAAAAAAATGTTAAATTTAGTTGCTACAAATTCCAAAATATCAATGTGTATTATACACAAGAGAGATGTTTTTTTTCCCAGGATTTCTGAAAGAGAATGAATTATAAATGTCTAATTGTGGTACTATTGATATATTTCTTCAAATTCCAAGATAAGAGAGCATAACTTATGTACATTAGAGTTATTATTTACATGATTATAACTGAAGTACATAAGTATATTTTGAACACTATTTTACAGTGCTTATATGTAGAAATAAATATTTTTCATGTTACATTCTATTGAAAATTTCTCATCTTGCATTATCTTTTCTAGGTAACAATTCTTGACAGAGATCGAACTGCTTTATGCCGTTCTATTAATGACCCTCACATGACAACTTTTGATAAAAAGTAAGTACACAGACCCATAAATATCTAATAAGAAGAAATTATAGTATATGATTTGAGATATTTTTATAATATACATTTTTTAATCATCAAAAATTTTCTTCTTTATTTGCAATATTCATATCTAAAAAAAATTAAATCAGTTGAACCTGTGGAAATTTTCATCTTTTTGTCCTAAAGAAGGAGCATTGAAAACCAATAGTTGTCCAGATCTGGGCTTTGTTTCAACTGATGAATCACCATCCTCAAAAGGCTTAAACCAGTTTGAGGCAGTTTGGTCATATATTGTTTCATTTCTTTCTACTTCCTGAATTCTGTGAACAGCTTCAGTAGCTTTGAGACCCAGTTTAAAATAAGCCTCAAAATTTCAGCACAAGTTTTTGGTATTGTTATATCTGATACAAAAGATACAGCTGAATAATATTGATAATTATGTGATATATGAGGATCATTAAATAAGTTTCCAGACTTTTTTCGTATGGGCACTTTTATTGATAGTACACACATGAAACTCTAGTCCCCTTCGAAGTAATCTCCTCCTGCTGCAATGCACTTGTTGTACCGTTCCAACAACTTCTGGAAGGCCCCATGGAAGTCCTTTTGTGTGAACGTGTCAATGACCTTCATCACAGCCTCTTTCATCTCCTCAATTGTCTCATAACGTCAGCCTTTGCGCTTAGGGAATAACCAAAAGTCACAGGGAGCAACGTCTGGACTATAGGAAGGCTGAGGGACTGTCTTGATACCCATTTTGGTCAAATAGTCTGTGACAAGGATGGAGTTGTGGACTGGTGCATTGTCCTGGTGGAAATGCCACTGAGCCGATTTGAAAAGTGCTGGCCTATTCCAATGGAATCTTTTCCTGAACTCCCTTAAAACCTCAACATAGTAACTCTAACCGTAACCCTTTGGCCAATCAACTCTGATGTATTGACTTCTTTACTCCTCCCACACCTCTCATCATCCCTCACAGACACCCTGCCTTCCTTGAATCTCTTATGCCACTCAAAAACTGATGCTCTATTCATGCATAATGGTCGAAAAGCAGTCTGAAGCATTCCATACGTTTCTGTGGCATTTTTTCCAAGTTTAAAACAGAATTTTATTGCATATCGTTCTTCTAAAGTGTCCTCATGTCCAGATTGCTTTTTTGAAATTCACCAGCTGTGACAATCAGGCTTTAGTAGGGTGTATTCAAATTGCTGCTGTAGCTGTTCATTTGAAGCTGAAATCATAAAAATTGGTCAGTCATCTTATAAGATGTATGGCAAAAACATAGTGAATTTTCAAGAGTCTACGACAATTTTAAATGCCTGTACAAAAAAAGTCTGGAAACTTATTTAATGCACTACGTATATCATATATAGAATAATATTGTGTAGTCATAGATCCTCTTTAGCTGCATACATGAAATAGGTATTAACAAAGGTCTATGAAAAAGAAAAAGGAAAATATTTTTGATACATCTTAACAGTAACTACCAATTGCCAAAGAACCAATTTTATTGTCTCCTCTCTTCAGGGCAAATGTAAAGTTAATTGATGCCATAAGTACAGTCCAATAATGGTGCCTTCCTATTTCTTCCCTGATAATAACTAAATGAATTAAGTTCCTTTTAATAACGAAATAGGGTCATGAAGTTAAAATATTTACTCCCTTAGTTAATAAATATAAAGCAATTTAATCAATGATCTGCTCTGTTGGCAGTACTTAGAATATACTGGTGTTAAGACCCCCCCCCCAAGGGTGAGGTGTTCTAGGTATGACACTAAACTGCATCTGATAGTGAGGGTTGAGTTCTCGAGATCTGGGAAGTGTGGAGTGCCCCTTCATTGTCACTATTCCTAAGTTCACTCTGACCTGAATGGTTGTATTTGTTTAGGTCCCATCTATACAGGGTGTGGAAGCAAAATATAGCATGATTTTTAAAACGTTTTTTAGCCTGATTAGTTCAATTTTTGAAAAAAAAAAACATGATAAATCTGAATTTTCACGATTAGCTATATTACTCAAGCGCTTTTTTATTAAAATTCTGCCCAAAATGAGTGAGTAAAAAAAAAGAAATGACCAGGATTCTACAATTTACCTAATGCTGAAACCAAACCAAGAAAATTTCCAAAATGATTGGAGTTTGTTTATGGCCTCCATCAAGCCCAGACCTTAACCCCTTTGATTACACTATATGTGATGTTTTAGAAAACAAAACAAATGCAACTTCCCATCCAAATATTGGTTTGCTTAAAAATGCTATTGAAGAGGAATGGAATAAAATGTCTGAAGAATTTGTTTTGAAGACATACAAATCATTTGATACAATAATTGAAAAAATGGTTGCCATATTGAGTAAATTTATTATTTTGTGTCTATCTTCTTCTTTCATTGTTCATTTTTTTTTTAAATTAAGATTAATCTTGTTTTATAAGAATCATTTATTATTATTATTATACTAGAATATTCCTGATTTTTCTTCCACACCTTGTAGGTCAAATAGATCTATTTAAAAATTATTCATATTTGATAGACTCAGGTGGAAGAAAAAAAAACCCTCTGTAAAAACGACTACACAAAAATATAAATGGAATGGTACAATGATCACAGTTCATTAACTTTTAGACATAAAATAATTGTAAATGGTTTGATATATCATTAAAATCAATCAGTCAATTCAAGAGCTTATTTTACACAACCTTTATTATACAAAACATAAATATTTTCCATCATTTTTTTACAGTGGGTTTTACATTAGCTGATTGGCTTTTATCAAAAATATTATCTGGTTGCTACAAGGCATAATACTTTTTTAGAAGAAAAAATCTCTCGTACTCCTTTCTCTTTTACTACTCATTTGGCCTAATGTTTATTCAGCTTGTGCTTTTCTTTGAAAAAATAAATTCCTGTTTTGCTGATTGCTATATTCCTGATAATGTTGAATATTTTCATATTTTCATTTCCTTACAAAAATTTTGACAAACATTTTTTTTTTTTTTTTTGTAAATAAATATTTATGATACTAAAAAGGACATTTTTTTTACTTTTCCTATTTGCAGATATTACAACAATTTCTATGAAGGAGAATTTATTCTTTACAGGCATAAAACGCTGCCCTATGCTGTAAGTTTTGCTTACTGTTCCCTTTTTTAATAATCTTAAATACAGATTAAATATATAGATTAATTTCAATAATGTTATTTAACATATTTTACATTTTATATGACATATCTTTGACTTCCTCTTTCTACTCAATATGACTGCTATCTGTTTGTGGAAGAAGAGAGATTAGCCATTTTGGTGCAGGGAATGACTCAAATTGTCTGAATATACTTAATCTATGAGGTTGAGATGTGACTGTAGTTCATATGATTTAAAAATTTTAGGTATACTTCCCAAAAGTGCCTTTTTTTCACTATATCCTCCTAAAAGTACCTCTTGTTCACAGTATCCCCCTAAAAGTACCTCTTGTTCTCTATATCCCTCTAAAAGTACTTCTTGCTCACTATATCCCCCCAAAGTACCGCTTCATTATATCCTCCTAAAAGTAGTTCTTGTTCACTATATACCCTAAAAGTAGTTCTTGTTCACTATATCCCACCCAAAAGTACCTCTTATTCACTATATCCCTGCCCAAAGTATGATGTTTACTATATTCCCCCAAAAGTGCCATTGGTTCACTAATCCCCCCCAGAAAACAAACTACCACTTATTCGATATATCCCAGTCCTAAAACTTGAATACAAAAAACTTTTTTACTTCAAAAACTTTAGTAAAACAATCATTTTTAAAAGTATCAATGAATTAAGATTTTTTTATATAAACACACTTGTGTGATATGCCCTCCCCCAGCAACAATGCTAATTGTATTTTAATTGTGAAACTCCTCTAAATTTATTGAAAGCTTTTTTATTTTAATCAAAAGTGTATTCCAGCCACCAAATGCACCAAATCAAAATGATTAAACTAAACTATTCTGAACCAGCTCATTGACCTCGTGGGAAGAGTGTTCATCAATGGTCCAGGAGACTGGGGTTCAATCCCAGGTTGGTTCATAACAAAGACTTTAAAAATGGTATTTGATACCTCTTTGCTTAACACTCAGCATTATAAGGTATGTATCAAGGGTAAAGTGGAGCAATCAAGGAAAAGGAGTCATGCCCTCCCCTACACCTCAGTGTAGTAGCTATTGAAAAGGGAGCCTTCAGGTCGCCAACAACAACTAATTCTCTCTCTCTCTTCATTCATCTGGTGTGTTCAGCCTGATTCTTCAATGCAAGATAGCTCAACTTTATTACAATTTCTACAAGGCTGTAAACAGATTATAGTTACCTAATTCCAAAACAAACTTAATTCTTCATGTTTCTGCAAATGTCACTTTAATTCTTTTATTATGTTGGTTGCTGAGTACAAAAATACTTTTTAAGAGATTTGCATGCATCTTAAAAATTAACTTTATTTATTTCAGGTGCATACATTTTACAGAAGCTGCAATGGTCGTGCATCATGTAACTGTGCCATTGCTGCACGTTCTGGAGATGATGTCATTGTTATTGACAGGTGTGGGCCAAAGAAAGGACCAAGTTCAAACAAGTCACCTTTAACTTTGAAATTATATAAACAGGGTGAGCTCACCCCAGGGACTAAAGTACTACAGTTTGATGGTGGTAGAAAATTTCAGGTAACAATATTGTCTTAATTTTTCAAACCACTAATACCCAACTGTACACTAATCCACATAAAATAATGAGTCAATGCCTGTAGCTTGACACATAATTGAATTTTGATCTGAAATTTTCATTGTATTATGGAGGCACACTTAGCATAACTGTGTTTATCATAGGAAATAGAATTGGCAACCCAAGTTCAAATCTTAGACAAGGTTGTTGGCATTTCACTTCACACTAAAGCCCATTTGAAAAGCATAATTTCATCTCTTCTTACCATACTCCAGCTATGGGTAAATTGTAGGGCAGATCAAATTCTTTAGCTTTGATATGGCAACCTGTCTAGGAGAAGAGAAACTGAATTCAAATCGGCTGTATTCTGTTTGAAATTTGGCTGTGTCAAATCCTGTTGAGTAAATTCTTAATGTTTGATTAATGGAAAAACATCAGATTAAGTGCATTGACAAGAAAGAAAATTATGTTGAAAAATAAATCTTCATTGTATAAAATTGATGCTTTTTCATCATCAGGCTTTTTTTACTAATATCTTATGAAATATTAATTTTCTTCTAAACCAGATATTAGCTATTATTAGGTATTATTTATTACCAAGCTTTACAGCATTGAAACTCAATCACAAAAAATAGAATTGAAACACTTCTGTTTCAAAAAATAAAATTGTATGTATATTCATAAGGAATGTAATTATTTTTGGACTGCTATTGATATTTTTCATTACAGACTTTTGGTAATAAGTAAGACTTAACGATATCCATTTTGATTTTATAGTGTTTCTCTAGAAATAATAAAATGCTGATATCTTTACTTAAGAAGAAAATTTTTATTGAAAGATTGCTAAAGGTGTACTTATTTAGAGGTGAGACTGTACTATTCTTCTGTTATTTCTGAACTTATTTGTTAAACTAAAATAAAATTCTTATTTGATATCCATAGATCTGAAATGAAATACTCTTAATTTTAGTGATATTGATAAGGATATATTGTTCAATATAGTCTCTTATCTTAATCTATTATGGCTTGTTCCTTCATGGCCACATATATATTAAGAATTTTCTATATCAGGTTAAATCTGGTCAGTACTATTTGAGATTAAATCAGTTCTAGAAATTGATGTTTATCATGAATTTGTAAAATGACATATTGACTTTGCATTGGAAATAAGGCTTTTAATGAAATTCCCCCTAATCATCAGTCTATGGCAGCAAGGAATAAAGAAGACAGATCAGAAATATAAAAAGATTCATTAAAACTCAAACTCTCATGCCCTTCACCTTGGAAAGCCTACTAAAACTGCCCACCAACAGAGCCATTTGTTTGCAAAAGCTCAAATCAGACCTCTTAATCTATTTCTCAATCCATCTCTGTGCCATATTTTATGTTAATACTTTTTACACTAGTATTATTGATAAGTTTTGTTTTAATTTTTAGATGAATTATTCTCAAATTATCTAATTTTGACTAGAATTTGTTTTTTGTTTTCATATTTAATTTTTCAGTTATTCAACACAGATTGCTTAAGTCATTATTTCTGTGGCAATGAGGAACAGAACAGACTTGAAATAAGTTTCTTATATATCTAAAAAGTTGTTTCCCCAAGATATACAATGCTGTAGTCTGGATGGTCTCAATTCTTCCTTTGATCACCAACCCCCTAGTCTCTTTTCCAGGACTTTTTGGGACTATTCCAAAGGCACCAATTATAATTAGTATTATTGTTACCTTCATGTTCCACAATTGTTTTAGCTCTCTAGCAAGATCCAAGTATTTGTTTATCTTTTGACTTTCGAAGAACAAAATTCACTTGATAACATGTTCTTATCTTATTGTTAATTAACATCAGGTTTGGTCTTATGGCCTTGATTTGGTGATCCGATTGTATCTCAAAGTCCCAGAGAATTTTATGGGTCTCATTTTTTTTGGAGAGCTTCTGGTTTGTGCATATACCATTTGTTAGTTTGGCAAAATTTTAGTCTCTTGTACTTTATCATTATTTGTTCCTTTGAGATAAAGAATTCAAAACCTAGTGTTTAAATCTTGATAAAAATGACATAACTTAATTATTATTTATATTAATTATTTTTTCTTTTGAAAACAGGTAATTTTTCCAACAGGTGGTATTCTGACTATTCAGAATGGTGTGCGACGCACAAGTCATTTCATCAATGTTTGGTTCCAGGCTACTGCAGTAGATTTTGGACACACTGAAGGTAGCGTTAACATATTATATTTATCAAAGAGGAATAACAACTTCCCATATTAAAGTAACTATCAGCTCACAGTGTAATCTAATTAACATAGTTATTGTAATCTTTGTTCATTTTTATTGTTACAATATATCAGTCATAAGGATCTTCAATCATTTCTTAGTGATTTTTTGATTTAAAGTGACAAAATTGTTATTCTTGATTAAGAAACCAGAACATCTCTCTTTCTCAAGAAAAGTTTCATTCAAACAGCTTCTTCTTCAAAATAGCTGAAATGTGGAACAAACTCAAACAGCATATGAACTCCCTAATTTTAATGTTACTTAGAATGTTCTTTTCCTTAAATACCTAATTTTCTCCTTGTCTATTTGTACATTGATATTCCCAGCTTCACTCATCCCTTTACTCTCCAATTATTCTTTCTATTTATTTACCACATCTCATTGCTTTGTTGGGATTTTCATCAAATAGAAATAATCAGCTTAAATCAAATAAAAAATTTATAATGGTTTCATCTGTTAAATTTGACTTGAAGTTGTAGATTAAAAATGTTTTAAGCTTAAAAAGAAAATAGTCAAAATTTACAAAAAAATTATTCTATGCATTTTACCAGGTCTTTGTGGTACATTTGATGATGACCGGACAAATGACTTGCAGACAAGAAATGGAAAAATACTTAACTATAAACTTCGACAACCTAGAGAGTTCTCTCTCAGTTGGAGGTAAGAAAATTATGTTATGTTTTTGCTCATTTATATATTTGTGTTTAGCAGTTTAAGGTATTTGAACATAAAGAAGCCACTGGATTGATGTGTGGTCATCCTCATTTTTTTTAAAGAGGAAGACTATTTAACATTATCTTGCTTATATATAAAGTTTCTCAATATTTGGCTTTCTTATATTTTGTATGAAATTTAATAATGATAACATTGGACAGGTTTTTTAAAAAATGCAATTGTAATGACTTGTTGGAAAAGGTTTGGTTTTTAAAATTACAACTTCAGCAACAAAAGTAAATATATATATATATATATATATATATATATATATATATATAGTAATTTATTAAGCTTTTTGCTTAGATGTGGCACAATGCCATATGAATTGGGCACCCAATGAGTTATATATATAAGGTTTGTATTTATTTTGGTGTTGCTATGTATTCATAATTTTGGTTACAGAGTTTCAGTGGTGTAAAGTTTGGTAATAAATAATACCTAATGACATCCATTTTGATGGTATAATTTTTCATTAGAAGAAAATTAAGATTTTATTTTAAAAATGTTAGGAGTGTACTTCAGTAAAATCACTTTATATATAAGTAGATAATATTTTGAAAAACTTAAAATATATATGTCATTTTGTATCTTATATATAAATAGATAATATTCACACTTTAAAAACAAAAATATGAAAATTACAGTATAATAAGAAAAAAAAACAATTTATTGATTTTTACATTTTTTTTAGGGTTTCAGAATCTGAATCACTGTATGATGGTTTTTGCCCAATGAAAGATGTAGTTATACCTGGAGGTTCTTTATTCTGTTCATGCAATAAAGATCAAACCTTTTCATGTGGAGCTAACTATAACATCATGACATGTGAAGAATTAGACAAAAGGAACAAAGTTCAACAAAAGACAAAATCAAAACAATCTGGCAAGTATTAAAAGAATAATTGAATAATTTGATTGTGAAAGAATTTACAAATTATGATTTGATTCAAACACAGAGATAGTTTCTAATTTTATCTATTAAACTTCATGTACTTCATTGGAATTAGGAGGGAGTTCCCATGGTGAAATGGCTAAAGTTCTGGATGACATCCTCAAAATAGGCAAGTTCAAATTTCAGTTAGGCTTCTATGTTCACTTTTGGACTCATACTCTTGGGGAGAGTATGAACCCCCTTATCTCTCATCTATGAGTTAAATATTTTCACTGCTGTAACCCATAAAGGTTGATATGCCATTAAACAAAGAAACCATTCTTAGAATTAATCTTATACAAGATTAAATGTATGTATTTACCTAACTCCTCTGCCATGAGCAGGATGTAACACAAGGTTCATTTTTATGTAGAGTACAGCTGATTTGAATTCAGAGTTTTCCTTCTCCTAAACTGGTTGTCTTATGAAGGTTGAAGAACCCAGTCTACCCTACTATTTACTCTTAGTGGAAGAGACATGAATTCATGCCTTCCCCAAGGCTATCAGTGTGAAATGAAACTCAGAGTCATCCAGATTTTAAACTCTAGTCACCTGTTCCATTTTCTTCTTTGATATCCATGACACTAAGTAAGCACTTGAGATTAAATCTTATACCAATCTTACAAAGTGGAAGTCTGCCAGCTGAGAAAATAAAAAAAATTTTAGCCTTTACTCAGAGTTGGTTGGAAAATAGGCAACCATCCAACCTTTGTTGTTATATTAAATCATTTCAAAAACATTTTTTCAGTAAAGATACAAGAATTAGCAAGTCAAGTTGAAAAACCTGGACGAGGTTGTTTGTATTTCACTTCACACAAATACCTTTGAAAAAGCATGAATCTATCCCTTTCTCTATTCATTCCCCACCAACTATTCCTAGATATATGAAGGTGGGCTGAAAATTTCAAAGGCTGACATCACATTTGCTGTTGATGATGTTTTCTGACTAATGAGATCCAAGCACTTCAACGCTGATAGAAGAAATGTGTGAACGGCAAAAGAGACCACGTTAAAAAATAAATCTCATTTGGTTACATTTCATGAGAGTATCTTGTTAACCTGGGAACTTTTCAGCCAACCCTCATAGTAGAGAAGACTAGTTTACTTAGTCTTAGTATGACAACCAGTTTAGAAGAAAAACTCTGAATGCAAATACTGCTTAAAAATTGACCTTGTGTTACACAGTGGTGGACTTGGACAAATACATATAACCTATTCTCTTTCCAAGTATGATAATTATGCCTGTATACAGTATGAAAAAATTAAATTCAAAATTCAAAATGTAACAGTATTATGACTATGTGGCATAATGTTTATAATGAATAATCAAAATATTTTCAAATGTAATATTTCAGGCACTGATATAACTCTTGACTTATTGAAAGAAAGCCAAGTACCAGAAAAATGTATTTCAGATGAGAAGAAAATTGAATTTGAATATGACAAGAATTATACAACCCCAGTAAGTATACATTACCGACTAATTATTGCCTTTTTTTAATTTTAACCATATAAATTTGGTTCTTTAATCAGGGTCAGTTTGATATACCTGCAATACAAGCAATTCCCCAAGGTACCAAGTGCTAAGAAGTACCTCTCATGTTTCTGAGACAGTAGGTCTTTCCAAATGCAAATATAGAAATGAGGAAAGGTATTAAAACAAATAAAGACAATCAAAATTATAAAATTATCCAATGTAATATCAATCAATAATTCATAATAGTTCAGGTGTGAGGTTGAGAAACTTTCTTCTACCCTCACCAACTTCAAGCAGCCTTAAGACTTCTCACAGCTATGAATTCTCAAACTTGTGTGCTACATTGCATATTGTGCTAAAGTAAAAGTAAATTATGCTATATTGAAATTGTTTTCTTTTACTTGATATTTTAGATATATTTTTACCTATATAAGGTGTATTCAAAAAATATTGAAATGAACAATGAATGAAACATTAATTTTCTTCAAAATAGTCTCTTGGCATTCAACTCACTTATTCAAGGGAGTTTACCACTGGTCAAAGCACCTCTGGATCTCTTCTTTTGATATGATGTAAAGCTGCACCATTGTATTTCTTCTATGCTCTCCCCTCATCTTCAAATCTCTTATCATTGAGATATATCTTAAATTTAGAAAACAAGAAAATGTCTCACAGCTACATCTGGTGAGTTGAGATGATATTGCACTTGCACAATCCTGTTTTTTGCAAACAATTGCAGTTTAACAATTATTAAGACTGAGTTCATACTTTTCAAATTGACACTGACTCATATAGGGGATTTGACATCATCACTTTATTATATAAGTTGCTCAGCTGTACACACATCTAGACATCATCCCTTTATTATAAAAGTTGCTCAGCTGTACACACATCTGAATTTTTGAATGTTAATATCCTTTAATGCTGAACATATTCAGAAAAGTGGCTGACAACAGACAAAAGATATTAGGATTCATCAAAAAATCTTTTTTAATCTACAAGATCTTATAACTTATTGCTATCAAACTTGGCTGTTTTCAAATTTTTATAACAAACTGTTTTAATCACCTATTTGTAACGTTTATGGTATTTTCTTGTTCAAAAAAAGATAATACTTATTTCAATTAGCTTCCATCTCTGGCCAAGCAGATTTTGAATGGATCTCAAGTTCATATTTTTATTGTAATCAACAAAATCTTTTATCTATACTACTTTACCAAAGTTTGTGTGTATATCCATGATTATGGTCCAGTTAAAAGACCTGTTTTATTTTTAAATGGATATTGACTTGCTTTAATATACCCCATATGAAGTTGATTTCTGATATTGAGGTCATTGGAGATCATCAGATGGCAAAATATACCATTTCTTACTAAACAGTTAGATAGAGACTTTAATATGAAGAATAAAAACTTTTTTGTCCTTATAAGTGATGGGATGGAAAAGGTCAGATCAGTTTTTTTTTTACAAGGCCAGCTATATGTAGTGTTACTTGATACTATTTCCCACCCATGCCTAGCAACAGACTGCTTAGATAAGGTCAGCCAGTAAAACATGACCTGCATCAGAAAATGGTTTAAGAGCCCTAGACAAGATTCCCCTCCCACAGACCATGTTATCTACATGTGAAGAGCAGACAACATTATGATTTGAAAATCAAAGTTGCTAATTAGATGAAAGATGGTGCATGTCAAAGTTATATTTTTGCACACCAGAAATACAAATTGAAGAGAAAATCAGTTGGTGAATGATCTTCAAATTAGGTGGATGGTGAATTGCCCTGGTGATGAAAATAAAGAATCTAACTAAAACATTGAAGGCGAGCAGCAGCTGTGCAAATTAAGATAGTGGAAATCTTCGAAGAACAAAGAAAAAAAAGAAACCCCTAAGATTTATCTTGAATCCACTCATTATTACTGCGATGATAGTTGAAGGAAATCGCAAGATACATATGAAGGTTGAAGAGAAAAGAAAGGAACTGACTGGATATTTTGTAGACCACAGAAAGTGAAAAAGAAAGACATTTGTGAAATCTCTGATGAGACAATGAACTGAAATAGAAAACCTCAGAATTAAGATAAGTAAAGACTGTTAGCCAATTTCCTCTGTTTTAAATGTTGCAATTGCCAGAAGCTGGCATATTTGCCTGTATACATCATTCCATATACGAATGTTAAATTTGTTTGTTACGTTGTCTTGATCCTCTTTGTCATTCTATGGTTTGTTCACATTTGGTGAATAAAATCTTGCTATATAATTCCGTTAAATTGCCTTTGGTTTGTCTCTATCGATTTCTGCATCATTTTTATTTTTTAATGAGTTAGAAATGATCCTGCAAGGTGTTGAAGGAATATTTTATGTGAGTGATATATTTACATACACCAATATCTTCTCAGTTTGTATTTATTGGAGGGCTTTTGTTCACCTGTTTTGACATCATCATGGGTCATAACAGTTGTTATATATAAAGTTTTGTTTAGTCAGATACACAAACCTTAGATTGCTTACAGCACTTTCTGTTACTTAAGGATCACTTATTCAAGTACTGAACAGGCTCATTGTTGCTTATCTTTGGTGATCTGATAGAAACTAGTCCTTTCAATGAAAAAAGATTCTACATATTTGCAAAAGATGGAAGAACAAGAAATATTGAGTACAAAGAAGTTATCACATGCTCATAATTTTCTTTTATGCTTAAAATTCTTTTTATAGTGTATTTGCATCAAGTTCATATTTCTGTATCTATAGATCTTACTAAAACATATTCCCTAACTTTCCTGGTTGTCTGATGTTACCCACATCACTGACCACAAAGTATTTTCATTTTATTCTCAATTTAACTCTTCTTCTACATGCAAAGATGAAGTCGGTGTACTCTACAGCCCCAGCCAACTGGGCAAGGTACATCTTTGGAATGCAAATATATATATACATACCTCTTATTTTTTCTGAATGTTGTCAGGTACCTTTACAAGCCACTTAATATTTCTCAATCCTAATTTTGTAGTTACAAAAGATATTTTCACGTTATATGAACCAAGGTGTTAGCAGATCACAATAAAACTATATATTTTGTTTTTCTCAATTTATATTTTTGTGCTGTCTGTAAATTATACTTTTTTTCTTTTTATAGTCTGTTTCTTGGCCAACACCTTCTGGACGATCAAAGGCTGAAGTTGAAGAATATTGCAGGAATAAAATCCTATTTTCTGCCTCAGGAAAGAAATGTGATTCTGTAAAGAATGTTGACACAGTTACAACAATAGAGTCTTGTGTACAAGACATTCAGGTAACATACTTTCTAATTAATTCTTTGGCAGTTCATATTATTTCTATTCTTTTAATGTTTAGTCCCATGAACCTCACATTCTTTGTACTTGAGTCATAAAAAGTATCTTGCACAAAACAGATTCAAACTTTTGCTCTTGCTTGCCAACATGTTTGCTTAAAGCTATCATATCATCCATTAAAAAAAAAAACACTGTGAATGGTCACTTTACTGAGGCTTGTATTTTCAGTATCTGACATGATCTCCCTTATCTTGAAATGTCAAGCTTATGGGGTATAATAAAATAACACTAAGCGTGAAATGTTGGGCTTTTGGTTTCAAAGGGGTAATTTTTTATGATACTACAGTAATCTCTTCATTGGCAACTCTGAAACCGGATATCATAGAATTTAGTTAGCCTTGTTCAGGCTTCAGATTGCCTGTAGCACCTGCTATTTCCTTAGTGTTCACTCATATATGTATTAAGCTTGTTCATTGCTACTTAGAGATCTTCCAGGAGCTGGTGCTTTCAGCCTGATTTGACCTTAAGTCAAAAACCTAAGCAGTGTTTTGATTTAAAACAAAACTACAGGTACAAGAACACCCAGTCAAGACCAAACTCCCTACTCTATAATTCTTACTCTGTGAGACTCTTGCTAACAATTGCACCACAACAAAGTGTACAGTACTTTATTCAGCTTAGTTTGGTATAAGACTAGAAATATGAGGCACCCAGTGAAAATTAAATTCACTAGTAATGATTTGCTTAATTATGCATGTCTATTTCTTCATTTCTAGTTGACAGATACTCTGGATTGGGCTACAGATGCTTTGGAAAATCTAAAAGAACAATGCCTTGCTCAACTTAAAAGGGATATTGATTCTTGGATTACAGTCAATGGAACTTTACAGCCGCAACCTGATATTGTGAACAGCATTTGCATCAATGAGTGTAGCAACCATGGATTGTGTGTTGAAGGTAAGTTGAAGGTTGAGATACTAGATATTATCATTGGCATTATTGTAATAGATGGTATGTTGACATGTTGTGCATTACTCAGTGTGTGATTTTGAAAGCTACACAGATTAACATGCAACAAAGTTTAATATATTGATTTATTCTTTTGAACTGTGACATAACATTTGTTGTACTAAAGGTAAAAGTACAGTACAAAAACCAACTGGTTGAAGAAATGTCACTGGGGTTGCTAGAACCTCAACAATCAAGCAATGTTAGGTAAGCCTAAAATTGTAGATTCTAAGATCATACCCCAAGTCATAGAAGCAAATCCAGTGAGTAACATTCAGAGAGTATCAGGTGAGATTGGCATTTCACAGTCCAATGTGATTCGTCACCTTGATGCCCTTGGCAAAAGCATATGAAGCTGCCAAATTGCACCTCATGTTACCAAAATATTGCAAAACTTTTGATTCAACCCTGTTTTTTTTTATCTAAACTTAGATTTTTATATACCTTTTAAAAAATATATAAAGCTGAAAAAGATATTCATAAGAATTTTTAAGGTAAGAAAAGGATATAGATTAAAATCTTTACAGCAATTTGACAATTGTTGCATATATATGGTGGTGACTTTAATATGTTATGACCATGTAATCACTAGTAGTTATATAACCTTTTTACTTAGATGTGGCACTATACTGCATTAATAGGGCACCTATTGAAACTCAAACTCACTCATAAAGGTTTGCTTGTCTAGCTTGCTAACCATTACACCACCAGAGATGGGATACACACCTGCAATGTGGGAGTAGAATAACATCAGAAAAAGTGCAAAGTTTTCTCAATAAAATTTGCCACCTGTATCAATAATAGTATAAATCTCATCGCAATATTATACACTTGCAGTCTAACAAAATTTTTCACCCAAATGTTGCAATATTGTCAATTTTGTTGGGATTTGTTGACTGTGGGATATTTTCATTAAATTTGTTTGTCACACATTTGTAAGATTTATACAGGAAATGTGTTCAATTCTTGGAAAACATCTGACACAACACAAAGGAATGGATGCTCAATTGAAGTTAGGCCATGATGCATTCATTTTGACTGATAAATACAGTTTTCATGTGACTAATATTGTTGCATAAACCTTACATTCACATAAATTCTGCCTTCTTATTCTCAGAATTGTACTTTTTCTGAAATACTCTCTATATAAATTTGATAATATATGTATGTATGTATTTAGGTAATTATATAGATATTCTAAAAATTATGGAGAAAATAAGTCTTTTTTTTTTCTCTAATTTTTGTTGCTGTTCATCACAATAATTGTTATATTCATTCTATGATTGTTAAACCAGTCTAATCTGTAAGGGGCTGTAAAGACAGGCTTTCAGAGTTCAAGTTCCACTGGAAGCTTCTTTATTGCTTATCCATTCAATTTAAATGTTTTAGAATAAATTTTTTAAATGACCTAATTGCAATGAATACATATTGTAGATGCACACTGAGGCATCCTCAGTGATGTTCTATGACCAAGCTCATCAGTGCTTTTGTCTTCTAACATCAGACCTCTTCATACAGCTGACCCATATGTAAAACAACAAAAGATATAAAAAAAAACACATCAAAAATTGATATTAATGGAATTAATTTGATACGTTCAGACAACATAAAAAGTTATAAATATTTTTTTCTTCTCCAGGTACTTGTAAATGCAACTTAGGATGGATTGGTGAAGATTGTTCTGTGAATAAGACTGAACCCCCATCTTTACTTTATACTGGCATCAAGTACACATGTAAACCAGATTTATCTGAATGCTATCTTCACATTCTGGGATCCAATTTTGCTGAAACCGGAAATATGACTTGTAAAATCGACAAAATTGTTGTGAGTAAAAAATTATTGTTTTTACTTTTTTTTGATAAAAATCATTTTAGCTGCATATTACAGTATCGTCTATAAATAAGCATACTTCTAACAATATTTTATGAAAAGTTAATATTCTTTTAAACTAAACATACTAAGATGACTTTATTTCTAGTGGAACATTATACAAACAAAATGGATGATATTAGATATTATTCATAACCAAACTCTACAACATTCCACTCTGACAGTTTAAAGATGGTCATTGCTTTTGACTTTCCATTTAAGTACATTCCACAAGTGCTTGAACTGCTACATATTTTTGCTTGTATAGATTCATTGCTGTTGTGTTTTGTGATAAATAATTCCTAATAATATCCATTTTGATTGTATCATATTCCACTCACAATAATAAAATCTTGGTATCTAACATCAAAAGAAGAAAATTAGACTATAGACTCATTAATAAACCTACATACAATAGGTTATTAATCTTTATTAAAGGAATTTTTTTGTAAAGTGTTCATTTTCTATAGAAGATTAATTCAAAAGGTTTATCAATTTTCCACTCAACCAAAAATTTTATTATTTCTAGTGAAACATTATGCAATCAAAATGAATATTATTATCTATGATTATCTAACTCTACAACATTTGAAATTCTAACTAAAGATAAAATTTCATAAATATATATGAGGTGTTCTTATGTTTGAACTGTTACATATTTATATTTTTAGTTTCAAGGCTGTTGATTTTGGTAATGAATAATACCTGATAACATATGTTTTGATTGTATAATGTTGTACTAGAAATAAGAAAATCCTGTTATATTTCATTTAGAAGAAAATTAATTTAAGGAGTGTACTTGCTTAAGAGCATCTTTATTTGCTTTTCATAGATATAATTGTATCTAATTGATACAGTAAGAAGTAACTTCTGGTTATGTGAATTATAAACACCATCTCTTATTTATAGAATTCATACACAGATGGAAACTATAGAATACACCAACTGCATCTCTACAGAAGGGTAAGACTTCCCCAATGAGTTTCCTGGATATGATACTAAACAATCTGATGGTGAGGCTCCAGTCTTGGAGCTTTGGGGGAATGTAGAGTACCACTTCATTACCAATTGCTCCCAGGTCCACTGTGACCCGGAGTGGTAGTACCTGATTGGGTCCTATCTCTGGATCAAATAGAACTGTTTGACATTTAAACTGTGCACAAACAAATGACTTATACTAAATTAAATTATTAAAGATTGAACTGTTTGATCATTTAACTGAGTATAAACAAATGACTGATGTTGAATTGAATTTTTAGTGATATATATTAATACTTTCAACTATTTAACTGTGTGCAAATGAATAAATAGTGTTCAGTGGAATAATAAGTGTTAAATAGCAATACTTGTAAACACTTCACTGTGTACAAACAAATGATTAATACTGAATAGAATTATAAGTGTTAGATAACAATAACTGAAACTGTTTAATAGTGTAGAAACAATAGCAATATTAGTGAGCCAACAAATTAGTTCTAATTCATTTCAAAAATGAAATTACCAAGAAATTCTATGCAAACAAATTGATGATGTTAAATTGTGATAGTTATATAGCAATACTTGAGGCCATTTAGTTGTGTGCTGGCCAAATAATTGGTAATAAATAGAAATACTTGAAACCATTTAACTGTATGCAAAAAAAAAGAGCTCAGGCTCATTTAAAAAGGTTATCAACAAAATATGTTTACAAATCATGTATATTTAATATATATGTATAAACGGGATTTGGCATTAAATAACCTACCATGGTTGATATGCCATAAAACCCAACCAAACCAAATACTATATATTTAATATATATGTATAAACGGGATTTGGTATTAAATAACCTACAATGGTTGATATGCTATAAAACTATACCAAACCAAATCCTATATATTAAATGTTTATGTATAAAGAGAATTTGGCATTAAATAATCTACAAGAGTTGAAAGGCTATAAAACTCAAAGAAACCAAACTAAAAACTGATGGAAAATAAAATTGCAATGCTCAGAAGGGTGATGCCAGTTTTGATTTGGATATAAAGATCTGCACTAATGCTAAGCAAGTGAAATATATGTACACTATAGTCAATATGAATTTAAAAATATAAGAATGCAAGACCTTGTCCTTCAGTTGGGTTTCATTACATGGTTATTAGTCTTAGATAGCCATTAGAATAAGTTTGTCATACATTAATCATTAGGAAGTCACACTTAGTGTCATCATTATCATTGTAAGAAATGGAATCAGTGACCTGAATTCAAATCCTGGACAAAGCTGTTTGTGTTTTGCTTCTTGCTGATAGTCTTGAAAAAGCCATGAATCAGTCCGTTCTCCCTCTAAATATGAGTAAATAGTAGGGTTGTGGGGTTCTTTAGTTTTGGTGAGTCAACTATTCTAGAAGAAAAACTCTAAATTCACACCGTCTGTATTCTGATTAAAAATTGACTTTGTATCTAACCCTATTCATGGCAGAAGGTTTGGTAAATACGTACATTGTTCATTAACATAAAAAAAAATATTGAATTCATCTCTTACCCATTCTATTTTCTATCAGTTTATTGTAATTGATTGCAAATAAATTCGTGAAAATTTAGCATAATATGTTGCAAATTGGATTGAAAATTGTTTTATTCTTTAAGTTTGAGCATTTTAATGAAAGGCAGAACCCTTAGACTGCTTAGACCCTTATTCTTTAAGTTTGAGCATTTTAATGAAAGGCAGAACCCTTAGACTGCTGCTTCTGATGAGCCAACCAGGATTCGTTGTTCAAAGAGACAACAAGTGGGATGCTGTATATGCAGGCTGAACAACTGACATTTACGTGAATCCAGTAACCGTTCCCAGCTGGATAAAAAACAGATAGTAAGCTGAATGAACAAGAGAAATGAAATGTGACAATGAAGCTGTGTGAATTGAATTCCTTTCATAGTAACAGGAAAGAAAGAAAGCAAGAAGTGACGAGCAAAGCAAGAAGCAAGAAGCAAGCTACCTCAAAATTCGAAATGAGCGTAAATGTGTCTTGCTTGTGGAGTACCAGAAGTATAGAAAAAAAATTGAAGCATGATCGTCCTTGGGAGTGCAATTTGTAGGTCACACATCTCATCTCTGGTGGGACGGGGTTTGTGACACATGCAAATTTCAGTCAGCCAGAACTGATATAAAAGATGTAATCTCAGCATTGTTGGAGTGGCATTTGTTGCTTCACAGTAGGATTGAGCAAACCAGTGTATTGACACGGCAAGTAAGAGAGAAAGAAAGAGAGAGACTGGACTGGTGGCAAGCAGTTAAAAGGTTTCATAATGCTATTGTAATCTTGCAACAATGTTCATTTTTTTCTGCATTACAATAACATTCATATATAAATTGGATAATTAATGATTTTTCTTTCTCTATATTTTAGAATAAAACTGTGCAGAAAACAACATATAATCAAGCCAAGTTTCTTACTAGTGAAAGTGTCAGGTGCACTCTGCCTGGACGAGGAATCTACAATGTGTCTGTTAGTAACACTGGACTGAATTTCAGCCGTGTTTATGTCTTGGTTATTATCTACAATCCAAACTGTGAGACCTGCACTGTAGATGGATGTGTGAAAAGGGTAAGTTTGAATGTAATTTATCAAAGTCGGGTGATATTATAAGGTACAGCTGGGGTGCTCTGGGTTAGTGGTAAACCTTGTCTCAACAAAACAGCTAAAAGTCATGTTTATGCTCTGTGTCTTGATGTTAGAGAGGGAGGGATTCCATTCCAAATTTAAATCCACTTAACCACAAAAGACAACTAAAATCATGTCTCATTATGTCGGTTGTTAAAAAGGGGGTTCTTCTATAAATACCAGTTTTTAACTCCGAAAAATGCAAAATGTTTCTCCAATTACTTTATATATATATATATACACACATGATAGAACGAAACAGATCTGTCTGTGGATGACTATATATATATATATATATATATATATATATATATATAAGCTTTGTTTCTAGACTCTTGTACTTTGGAAATATTTGAATACAACAAGAATTAATCTACATTTTTCATCTGGTATTTCCTCAATGTGACAAATCTAATAAAATCTGCTGGTATCCTATGCTAGTGTTTGAGTGCTCTGGATTTGTGGTAACCAAACCTAACACCATAGTCATTATCTGATGGTGGCTTTATTCTTTAATACAATGAAAATCAAATGATACAGCCACATTTTCATCTGACATTCACAAAATGTGATGGAAATCTAATAAAATCTGATGATATAAGATACTGCTGATGTAGTAGTAATGATACTTCATCCCGGAACTCAAAGTAATCATTTTATGAGGACTTTGTTGGTGATACACTTACTGTTTTATTTTGCTACAGTATATATGAGGATCATTAAATAAGTTTCAAGACTTTTTTCGTATGGGCACTTTTATTGATAGTTCACACATGAAACTCTAGTCCCCTTTGAAGTAATCTTCTCCGGCTGCAATGCACTTGTTGTACTGTTCCAACAACTTCTGGAAGGCCCCATGGAAGTCCTCTTGTGTGAGCCTGTCAATGACCTTCATCACAGCCTCTTTCATCTCCTCAGTTGTCTCATAACAACAGCCTCTGAGCTTAGGAAATAACCAAAAGTCTGGACTATAGGGAGGGTGAGGAACTGTCTTGATGCCCATCTTAGTCAAATAGTCTGTGACAAGGATGGAGTTATGGACTGGTTGGTGCATTGTCCTGGTGGAAATGCCACTGACCTGATTTGAAGAGTGCTGGCCTCTTCCGACGGAATCTCTTCCTAAACTCCCTTAAAACCTCAACATAGTATTCCTTGTTGACTGTCTGTCGAGTGGGAACCCAGTGCATGTAGATCATGCCTGTCAAAAAAAGGGATCCTCAGAAGTTTGTGGGTGGATTTGCTCTGTCTGGCCTTCTTGGGTCTGGGAGAGCCAGCATGCTTCCACTGGGAACTCTGTCTCTGGGTCATAGCAGTAGATCCAGCTTTCATCGCATGGCATTTTTTCCAAGTTTAAAACACAATTTTATTGCATATCATTCTTCTAAAGTCCAGATTGCATTTTTGAAATTCACCAGCTGTGACAATCAGGCTTTAGTAGGGTGTATTCCAATTCCTGCTGTAGCTGTTCATTTGAAGCTGAAATCATAAAAATTGGTCAGTCATCTCATAAGATGTATAGCAATAACATAGTGAATTTTCAAGAGTCTACGACAATTTTAAATGCCTGTACAAAAAAGTCTGGAAACTTATTGAATTCACCATGTACATAAAATTATATTTATATATTTTCACCTCCTACTAAACAAAACTCATCCTCTTTTCAAATTTCTAAGATGACAACAACAAAAATGTATATGATAAAAATATAAAGAAAATATATCTAGATTATTATAATATAATTATATTGTTATTATATATCAATTGTGTAAACACTGGGTGCTGTCTAGATGATTTACTAAGAGCAATTACCAATGGTGACAGATGGCAAGAGAGAGTCAAAGAAATCTATGTTGTATGCCTTGACAATGATAAGAAGACACATTTATTAAACAAGTGAGAAGGAAAAAATTATTTTTATTCTAAAATTTAATGCTGAGCAAGGCATGGTGAGGCCAATTGACTGGTTAGTAGATGCTTTCAGAAATCTGGACCAAAGACAACTCTTCTTAAAACCAAAATTATATAAGATTTGAAAACTTAGGATAGAAAAGTGTTGCAGGTGGGAATTGCTCCAATTAAAAATTTGAAAATTGATTTGTTGAGAAATGTTTTTATTACATTTCATGTATTGTACTTGTTCTTTTGCATAGTTCTCAGTGGTTGAAAGATATCAAATCTTCAAACATTATTTTGTGACTATTGACGACTTAAATGGTGGTCTATTCTATAAAAACATCAAAGAAACTTGATACGAGTTTCTAATTAAGAAATTTAGTCCTTATTTTCTTTTGATATTGCAAAATGAAAAGTTTAAAATTTTTTCCTCAATTATAAAAAGACTGTTCTACTAAATTCTTACTCTGGTTGCAGGAACAAATGTACAAAACAAGGCTTTTATAATCATTTCTGAATATGGTCTATATCTTCTTTTGAAGGAAGTACAAGGCAAAATTTATAGTTGGTGCCAGTGGCGTGTTTTCATAAGAAACAAGATATGTTTTGCTTACCAAGTGGAAATCATTCTACATGATATTAAAAATATCTTTATTTATAAAGTTTAACATTTATTTCAATTCATACACTTTATGGAAACTCAGTGAATTCATATCTATTCAAATGAACACTTGAAACTTGTAATCAGACATTTACCTGTGAAAATTTGTGTCTCTGATACACAAGATTTTATTTTACCATGAAATGGTGCCACTTCCCAACATAAAACATGGAGTAAATTTCAGAAAAGAAAATACTCTGAAATACAGAACATTCAGAATCAGCAGTTGTTGCTGATTTAATGAAAGAGAAAGTAACACAATACACACGTTTAGCAATATTTTTTGCCCACAGTATATACTTATATATATTTCTGTTTCACTTGAATTGATTACTTATCATAGTCATTTTTGAAAGATGACATTAACACAAATAATTTAATAATGCAAATAGAAATAATTTTGATTCAATGATGTAAACTTTTTCAAATTTGAATTTTGTTTAGAAAGATAATAATTATAAACACAAACACTCCAAAAATTCAATTGACATTTCAGAGGTCATGTGATGCATTTAATTCAATCTTTAATTACTGTTAATCATCTTTAATTCTACCTGAAAGATCCTAACAGTGCTATATGCTCAGCCCACCATATTTTTCAAAACATGCCATTTGCTGGTCTATGGATTGAATTTGTAAGAATGTGTAAAGAAATTAAAAAAGGGAAGTGATAGTATCTTATTTAACATTTTAAACACAAAGTTTAAGTTTCTTACGTTGTCTTTCTTCAAGAACTTGTTAAGTTCAGTCAAACAATTGGAATGTGAGAAATTCAGCTTCTCGTAAGGGAAATATGCATATCCTTCAAAAGAAAATGAAACAAAGAACTAAAACTCAGTTTAAACCTACTTAATCTTATAGGTTCTTTCAATAGATACTTGTTCTAAAATTTCCAGTCAATTTATCTTAAGTTTTATTTTCTCTTTGCAGAATGATATTTGTGTAATTGACAAAGTGTGCTATCCAAACAGCTATTTGAATCCAATGGACTCAAGTCTGTTATGTGACATTACATTCTCTAACACAAAATGGACAAAGGCTCGCGGTAAGTCGTACATCAACAACTTCATTTTTCGCTAAGAGTTGCGTGTGATATAAGTTATTGTCATAGGAAATGAACCCAAGTTCAATTCCTGGATGAAGCTGTTTGTGTTTTACTTTGTACTAATGCCTTTGGAGAATCCATCTCTTCCCCTTCCGGCTATGGATGTAAATATTAAGGCAGACTGGACTTTTTAACCTTCGTACAGTTACTGGTCTAGGAGAGAGAAAACTCTGAATTCAAATCAACTGTACTTTGCTTAAAAATTGACCTTGTGTCACATACAACCTATGGTGGAGGGGTTGAGTGGATACATACCTTATTTTTTTACTTTAATCTACCTAACATAACAGTGTGTATCTCAGCATGTTTCTTAAATATATAACTAATAATTAACAGGATAGGTCCAAGGTACTGGCAATCCAAGTAGTTGGCTAGGATACCAAGTTCTCGCAGATGCTTGTCATCTGTTGAAGATAGTAGGAAAGTACAGTGTAAGCATTTATTGAATTTGAGTTCAAAGTTGTAAGTAACAAAGATATTTAATTCATATTGGACATTTTTCTTCTTTTGTTATCACTTAATGTTTATTTGTAACACAAATATGATAATTACCTGTCAGTACTGTAAATGGATATTCTCTTTGTTGAAATAATGAATCTCTGATAAAAAGATAATTACCTGTCAGTACTATAAATGAATACTCTCTTTGTTAAAATAATGAATCTCTTATATTGATTAAATGATGACTTGAAACTCTGATGCTGAATCACAACTGTCTTCGGTTTTACCTGATTATTAGAATAAACTTGTTTTGCTTAAATATTTCTGCCCTGTGGCAAGGCATAGAATATTTTAAGCCCACCTCAAAAAAAGGTATTCTTGGTATGATACTAAACTGCGTCCAGTATAGATACTTATTTTCTGGAGCTCTGGGGAATGTAGAGTCACTCCTTTATTGCCATTACTCCCACATCCACTCTGAAGCAGAGTAGTAACGTTGGTTAGAGTTCAATCTATGGGCCAAATAGATCTATTTGAAAATGATTAGTATTGATAAGGAATACTTGAAATTCTGTGAAAATTATTTGTCGATACTATAAATGGACGCTTTCCTTGTTAAAATAATGAATCTCTTATATTCATCAAATGATGATTTGAAATTCTAATGATGAGGAAGAACTATTTTTCTTTTCTGTAATTATTATATAAAGTGTAGCATCACTCTCTTCATTGAAACTTGAAGAGGTTGTCTCCTGTGAAAAAATGGACAAATATATTTTCAGTTTTGTTCTGACATTTGATATCTTAATAAATCTGGCTAGCCTTTTGTGAGTCTTCCAACATCTCTTATTGAGAGGGAAAAAAGTATTGAAGCTCCTTATTTTTAGAGGCTTCCTAAAATCATAAAGACCCCCAAAAAGTTCTGTTTCATTGTTCATCTAAAAAGCAAAAGTTAAAAACCCTGAATCCACTTTCTCATTGAGTTTCAAATTTAGGTCAATTTCTGACCCCCTTCTCTCTGTTAAAACACCCACACTATGTTTGAGCTGATAACACAAATGGCAGAAGAGTTATTACATAACACTTGTTGAACATTTAATACCAGCTATGAATTAACCATAAAAAAAAGAATTGTTCAATTATACATTAAATTCCATTACTCTTGCTGCTTAAAACAAAGGAACAAATTTTAAATAGAAAAATATATATATTTTGATATGAGTTAAGTTCTAAAAATGTTGATTGCTGAAACTATTTACCTTCCTTCACTTTTTATCTTATTTGTTACTTCATTCCCTCATTCTGCCACTCTTTTACCAGTTGACAATGATTATTACTATGGCAGCAAAATTAATAAAATTTAGTTTATTGTAATGTAGGAATTTTTAACTAATTCTTTCTAATTTCAAATTGGTTTTAACATTGTTAGATAAAGTTGGGATAAATTGTTAGGGTTAACTTTTGGAGATGAATTGTTCATAGTTGTAAATAGTTGGCAATAAATGTTCCATAATCCAAGTAGATAACACTATGCTTAAAAGGGTGCAAAATTTTAACTTGCCCATTGTGCCCAAGAACCCTAGGGCTGGATCTGTATGTAACATCTTAGGATTTTAAGGTGAGACATTTCTAAACAAGAGCAAGATGATAAAATAGGAATCAGACATCTGAAATCTTTGAATAATATTTGTGTGTGTTTTGAATTTGTGAAATATGCATCTATGTGTTCTACTTGTGGTTTTCCATCATATCCAATGATTTTTTTTCTCCAGTCTTTTTTTTTAGTTTTTGGGCAAGTACTGCTAATTATCTAAAGGGATGTTCATGACCCCAATGTTTCTTTGGATGATGTTCTTATGCCTGAGTTTTGATTGATCTGTTTGTAATTTGTTAGAATTAAATAGACACACAAAATTAGTTTTGTCATTGTTTTTCCTCTTCTTTCTTCCTTCCTTCCTTCCTTTTTTTCTTCTTCCTTCCCTTCTCTCTTCCTTTTCTTCTTCTTCATTTCACATTCAAAATGATCACTACTGCTTTTTCTCAGTCCTGCCAAGAAGCTATCTGTATTTGTTAAGCATGGCACAAGGCATTTTATAAGATGGGTCTAGGTGCAAGGCTGTTGCCAAGACATGCCTGGTATTCCCAACACTGCCTCGGGCCCCATCTGCATTCTCCTAAAAAAAGGTGCTTCAGCCACCAGGCAATAAACCTAGACCCTCAAGTGAGAATTAGAGCCTGGGAGAATCCATCTCTTACCTTTCCCCCATTGGTAAATGGTAAGGCAGACTGGGTCTGTTAGCTTTGTTTAGGCAACCAGTCAAGGAGAAAGAAGACTTTGAATTTAAACCAGCTTTACTCTGTTTAAAAATTGACCTTGTGTCACATTGTGCTCTCAAAGGAGGGGTTGGATATATATATATACACACACACACACACACTATGAAATTTGATTTTTACCTGATTACTTTTACTTCATAAAACTTATTTTTATAATCATTTTATGAATTCAGTCATATTTACACAAGTTAAATTTTTTTAATTTTTTGTGAAAATAATTATTTTCCTTTATTATTTTTCAGTGGAAAGGATAAATTTCCTTGATTTTCAATTCCTGAAGATAAAAGGCTCAACTTTGACAATGAAAAGTTCTATAATAATGGCATTTGGAAATCCTCGTTTAATAACTGGTACCAGAGGTGAACTGGCACTTGTTTTAAATGGTCGGGAACAATACCTTCAATTTTCATCATATTTAGACATGTGTCTTTTTAATCCAGAAAGATGCAGTCTAGGTATTGTCCATACTTTTACTCTAAATTTCTTATCATTGAAAGACAATACATATATCATTAGTAACTGTGGTGACCGCAAGAATACCTGGGGCTATGCTTTTTACTATAAGAATAATCAGCTTATATTTACAGTCAGTACCAGGAAATACATCTACATGGCTGCAGCAACCTACCCAAACACAGAGAGCTTAAAAAGGACTTCAGATTATGAGTTGTCTTGGTCAGCACAAGAAGGAGCATCTATCCATATTAATGGTCAGCTTGTTACAAAGAAATCCTTGAAAATTGAAAGAAGCAGCACACTCTTAAAACAAGGTTCTTGTATGTATTCAGTTGGCAAGAATCCTGGAAAATTAAAACCTTTGGGACACTTCAAGTTGGAACGCTGGCGAGTCTATTTTGCCTCTAGGAGTATATTGTTGAAAATTGGAGTTGTATTAGGTGTGTATTTTTATCTAATTTCATATTTTGCTTATGTCTTTGTTATAATAGTTATTTGATATCAAAGTTAAGAGAATTTTTTAGAATAGGTTACCTTAGAGAAGGAAAACACAGGCTTAAAATTTTAGGCAATGTTTGATGATCTTATAAACTAGGGATGGAGAACATATAGCCTTAAGGGTGCATGTCGCCTTCTCAACCATCAAGTAAAAATTTTCACTGCTTTGTTTAAAGACCAATTAGAACTGTGCATGCACCTTAGAACCTGATATTCGAATGTTTTCTTGAAAAAAAAACAATCTCAAAAATATCATTAAAAGATTAGTAAAATTTTTCATTTAAGTAATATATGATACTTAAATTGGGAATGATTTATTAACTAAGTTTAAACTTTATATTTTGTTGTTATCATTTAACTTATGCTGACAGCTAGGATTCCTTTGACTTTTTCTCACTATCTGCCCATATCAGCAATCACACTTAGTAAGTCCTATTAATAGCACCCAGTGTCTGTACAGAACTGATGAATGTAAATTTTTATTGGTCAACTAACATTAGTGTGTCTTTGTGGAGGAGTCCATAGGAGAATGTTGCTTGTATATTTGTCTTTACTTATCTTTCTTGGCATAGTTTGTGAAAATGGAGGAAAATGGCCAATACAGCTACTGTTTTTTAGGGTTCTGCTTCCAGGATATTTTTAGAATAGCACATAGTATCCTTGTCTAGTTCTTATCTAGCTTTTTCTCCAAGCATTTTGTTTGAGGCCAAATGGTGTAACTATACAGCAGTACTGAAAAGTAAAATGCAGTTTTATTAGGAAATAAATTTTAACATGACTTTTAAATATGAAAAGATTCTCACCTCTGTTTTAAACCTTAAAGACTATTTATGCATAGATGAAATTTAACAAGGATTGTTTTTATTCCTATCTTAAAAATTTAGAGTATCTTGTAATGTTAGATTATGTTTGATGTATGCATTTTAAAGAAATTATGGATTTTTATATATATATATATAAACACAGTCTTTATAGGATGATTTGATTTATTGAATTATTTGCCATCATTAAACATTTCATTTTTTGTTTTTTAAACTTTATCAGAGTGTATGAATTTTTAAAAGGAACAAAAAAATGAGAAAATTTTAAACATTCTGTTTCTGTTATTCCATTTCAAATTTATGTGATATAATTAGTGTTTGAAAATTTATTTTAAAAAACATAGTATATTTCCTTTAAAAACAAAAAAAACATATTATATCAATCTATATTAATATTTTTGTCATTTTGTTCATATTTTCCAATTATAAACATTCCATAACACATCTGTCTTTATTATGTCAGCCTGCTTCTTTCTATCTCTGTTAGATCCAGCTATCTATTTATCTAAACATACATATACAGTGACCCCAAATTATTTTAAATAAGGGATTTTGTAACTTATCAGCACCATATATATATATATATAATCATGTCGCACTGCTAGCACAGATTTCTCTGATTCTCTCTCACCATTTATCCCTATTATCCCTTGCTTCCGGCAGGTCTTCTAGACTACACCCTGTGTCTGTACAGAGTTGTGGTCAATAAGTTCTTGCTGGTCGGCCAACAGTTGCATGTCCATGTGAAGGGGTCCCTTGGAGAACATCACTTATGAGTTTGTCCTTACTTCTCCAGCAGTGCCTCACATGTCTTGTACATCTTATTTGGATGGTTTTAGAGATGGGAAGTAGTTGGTCATACAGCTATTGCTTTGTGGGATGCTGCTTCCAGGAATTGTTCAATGTAGCTCATAGCATTCTTGTACAGTTTCCATCTAGCTTTTCCTCTATACACTTATCGTCCATGTGGTGCATCCATATAGTTGAATTGACACAACTACTGCTTGATAGAAATTGCATTTTATCTTATTGGCTAGATCAGACTTCCATATGATCAATAACATACCAATAGCAGTCCATGCCTTCAATAGGCACATATTGATGTCCTTTTTAGTAGATGACATGCTGCTACTGAAGTACATGAACTTGTCCATTAATTTCTGAGAACCACCATTTACAGTAGAGATGTGTCCTTTTTGATTAAAACACATGTACTCCAATGCCGTTTGCTGCCTGTTCCAGACTATGCAGCAGGGATTTGGCTTAGGTAGCTGTATTTGCAAGAAGTGCTATGTCATTTACATAGTCTGTGTCCATAATAGTTTCTATGGGTATCATCTGCTTTTTTTGCCTTTTTTAGTGTAAAAATCATTTTCTTTCATTAGATCAGTCAATGTTCAAAATACATAGTCTAGGCAGATTATGAACAGATATGGGGCTGATGTATCCCCTTGCAGAACACCAGCAACAATGTCAAAGAAGTCTGTGTCTCCATCTGCTGAGCAAACTTTTACTTTCATGTTTTTATAGAGCATCATTATGGCTGTGACAGTTTCTTTGGGGAAACCATATGCTTGAAGTATTTGCTCCATCTTCCCTTCCAATATTTACTCGCTTAATTTACTGTCTGCGACGCTGTTCGAGATTATCTATCTTCTAACAAGTTGCAAATTTTATTGATCTGGCCTTGAATGTATTATATTTGCTCTTTTTGGTATTCGTTAATTAGTTCTCATTGTGTCTTCTTAAGTTTCTGTGCATTGGCATTAGTTGGTTTCCTTTTATTACATAGAGATGTTGTTTTCACATTGTCTCATTTTTTCCTAACTTCCAATGTCTCCCATGGAACTCTGTTTGGCTCTTAGTTTGGTTGATATGCATTCTGTAGCTTCTTACATATGAGCATTAATGAAGTTTTCATATTCATCATTTGGAGAAAGTGTTTCAGATATCTCCTGAAAAGCTCTAAATATATATATATATATATATATATATATATATATATATATATATATATATATATATATATATATATATAACAGGATTAAAGAGAAATGTGGAAAAACAATTTTATAGAAAGTTTATATATTAATATTTTACCTTGTATGAGTGTGATCAGATAATAATTTTGAAAAAGTTTTAATTATTAAAAAAAGATATTGGAGAATGTCTATGAGGGTTTTTTTGCATTAAAAATCAGACCATTATTTAAACTTCATTTACATGTTATTAAAGTAGAGATTGCATTTTAATCAAGGTCTTTGTTTCCCAAGATATCAAGAAAAGAAACAGACAGTTTTAAAATATTTATTAACAAAATCAAACTATTTAAGATTATGACACTAATCCAGTTTAGTAAAGAAATATATATAGTTCATTATGATGAATTACAATCAACTCATTGTTGAAAACTGGATGTTTACTTAATTCATCTTTTTTCTCCCCAATGCTTGTATGTTCTGCAGTTTTGTCCTGGTTACTTATATTTTGCAATAAATTCAGTTTGTACAGAATCATTTTCAATTGTTTTCACATAATTTTCCAAATATTCTGGTGGAGAATTTGTAACTCCAAACTTGACTCCTTTATGGATTTTTATGAGCTGTGTAATTAACAAGCAGATACAGTTAGTCTCCCAGGACAAAAATCAGATTTCTTTTATAAATCATTCATAGACTGTCCAGTAAGCAGAGATTTCCTGAAATATCTTCTAAAATGCCTTGCATGATAGTAATAGAAATTCATTTTGTTTGATTCAAGCATTCAAAATGCCTTCTTAACAGATGTAGTTTTTGGCACCCTGACTGACAGTGGAAAAGCTGGAACTACTGAAAGTTTCAATGATAAACTTTAAGTGTTTCTCTATTAGATTTTTGAGTGTCAATATCTTAAGTAGATTTTAGATAAATTTTTTAAACATTTTTTGTCGATTCTTCTGTATTGTGTTAATTTTCTGCAAATCAAATGAAAAAGGATAATTTAATATACTTAAATTTATTGTAGATGTTAACCCTCTTCATGCATTCAAACCATTCATAATCAATATATATATATATTTTTTATGTACAGGCTTACCAGAAATCACTGTGAACCCAAAATTAAATGTCTACTATAATTCCACATTGGACAAAGCTCACTTTACTTGTGCATTTCCACCTATTGAAGGACTTGATGTTTTGTATTCTGTGAAATGGATGAATGGCAAAAATGTTCTATGGCAAGAAAGCTTTAAAGAGTACAGAATGAGTATCCTCCATGAAGAAAACATGGGTGACTTGGCATATGGCTCTCAGGTAATCAATTCTTTTTTCATAGAATATACAATATAGCCCATAAATAAGTACCAACAATTCTTTTTATAAAAAGATAATTTTCTTCTAATCCAAATATTCCAGGATTTTATTATTTCTATTGATACATTCAGCAATCAAAATGAATATCATTAGGTATTATTTATTACCAAAATCTACTTTATTGAAACTCTGTATATATTTATTCAATCCCTCCACTATTTTTAAATGGAGTACAGGTGTATGAATTCAGAGTTTTCCTTTTCTGAGACTAGTTACCTCACCAAGGCTCTAGGACCCAATCTGGCCAACTATTTACTCATAGATGGAGATAAAGAGATACACTCATGTCTTTCCTGAGGGAATTAGCACAAAGTGAAATGCCGACAGCTTTGTCCATGATTAAAACTCTGTAACCCAGAAAAAAAAATTGTGTTTGATTTGAAAATGTATTGACTATATAGAAATTTACATAGATGTGTACTTAATTTTTTACCTGCTACATGTTCATATTTTCATTTAAACTTTCAATACTATAGAGTTTGGTTGTAACTAATAGTGTAATACGACAGATTGATGTTCCCAAACCCAGTGTCATCACATGCTGCTGTGGTGTATAGGGTGATGACCTCAAAATGACTTTTAGGTCATTGGGTACTGAGTAAGGAAATGCAAATGTCAGTGAAAAAGATCTCCTGAGGAGTTGTGGAGTGTGCAAAATGTCCTGTGCCAGAAGCTGAATGGTAAATAGGACTGAAACAGAAGAGACTCAACAAACAGAATGGAGGCAGATAAGTGAGGTTCATGTCTCACTAGGAAATGAACTCGGTGGATATATTCTATTTGGGGTTAGAATTTGTGGTTAATAGTAAATTACTCTAGTCCAGAAAACTTGTCTGAAAACCTTCAACCTGTACTACTGACTGGCCTCCAAAAGTAATAAAAATTATGCAGCTGTTGAGAAGACTTGATTATTTCTTACCACAAGGCAATCACTGATGACAGCAAGCTCATCAATGATCAACCACCTAGTGAGTCCTATATCAAACAATGCAATACTAGGTCATAATATCAGTTTTGATTGTATAATATTTCACTAGAAATAAATCCTGTCATCTTTGATTTAGAAGGAAATTAACTTTTTATAAAAAAAATTGGTGATGGTACACTTATTTATGGGTGATACTGTATTTACAAACCCAAGTCGGACATATGATCACTTATTTATTGACATGATAATCATTGATCAGCAAAAATAGCTTTGTTTTTTTGTATCTCATACATAGCAGGTCTATTGAAATTTGACCTCTGGGATCAGATGACAAAAGAAATGTACAGACTCATATTTTCAGTTTGGTTCTCATGTTTTTTAAGGTTTTACTAATTTGGGCTGGCCATCTCAGTGAATTTCCAAACTGTCCCTTGTATAGAAAAAGAAAGTCTTTGCATCTTCTGAAAGTCTTTATCGAGATTAACATTAAATTTCCCAAACAGGTTTGCTTTGTATTACTCCAGAAATTCAACTGCTAAGATTCAAAGCATAAACTTTCCTATTGCTTGCTTCAAACATTCTGATAGAGAAAAGCAGAATGACCAAGAGACAAGGACCTGTTCTCATCACTCTGGGAGTGTGATATTCATCACTAGCATACTTCAGGTGCATTGAACACAATGCTACAAAATATTACACAGCATATGATGCTGTAAGCGTACTTACATACATACTGGCATGTTTAATAATTCTACACAACAAGCAACTCTTTTCAAACATTAGCTTTGTTAATGAAATTTTTTCAGTTGCATGTATTATTATATTCATTCTTGAGAGGAAATGGTATTTCTCCAAATATATTCTTCTATAAATATTGCTACTTCTCTTCTAATTGTATTATTTATCTTCTTAAAGATCCAATGTCAGGTGTCTGTATGCCAACCTGTTAACTGCCTTCAAATAACTGGAAAACCAAAGATGAGTAACATTATTCCAGTAATGATCAAAGTAAGTATAATTTTATTGTGTTCTTATTTATAAAGCATACAATCAAAGTCATTATTTCTTTGTATACTTCCCCTTACCCACCAGCTATAGATGAAATAGTATCTCTGCTGTTCCACCAGAATGGCTTTGGCATTTAATGACCCATGAAGTTTGATATGCCATTAAACAGCCTATAAGGATGTGTCATCTGTGTTGCTTTTCTTTGTCAACTTTCTCTTCTAATGCCTTTTATATTGAATCAGTGAGAAAAAAATGGTGTTCTCAGAGGTTAATATGCTGGGTTTTCAGTCCAGTTTTTTCCCTATTATTTCAACTTCATTTCACAGAGGTTGATGATCCCTCTCTACTTTTTTTTCCACACAGTCAGCTATGCCTGATTTCATCATCTCTTTCTGCAATAAGGCTTTCCAATGTTCTTCCAGCTTTATTTTTAGTAGGTGGCTTCTTCTGCCTTTACATTTCCTACCACAACTGCACAGGATAGAATACATACAGTTCTTAGTCATGTATTCTTCTGAGGGAGATGGAAGTCAGGAGAAATATCTCAAAAGGGTTGGAACTATTTTTGAATACCACGTTATCACAGATCTGAATCTTTTCCAACATGCTTCTATTCTCAACCATTGTAACTATAGCAATGAAAATGAGGATATTCTAATTACCCATTACCACTTAGAGGGTGTTTGAGGGGAAAATATTCTTAAAGAAATAACTTCATTCAAATAAATAATAAATCTATTTTTCAGGTTCTAACAAAGGAAATAACTGTTATTGAAGGAGGACACACAGAACTGATAAAAATCCAAAGCCATGTACCTCCTCAAATTTTCTGTCCGAAGTCAGAAAGAGAACGTGGTGACTGTAACATTTTGGTGAAAGGATTTCTGAAGGCATCTAAAGAAAAGAAATGCTTGAATGGTCTGAAAATAATCCAAACTGTTTTCGAACAACAGAGTCAGCAGATCTTACCAACAGATGCTTGTGGAACTCGGGTCAACTCCAAGAGCTGGGATTCAATCCATAACATTTCTGTAAAAGCAACTGTGGATTCACTTTATGATAAAACCCAACTGCGCAGCATCCAGATTTCACTGCTGATCCGTTCAAAGCAGTTTGTAATCCGCACAGTGGAAGTTGACAGAGTGAAGGTAAGAGTTTCTGTTGTCTTGGTTTTATAATTTTTTTAATATTGCTTTTGTAGCATAGTCACCAATGACTGCTATGTCAATAATGGCTAATCATTGGATGGGGAGGGAGCACAAAAATACAATTTGCAGATACTGTTAGGATCTCTATTTAATTTCTGAGACCGTGAATATGGATAAGGAACACAATGTTCAAGGTAGCTTCTTTGTTCTCATAGGAATCAGCTCTTCTTGAATCTTTGAAATGTTCACTTACTCTCTCTACATGCAAACACTAATTTTTTTTTTTTTGTACTCCAGTCACCAAAAGTGCTAACTGAAAAACTCACAGAACACCCAACCCCTCCTCCACACTTCTGCCTTAGGTAGGCAGTATCATCCAGCCAATCACCATCACTTAGAAGGCTGATTGAGTCTGGTAACCTTAGCAAGTGTTATTTAACTGCTGTTTTCAGTCCTGGGGTCTTAGACCAAAAATATCTTGCTACACCTAGCCCACTGGGTCAGATGTTGAACTTTGTCAACTTGTCTTTCTTTTAGCTGCATTTTTTTAATAACTTCACACACTGGTAGTATTTTCTTACTATGTTGTACATTTTTGAAAAAGAAAGCAAAAGAAATTTCAGTGTACAATCTCATATTCAAAACCCTTTCAAAATTTAGGATAATAATATATTCATATTATATATCCTGAAACTAGGTATTATTAAAATCCAAGTTTTCAAGATACTGAACATAGTTTTTTGTTGTGAAAAGTTATTTACTTTTGGAGACAATACTATCATTGTTATTCCTATAACTACTCTACCTGTAAAGAACTTCATATTCCAGTATTTATGAATAATGTTAACTCCATTTATATTTCTGCTGTGATCTTATGTAGTATACATGTGTTACTTCAATAAGAGGTGCTATTAGCATAATGGTTTTGGGAATATAATTCTGCAATACAACTTAGGAAAGGTACAAATCCTATCTCCAGCATTGGGTAAATAATAGGGTAGACTAGATTCTTTAGTTTTGGTAAGGTAACCAGTCTAGAAGGAAAATTCTGAATTCAAACAAGCTGTATTCTACTTGAAAGTTGACCTTGTACCATATCCTGCCCATGATAGTAAGATTATGTATATACATACATTTATCACTTCATTACCTGACCCACTCAATCATCATGCAGTCAAAATTTTCATTTAATTTTACCTATGTAATGTTTTCTGATGTTTTGTTAGTGTCTGATCATCACAGGGACTATAAAAACTCATCTTTTTGTTTCTTTTAAATCATATACACAGGTAAATTCCAAATTATAATCTTCTGTAATACTCCACATAAATACAACACAATCAATCTTCTTCCGTAAGAAAAAAAGAGATAAATCAGGAAAGAAAAGATACATCATTACAAAAAATCCCAGTCATGTTTAAGAAGTATATATAGGAATTAAATAAGCCACAAAACACAACCAAAGCACTTATAAGAAGAGTATTGATATACATGGACTGGTTTTACCATCTTCATAGAGGAAGTCTAGGTCATCTATAAACTGTTCCTCTCATTACTATTTCTGGGGAAGGTGATTTTGCTTAGCTATGAAATTTAGGTCTTAATTTGTCACTATCCTGATGACAAACTAACCCTTTTCAAAAATCCCCAAGTTTTGGGTCTGACCGCTTCTCACAGTTGTTGGTGTAGGGAAAAATCTACTGCATTACCATATCATTCAATGAAATATACTGATTGAAATTAATAAATTGAATATGTTGATATTATTTCAAGTTTTAGCACTAAATTCAGATTTTGGTGGTGTGCAGACAACATTTCACTAAAAACTTTTCCTTTTTGGAGTTCCAGATGATAGAATTTATACTGTACAGTCACCTTAATATTCAACTTAATAAATTAAATGTATTGTAAATGTGTGTGTGTATATATATATATATTGTTGAGGCTATTCTTATATAGCTCTATTCTCTAGGACATAGAATTTAAGTTTTTATTACTGTACTGTTTACTAAGATATTTTCTGTTTTAGGCCAAAATTATAGACAAGGACAGCAAAGCTCTTTGCAAATCTATCAATGATCCACACATGACAACATTTGATGGAACGTAAGTTATTTATATTTTTCAGTAGTACTTCATCAAATTTCTATGCTTATAGTTGATATTTCTATGCTAAAAAAAGGCACACTTTTTTAATTGTAACCTCTTACATACTTTACTAATCACTAGATCAGTCAGCTGAGTCTGTAGAATATGCTGACTGCATCTTTGCAGAGGAGTAAAACCACCTCCAACAAGTGTCCTGGATATGACACTAAACTATCTCATAGTGAAGCTCCCATCCTGGACACTTGGGGAATGTGGAGTATCCCTTCATTGCTATTACTCCCAGGTCTAGTGTTCGCCAATGGTCTGGGAGACCTGGGTTCAATCCCAGGTCGCATCATACCAAAGACTTTAAAAATGGCACTTGATACCTCCTTGCTTAACATTCAGCAATATAAGGTATCAAGGGTAAAGTGGAGCAATCCAGGGAAAGGAATAGCGCCCTCCCCTACACCTCAGTGTAGTAGCTACTGAAAAGGGAGCCTTCTGGTCACCAACTTTACTACTTAGAACTGTTTAATCATTTACTATATTCAAAACCATTTAACTGTGCTAAATTGAATTATGAGTATTACACAGCAATATTTGGAATCATCTAACAGTGTGCAAATGAATGAATAATCTTGAATAGAATTACTTGTGTTAAATAGCAATATTGTAAACCATTTAACTGTGTTCAAATAAAACTATTAGTGTTAGATAGCAATACTTGAAACTAACTTTATGCAAACAAGTAAGTTAGCGACCATAGTCGAGGGTGACCCGAAGGCTCCCTTTTCGATAGCTACTACACCAAGGTGTAGGGGAGGGCGCTACTCCATTCCCAGGATTGCTCCACTTTACCCTTGAACCGTACCTTATAATGCTGAGTGCTTACCTATAAACTATTCATTTACAAATCATAATCATATTTAATATATCCATGTATAAATAGGATTTGGCTTTAAATAACCTACAAGGGTTGATATGCCACAAAACACAACTAACTAGTAATTTTTTTTTCTTAGGTACTATAATAACTTTTATGAAGGTGAATTTGTCTTATATCAACACACAACTCAACCCTATGCGGTAAGTACTTTCTTCAATTATTTTAACTTCCATTTGGAAAGATATTAAAATATAAGACTGACTCTAGTTCTGTAATTGTTGGACATTAATAAAATAGGAAACAAAAACACTATGATAAATAAGAAAGGGCAAATGACATAAGAATATAAAATTGAGAGACCCTGTGTCATAGATTTGATCAGTTTTGTTTTCATGTCACACAAAGATAATGTTGAAAATAAAAACATCAGAAATTCTTATGAGAAGGAAATTTTATTTATAATCATACTTGAGAATATCTGTTAGTCTTGGGAAATCATGGATCTATGCTTAGAGCAAGGCTCAGAGTTTATGGAAGACCTACAGTTGTCCATGCAGTAAATCTCTCCTCTTCAAAATACTGATTTTGTTGCCCAAGGGAATAGTTAGGGATGGTACATGCAATTAAACAATGAGGACTAATGCTATATATTCTAACAATTTTTTATTAAAAAGGATCATTTTTCAATAATCTGTACTACATTCAATTTTAATTCTTTTATTTAATATTTAGATATATACAGTATTGCCCATTAGTAAATACAAACTTTTATAAAAAGTTAATTTTCTTTTGAACCAAAGATACTAGAATCTAATTGTTTCTAGTGGAATAATTGTACAATCTCTAAACTATATATGAAATAATGTGTATGTTTTTATATATATTGTTACTCAATGAAAGATGTCTTTCATTAATGAATTCTTAGGTTCTAATATTGATTTATTTTTATTTTCTTCAGGTTCATACTTTCTACCGTTCTTGCAATGGAAGAGCCTCCTGTAATTGTGCAGTTGCAGTTCGCAGTGTTGATGATGTAATTGTTATTGACAGATGTGGTCCAAAAGCTGGAGAATCCAACAAGAAGACCCCAATTACTGTAAAAGCTTATCTGAATGGAGACTTAACACCTGGCACAAAAGTATTCAGTTACAGTGGAGGCAAAAAATACAGGGTAAAGTTCTATGATTCAAATTCAGATGATTAAAAAAGTGAAGTCTGTGTGTATTAATTATCCAACAAAATAATGATGACATCTCATGATTTTTTATATGCTAGGGATATTTTTGATTGACTTTCTTCTTTGTACTTTTTAAAACTTTCTCTATTAATAATCTTTTTAAAGTCACAGGAAAAAGATTTTTAAAAATAGGCAGAAAATTTTTCTTTAATTTGAAGAGAAAAATCAATTTCAAATGATTTTCCTTCAACAGGATTTGTAATAATATGTACATATTAATGTTTGGGTTTTGTGTCTTTCTTGAACTTAAATTCTTATCTTCAAGTCACCCACTCTGCACAAATCCAAGAACCTTTTCATCTGGTGATCATGTAGGAAAAAAAAAACAACTGTCATCAAGTATTGTGGACTGTGTATCTATCCTATTCAAACTTAGATCTACATATGCACTATCACCAATATTGTGCACTCTTTATTTATAAATACGGCAAACCATATAACTATATATATATATATATATGAATTTTTTACAGTGGAGATATCATATCTATTATTATTGGATACAATGTTTATACATTCCTTTAAAAAAATGTTACCCCTAATTTAAATACTACTGAAATTTAAAAAAAAAAAATTAATAGTGGCTTGTGACTCATTTAAAATTATAGATAAAATATGTATTCATACTTCCATTGAAACTATTATGTATTATAGATATTAAATAATATAATTCATGTTGTCAAGAAATAATAATTCAATGCTAATATTAATTTACAAAAATTCTATTTCTAATTATGAAAACTATTGTAAAAAATCCATGTTATTTATATTCAGAATAAATTAACATATCGATTGTTAAGTTAATCATTATAAGCAAAGAATAAATATGTAATAGATATTTTATTAATGTAACTAATAATTCCTAACTTATAAATAAATTAAATATTAGTTTCTGAAATTTTTGGTTGCATATAGAAAAACGGTGTAGCACATGGAATAGTTCCTTCTAGTTATAAGGTTATATTAATAAATTTAAAAGTTTTTTAACAATTATATATTATTTTTCATTTTAGGATCTTTTTATAAAAAGTATCTTTATACTTTATCTTTTAAATTTAAATGTATTCTTTATTAGAAAAATATATATTGAATTATCTTATTATTTAATCCATTTTTTTAAAAGTATGGATCAATATTTCAATATATAGAATTTAAAAAGATATAAATCAATTAATGGTAGTTAAATATATTTAATATTATTAATATATAAAGTTGAATTATACTAAGAATTTATTTCTATGTCTACATGTAGTTATCATTTCATTCCTGGTATTAAGTAAATTTCCAGTCATATATTTCAATATTCATATTTTCTCTTCTTTTTTAAAAGATATATATAAACATTGTCTCAAATAATAATAGATGATATCTCCAACATAAAGAAAATTTTCCGATAAAATATAAAAGAATATTTTAATAAAAATTTTTTTTTTAATTCTATTCTTGCCAAAAGCAATATAAGCACATCCAAATAATGTTTTTCATTTACATCTGAAGAGGGTCATCATAGACCTGAAATGAATTTATAATGACACCAAAGAAATGAGTTTTTTATTTTTATATAAAAACAGAGCATATATATATATATATATATATATATATATATATATATATATATATATATGTATATGATTAGTTTTATTATTGTTTTAATTAATATGCTTGTGACAGGACATAGACTTAATATCTTTATTTTAATATTTAGAAAATATGAAACATGAACATTCAGAGCAACAAAATGTTCCTTGTTTTAAAAGTACAGTGTATTTGCAAAATTTCTTGAACGTTAACATCATTTTTTTGAAAGCATGAGAAAATAATTTATCAAAAATGGCTAAGTTATATTTCTCTACTAATCAATCTTTGCTTTTACTTTTATGAGCTAATTGTTGTATTATTAGGTGGACAGTCACTTGTTACTTGCTGTCACCTATTCTCCTATTGGATCATAAAATCATCAATCATTCTGGTAACATCATTGATTTTTAAGCCATAATCTAAAGAAACAAACAACTTTTGATATTCTTCTGGCTGGTTCCAAAAATGTAGGTTTAGTTGGTGTTCAGGCCTTAGGAGGAAAAATCTACTGACTAAATTTTTTTTCTCTTGGGAATTCCTAGTTCAGGTAACAAACTGCGAAACTGTTTTTTTTTTTTTTTTATCTTTGTCTGTTCTTTTCTTTTTATGTGATTTGTAACCACCAATCACATAGAAAAAGTGTCTGTGCATCTCTCACTCCATTACACAGTCTATACTCATGACCTTCACCTGTCAATCAATTTTCCAAATTGCTGTAGGCGTGACCTCTTACTCTGCGCTCAATGACAATGATAGCTATTATCCTTTTCCATAACAGTGTTATTTAGATTTATCATTTTCATAACCTGATTTAAGTATTCTTAACTTTTTTATTCATAAACCTATGTTTTTGCTAGGTCCAATTACCAACTGGTGCTCTTGTAACAATAGTCAAAGGAAGAGGCAGAACCAGTCAGTTCCTCAATGTTCATATGAAAGCATCTTCAATTGATTTCAACAGCACAGAAGGTAACTTTTTTTTTTATCTTTGTAATTTTTAATTCACAGAATGTAATCTACTTATTATTGTTTATATTTTTGGTACATTTTAATGTTTTTGTAATTACTTCATGAGAAGATGATGGTAAATTCTGTACATATGATTTGATTTTTATATGCATGTTACTTCAGCAAAAATAGCACACTATGGCAAATATTTAGTTGGCACAATAGCATTAAAATACTATAACTTAAAAAATACAGCAATTTTCAATCCAATTTGCAACTTAGTTTGACATCAGTAGTCATGTTCATTCCAATCATTATAATTTATCAAGGGTGATCCCATAATTATTATGGCTATATATTGATATATATTATGGCTATATATATATATATATATATATATACATATATATATATATATTGTCTTCTTCCATGAGAAGGGAGAGTCCTCATGGCATAGTGACTAACATATTGAACAGCAAAATCATAGTAAGTGAATTCTAACTCCAATTGTGCTATTACATTGTTTCAAGCTAATACCCTTGGGAAAGGTATGAACTCCTCCAGCTATGGGTTAAATTGTACCACAATTGTTCTTGTAAAAAGATGGCTTTGACATTAAATAATACATGATGCTTGATAACCAAACCAAACTGCTACTAGATATGATTTTTTCGATCTTTCTCCACTAGATGTAATTTAGCAGTACTTCAATATAGTCAAGTATTTTTTTAAATTTTGTAATTTAGTGTCTTCAAAGAATTATACCTAGTAAGAAAAAGACAAAAAGCTGTTTTCTTATCAAGAAAAATCATTTATTAATGACCAGGCTTTTTGAAGAACTGTATTAGTACACCTAATCCTTTGTTGTAGGATGTTTTGCATTTACTATTTCTTTTATTCATTCATTCATTCATTCATTCTGGTAACAAACTGATTAAATTACAAGTCTCCAGTGGCACCGATGCCTACACTTGTGAAATGACTTGCTCTAATTCTCCAAGATTTAATGAATAGTATTTTTTTAATCTCCTCTTGAGGAATCCCCTTAAATTTTCTTTTGGATTAGCATCTAGGCTATTTGCAGGCCAATCAAAAACAGGTATCCTCTTCTCCCTGAATTATTCTTTTGTAGATTTCACTGTGTGGAGTGGAGCAAGATCATGCTGGAAAATGAATTCATTGTCCCTAAGCATGTCCTGAGAAAATGATCTTGGACATCCTGGTAGACAGCAGCATTAAGTGATCTTTTTAAGAAGCAGATCTTTCTGACACTGGTGGCAGATATGCAACCCCAAACCATTACAAACAGAGGAAATTTTACACTTTTGATCATGCATTTGGCATCATATCTCTTATATGATTTTCTCTTGATGTAGAGGCTATGATCGCAAAAGGAAATATGGAATCTTGATTCATCACTGATGATGATCTGGTTCCATTGATTAATAGACTAATCTTGATGATCTCTTGCTTGTATTGAACACTTTCATTTCTGTTTGAATGTTAGTATTGACTTCAAAATCAGTATCCTGCTGTCATATCCAACCTATTGGAGTCTCCAGAATGTTGTTGATTGCAAAACAGCTACACCAGCATCATTCTAGGCTTTGGAAATTTCACTGCAATCAGCAAACTGATTGAAAATAGGGATCTTATTCAACTGATGTCTTCGGTTTGGGACCACAGTTGGACCATTTTGAACAAGTTCATCTTATCTTTGAGATGGCAGATTGAGAATATCCCACCTAGACAGCTGTCTCATTTTGAGTTTTGCCAGCTTCCCACAACACAAGAATGATAGCTTTTTGTACCTCTGACATATTCTTAACTCTTTCCATTTATGATAGAGAGTGATGATATGCTTAAAACCAAATATTTTACTCTTTTTATACCAATACTTTGACACTGAGAATACTCATGAAATTACCTCATATGTAAACCATTAAATAAATTCAAGTTATCAAGGAGGAAATGCCAGTCTATTAACATATATCAAATTGATATACTGTTATGGGTAAACTGTCCTATTGTAAACAAATTAAAAAAATATGAAAGTGATTCGCAAAAAAAATTGGATATTCCATTTCACTGAATTGGTATAGTAGTTACTTGAAACCATATAACTGTATGCAAATTATTTGTATTAGATGGGAATACTTGATACCATATAATTGTGGGCATGAATTTGATTCCCTAACTTCTAGGCATAAAATAACCCTAGACAAGTTGACATGCCATTGAATCAGTCAATTAATCAACAGTTTTCAGTTTAATTTGCAACTGAATAATTTTTTGAGGCTTCCACTGAATGTCATTTTTGGAATTATCCAGATTCTTGATGGAAATAGCCATGAAATACTAAAATCAATCCTACCTAAATTGTAGCATCAATACTTGCACAGATATTACAGCATAAAATTAATGATTTCATGGGTTGTGTTATCTTAGCCTATGATTTATATGCATCTAAATTTTGCTTTTTTATTGTTGAGGTTGAATTCTTTATGAAATCCCTAAAATATTGAAATGATATGAAAGAAGGGTGGACAATAATTTTCAGATTGAAAGTTTTACAAATTCTCTCAGGCTGTACCAAACTTATTTAATCAAAATTTATAAAATATTTTTGATATCAAGAAGTTTTTTTTTTTAAATCACTTTCAATCTTTTTTATACATGTTAAAATAATGCAGGTGAATAAACTATAGAAAATAATCTCCATAATAAAAGATGCACGAAATAGAAGAAAAGTTTAAATGGTTTGTGCAATTGTAGTTAAAGATTTATCTATTTTTTGTAATTTTTATAAAAGTTTATAATATTGTCACATTCTAGTATGATATGTAGGTATGTTTAAATAGACATATTAAAATTCTAATTCAAAGTTATCTAATTTAAAAATACAATTATTATAAAAATTATAATTATAACTTGGATTTTTTTTAATAATTAAGATATGAATCTGAATCCTGAATTGCCAATATTAAAGTTGGTAAAACCAAACCTGCACACTCTTCTGACAAGTTCAAATTTGGCTATTTCAATGCTCAAATGTGATCACTTGCTATTTAATCTGACTATTGACTATATATAAATTAAGATGATAGAAATTGGAGTAATATTCATTTTTTTTCATTCTGTGAAAGAAGATGTTGGGTATATCTTTTGAATTTTAAAAACTTCTTTCAGTCTCCAGACCCAATTTGGGGGCTGTATGTTACTACAAACTTTATAGAACAAGGAAATACACAAAAGAAAATTCACACACTCACTAATATATAGTTTTTATCTTTTAGGTTTATGTGGAACATATGATGGTAATAGAAAGAATGATTTCAAAATGCCTAATGGTACTATATATTCATTGAAAACAAATCCATTTTCTCTTAGCTGGAGGTAAGTAACTATAAAAATGCAAATATTAAGAAGTATTTTATTTTTTAATCTACTGAAAGTTGCTGGAGAACATCTCAAGAACTCCCATATATTTTTTAAGTTTATGTAATGCTCTACATATAGTATCTTGGGATGATCTTAGCTCCACTGAAAGTTTTTGAATGCCAATTGTTGGGTTTTCTTCTAACTTCTGCTTCATAAGCAGTAAATGATGAGCATCTGTTTCTAGGCTTTATTTCGAGAGAAGAGCACAGGATGAAGGCATGGTCTTTATGCTCCGCACCCCAAGAGTCTATGCCAGCTTAAAGACCTTCAGAAATTAAAACTTCACTTTGTAGTAAACAGTGAAATAATTTCCATTCCCTACTGTTGAAATAGCCTTTACTTTTGTTTAATGATAACTAGCGTGACTGGATAGAGAAGTTTTTCCAAGATTAAACATCTTAAAGAATACATCATCAGTCACTCTCATTTCTAAATGTGTTCAACACACTTTTTGTTATTTAATAACTTCTATAATATCTCTTACCTTAGTCTGCTTAATGATTCATATTCATCTCCTTTTGTATCTTAAAATTATTCTTCATATTCTTTTAAGTATACTACTGTGTATATACAAAATAAATATAATCAACATATATACATAATTTTCTTTTTCCAGAGTTGATGAGGCTCATACTTTGTATAATGGATATTGTCCTACATCTAACCAAAAAGTGTCATCTGTGCAGTATTGCCAGTGTGTGGAAAATCAGAAAGATATGTGTGGGCCTGATCTTGATATTCTTGATTGTACACAACCAATTAAAAAATTAAAAAGCAAGAAACTAAGAAAGATATTTGGTAAGTAGTAAAATATCATCATGAAGAAGCACACAACAGATATATTAATTATACCAAATAGCAACATGCAAATATCACAGTCAAAATAAAAACTCTCTTTTTTTCACATCGATTGAATAAAGACAAGGTCATGTATATAACATTTTGGAGAAAACAATTTCTGTACATATTTACAGAAATTAAGATGAGACAAATAGTTCTATTCATGCAGTGACCAAATATATATTAGTAGATATGGAAAAGAGAAGTAAAATGAAATGTTAGATGTGACTTGGTTTGGCTTTTCGTTATGACAGTGGTGTGGTCTTGACTATGAAAAATCTCAAAAGGATATGTTACCAACTGGATTGGCAACTTCTATTTCACATCTCTCTCTCTCTCTTTGACATTTGCATAAATTATGATATATAAATTATATATAAATCACCATAGCAAATGGTATCATTATATAATATAATTATATGTAATATATGTAATATCATATGACAGCTCTGTCAGCAGGGCTTTGCATCTTCTGCAGAGAGAAAGACCTCTTCCTCCAAAAAAAAAAAAAAAAAGAGGTGTCCTGAGTATAATACTAAACTTCATCCCGTGATAAGTTTCCAACTCTGGAGTATGTTGAATTACACCTCCATTGCCCTTACTCCCAGGTCCACTCTGTTGTGGAGTGATGGTACCTGTTAGGATCCTATCTCTGGGTCAAATAGATCTGCTTAAATTTATTAGCATTGGATAGGAATATATGGAACCATATAACTATGTGCAAACAAATGAATACTATTAAATGGAATGTTAGATAGGAATACTTGAAACCATTTACCTCTGTAAAAATTATTTGTATTAAGAAGATTTACTTGAAGATGTAATTGTTTACTAAGGATTATTATTAGTTACTTGAAAACAAATAATCCATTCAAAATGATTGGCATTAAATAGGAATGCTTGGAAGCATATAACTGAGCAACAAATGATTATTATTAAATTGAAATTACTACTTTAAACCATATAATTGTGTATATAAATTATTAATATTAGATGAGAATATCTTAAATGATACAGCTTTGTGCAAACTATTTGTATTAGATAGGAATACATGGTATCATATAACTGTGTGCAGATTATTTGTATTAGATAGGAATACATGGTATAATATAACTGTGTTCAGATTATTTGTATTAGATAGGAATACATGGTATCATATAACTGTGTGCAGATTATTTGTATTAGATAGGAAACTTGATGTCATATAACTGTGCAACTAAAGGATTATAGAATTAAAAAAATACAATAAAACTTTGAAAATTACAATCATTTACAAAAGAATCAAATATTGGCATTTAGGATTTTATATAGTGTTAAACTAATGAACCAAATCATTATTATATGAACTAGACATTTATACAAGGTATGTTTTGTCTCTCTTTCAGGTGATGATGTCACAGATACTCTAATAAAGACAGCAGAAACCCCACAAAAGTGTATCACTGAACAACCTCAGCTCAAATTTGAATATAACAAGACATATGTCCCCTTGGTGATTTGCGATTTTATTTTTCTATTTGCTAATAATTTAGTTTATAATGTCATTTTATTTTTAAGGTATAAACATGATTTTTTTCTCAGATTATGACTGTGTTAAATGTAACAAGCTCAAGTTATTCCTTAAACTGACATATGCAACTATGGTCAAATTCCCAAAACATAACGTGTGACTTTAGCCTACACACAATGGTAATGAAAATCTGTACCAGCCGAGGCAGTCAAATTTTCTTTTTCTGTTGTGATGACATCCTTGTCAGGATAATGTTGTTCACATAGTCCATCTTTCATCGACCCAATTTACACAGATGAGCCAATCAACACACTTTCCATTTTATGCTTTGTCAGCAGGGCTTAGAATATACTGTATCCTCTGCAGAAGGAAAAGACCACTTCCTTAAAAAAAGAATGTCTTGGGTATGACACTAAACTGCATCTGATGGTGATTTGGGGAATATGGAGCACTCTTTCTTTGCCATTACTTCCTGTTCAACTTTAACCTGGATTGGTAGTACCTGTTAAGGTCCCATCTATGGGTCAAAAAGATCTGTTTAAAAATGATTCATATTTGATCGGACCATGCGTTAAAAAAAAACTCTTAAGAAACAACTACACAAAAAATGTAAATATTAAACATACAATGAATGTGATTCCCTAACCTCTTGGCATAAAATAACTCTAGATGGGTTAGATGCCATTAAAATCAATCAATCAGCCAATGAACTTGAGATTTTATAAATTGACTGCTGTTGACTTGTCACGACTGCTGAAACTCATTAACCACCACCTAGCTGAGCTTACATCCACTGTTTGGTCTGCATAAACACTTGCAAGTGGCAATGAATATTAATGGACAGAATTTTTTTTTTTTTTTTTTTTTTGATAAAATTTTGCTAAACTGCCACTCAGCTGCTATCTGTAACAAATCAAAAAATATGTAGCTACCCTATGGGAATGTTAAACCACTATTGTCATACCACTAGCATCCGCAGGGGAGAGTTCCGATGGCATAATGGCTAAAGTGCTGGATTGTGGCTTCATAGTAAGCAACTTCAAATTCCAGTCGTACTATTACATTCACCTTTTGACCAATGCCTCTTTAGAAATGTATGAACCCCCTATGAGTTAAATAGTATTGTGGCTGTTTTTCTACAAGAATGGATTTGGCATTAAATAACCCGCAAAAGTTGATATGCCATTGAAGAAAGAAACCAAACCAACGTCTGTTTCTGTGATTATAGATAAACATAGTAGAAGCATTGATTTCCAAGTGGCTTTTACAAGCATAGCATAAAGACTCTTGTTCATCTCTGGAAAAATTCCTAGCTTGTGATGTTGCCAATTTAGAAAAATAATGTTTTGTAGTTGAAAACTTACTTTATTCCATTGCATTATTATACTTCCTGTATCTGGAAATGAATACAAGGCTTTTCAGAGCATTTCTCATGTATTGTTAATTATTAACTTGTATCACTTGTTTTGCTATTTTTACAGCCTCCAGCTAACATTTTTAATGTTAGTACAGCTCAAGAATCATGTAAGATGAGTCTTTACAAATCTGTTGCTGGTAAAGAATGTAAAGCGATAAAAGAATTAAATTTTGATGAAATCATAAACTCCTGCACACAGGATCTTGTGGTGAGTTTTTGTTTTGTTTTTGGTTTGGTTTGGTTTGTTTTTGTTTTTTTCTATTGATTGATTGATCAAGTATTTTCTTAATTTATGTATATGCTACTAATATCATAAATGTAATGATATATTGATATTGCTATATAGAAATACAGGTCTGTTCTCAGGTCTGTATTGATAATTACTTGGTAGCCCTTGGTGAATGTGTTAGGAATAGGCATGTCTGAAACAATAAGACTTTCCAAATACAAATAGAAAAATGAGGAAATGAATAAAGTCAAAGAAAATTCCCTGATGTGAAGTTGGTAAACACACAAAATAAAAATCTTGCAGGATCTTTAAAGTTGAACCCATGAAACAAAATAGAAAGTTGTCCCTCAAGAACAGCAATTCTTATGTATTTCTTTACTTTTTTTTTTTTTTTTTTTTTTTTTTTTTTTGGTCTTGGTTAAAAAAAGAATCAGTCCTTTTGAGATTAGATTTGCATTTTTATTTCTAATCAGTAAAAATTAATAGAATTTTATCTTAGACTGTTTATATTAGTTGTCTTTATTTTCATTTTCTTTTTAATTATCTTTTGAAGTAGGTATTATCACACATTTTTAAAGATTTAAATTTGATCAAAGCTGGTGAAAAATGAATGAATAAAAGAAATAGGCTTTTATAGTGTAACAAAGTTCATGTCTGGATTATTATAAAGCATTTTATTTATGCTCTCCACCTCCTGGATTTAATGTATGACTTCACTACCCTCTCAACTGATGTTGAAAGATATAACATAATAAATGGTAAACCAGAATAAACTTATTAAAAGGGTTTGATTCCAGTTAACTCACTCACAATTTGCACTGAGTTCTATGTTAATAAAGATTATCCGATCCAGTTGAACATTAAATCCTGAAAGGACAATGTTCCAAATAGATAAATTTAAGTTGTAAATCCAATATTGACAAGATGTCTTTTTCCCTGTGGAAGACATCATATTAAGTGGATTACATGAGCTAGGTCTTTTATATCAATTAGAAGATTTGTTTTTCCCAGAATGCAATGTTGATGGTTATTTATTTCAGACACAAAGATGTTTATGGCTTAGACCAAGATTGCACAACAGTCCTGTAGAAAGATAGGATTTCTAATGTTTTTTGTTTATTTCATGAGTTAGATATAATTCGGTATCAATTATAAAAAAATGAATTAATTATTTTTAATGGGTTGGCTAAAATATTGAGTTAACAAAACAGAGAATGTCAACAGTTTCAATTGTCACTAGTCTATCTTTTTCTTTTCTTACCCTCCTGCTTGTGTCTTCCAAGATTTATGGAGGATGGAATGATTCCATCTACACCCAACAAGGATATACAAATAATATTTTTATTTACAGTTCATTAGTACTGTAGTTCTCCTAAGAGGTTCTTGTTCTAAATATCCTACTGAAGAGACATCTTTGTTAATATACAAACATATTACATAAAAATGTAATACTTACATCCATCATCCATTTAAAAGTGAGCTTTGATCATTTCCTTCTTGTTGAAACAATATTATTAAATTTCTTTTTTTGATACTACTTCAAAATATCAAGCTAAAGAAATGTCTTTGTTAATATACAAAAAAATACTATAAAAATGTAATACTTATGTCCATCATCCAGATAGAAGTAAGTTTCAAGCATTTCCTTCATTTTCACTTACCAGTTATGTTTTAGCCTCCAAAATTATATATCAGCAATTGGCATAAGTCACCATCTTCATGGTGGTTGGGGAGGGAAAGACTAAAAAAATATAATTGATGGGTGAATTGTAGCAAGTTGAAGATGCAGTTTTTAAATGTAAATGTTCAGTAATAAAAAAAAAAAATAAATGAAGATAATGATTGAGACTGACTGCTTTTCTTTAGCTTTTCTGATTCGTCAATATCATTTCTCCATTTATACTTGACAACAATTAACTCAAATGTTAGAAGCTGACAATAGATAGGAAGGGACTCCTGATATGTTGTTTGAGAGAGGATTTTGATTCTTGGTAAGTTTATTAAAATAATTTTACCCTAATATTTCAATCTTTATATGACCAAACCCTAACATAATTTTTGCAATGGAAACTTGAGACTGAAATAAGATGACCATTTGATAATGTTCAAACACTTAATTTATAGTGAATAATGTCCAACATGTTGCAATGTAGCATCCTTGTTTCTAATCCGTTAACATGCAAGAAATAGAGAATATGGTTTAATGCCTAGTTGTGAGTATGTATTTGATACCTCCACATTCTGGGGATAGATGATTAAAGATATAGTTTAATTTTTATTGTTTAATCTGATTTTGAAATGATCACAATCTGCAGCTGACTGGCAATGTACTCTGGAGTTTGGCTGCTCTGGAGAATTTGAAAGAAGACTGCATGACTGAAATCCAACGTAATGTCTCCCTTTGGAAAAATACGAGTGATGATGATATTCCCCAACTGCCAGAAACAATAACAAAAGGACTTTGTCCTAATGAATGCCAACAAAGAGGAAACTGTACTGAAGGTCAGTATTAATTTTTCATCTATTAGATACATCATGTAATAATACATAAGAATTATAAAATTACAGTTATATGAAAGTGTGATAGAAATTTTTCCATTCAACAAAGAAGGGAGTCATTTTTTAGGAATTTTTATTGTTTTTTTTTTTTGGTTTTTTTTGGTGGGAGTTAGGAAGTGTTTTGACAGTAACATGAATATGATAGCAAATTATGTGTAAAGAATTCATAAAATATATTTCAATATTATATTAGAGGAGTTTTCCAGGTACTGTTATAAAAATGTTAAAGTTGAAAAGAATTATAAATAAAACAAGTAAAATAAACTATAGAAATTTGACTTGAAACAGATGTTGTCTTTTTTGTATATTCATTTTGGTAATGAGCAATAGTCTACAAAATTTATGTTGAGTGAGTATTAATTTTTGTATGTCAACAGTGCATGTAAATATTTTTAGTATTTTCTTTAAATAATTGCATCTTAGTCCTCAGAAGATTTTGTGACTGATAATTTTGATTTGCTGTCTTCTAAGACCAACGGGCTACTACACATGAGATTTGGGGATTCAGTCTATTTATAACCACTAGCATTTAACAGTAAAACAAAAAAAAATTCTTTCTGGAAACTATGACGCACATGGGTCTCTTTCTGTTTTGGGATTTGGTGACACACAGGACTGTTACAGAACAATAAGCAAAACTTTAGTAAAACAATTCAACCAACCAGCTGTTTAAAATGATTGTAAAAATACATTTTTTATATAATTTTTGATATAATTTGGGATTATTAAAATAGATAAGATAAATGAAATAACCCAAGGATTGGCATAATGTAAAACCAACTAACCAAGCATTTTAACATAATTCTTGAAATATATTTTTTTGGTTGTTGTTGTTGTTGTGTGTCATTGCTTAATTCAAGGATAGCTAGAACTATAGTCACCAAATATTCTGTGGTTATTAATGGGACCTCAGAGCATGTTTTAAGTATATCATTAAAAATTTTAGCAAGGGGTTTTATTTAAATGGTAACTGTAATGCTAAACTGGACCCTTACTTTGTCATTCAGGTTAGCTAAATTGAATCTTTTGGTTTGACTTTGCGAAGAAGACATCTAGCTGAAAATTTCTGTGTCAGGAACCCAAGTTAAGACATTTTTCCATGACTTTTCCTATAACTATTTGTCATCTGAAAAGTAAGACTTTAAAAAAATTGTTGTCATGTCTACATTAGTAGTACAAGCAATAAACATTAACCCCTTAATAATATTTACTACCATCCTGTTGGTAGGGCTTAAAATATGCTACACCAGCAGAGGCTTAAGACCTCCACCAAAGAAAAGTGTGTTTTCTGGGTATGATACTAAACTGCATCTGATGGTGAGGCTTCATTTCTGGAGATTTGGAGAAACCCTTTATTGCCATTACTCCCAGTTTTACTCTGACCTGGAGTGGTGGTACTCTTAGGGTTTCATCTATGGATAAGATAGATTTGTTTGCATATTATCTTACATTTGATTGGACTGTGTGCAAAAAAAGCTTCAGAAATAACTACACAAAAAATGTAAATATGAACATAAAATAGATATGATCCTTAAATCTCTTGACATTAAAACCAATCACTCAAGCTTTACAAATTTATAAGTCCTCACAAAAACATAGTTTGGTGTTACAAACTTAAAACATGAGGATGAGTTAAAAAGTTTATATGATAACATCAAATCTACTGTTGATGACTTTTTGACCAATGAGATACAAGCACTGCAACACTGACAGAAGAAGTATGGACAGCAAGAGGAACTATGTTGAAAAACATACCTGATTTGGTTACTTTCCATGAGAGTATCTTCGTCAGTCTATGAACTTTTCAGCCCACCCTCATCCCTTCTGCTAGGTGGGTTTTCTGTTTCAGATAATTCTACAAAATTTACAAGGAGCAGTTTACAAATTCAAATGGATTCATCTGTTAATAGACACAAAAATGTAAGTGATTTAAAAAATTGGCAAATCAAAAGAATTAATCTTTTTTTTTAAAAATCAGTCATTTCAATGAATACATATTTTAGATTCACTAGAGTGCACCTGTAGTGATGTTCTCTGACTGGGTACATTGGAGATTTTGGATTTTCCTACATCAGACCTCTCTCAGCCGACCAACCTCTTTATCCACTAAGCTTAGAATACAAATTGAATCTCCAACAGACAAGTGAAAAAATTATTTTTTAACAAATGAATATTATTAAATAGAAATAGTTTCTTGAAAGCATATAATTAGGTATATTATTTGATAGTAATACATAAAACCATACAACTTTGTGTAAATTATTTGTATTAAGTAGGAATACTTGAAGCCACATAAATGTGTGTAAATTATTTGTATTAGATAGGAATACTTGATATCATATAACTGTACAAAGAAATTTAAATATGAATATACAATGAATGCAATTCTCTAACCTCTTAGCATAAAAACTCTAGGCTGGTTGACATACCATTAAAATCAATCCACTGACCAAGCCATCGCAATGACAACCAATGAGTGTTATCCTATAACATCTGTCTTCTCTATATATACTAAGACAGCACAAGTTATCAAAGAGAAATTCCATGATAAATTGTTTATATTTGTTTGGTCTTTTTGTAGGAGTGTGCATTTGCTATGAAGGTTATGTTGGTGCTGATTGTTCATTCAATGCAAGTGATCCCCCAAGTATTAATGGAAAAGGCCAGTTGATCAAGACCACCAATTCAAGGGGCATAACTCTTGTTGTGATATTTGGAGACGGTTTCATTGAAGGAGAAAATCTAACCTGCCAAATTATAAAAAATAATGTAAGTTTAATTGTTAAAATTTTACTTGTTGCTCAGCTTACTGTTCAAACAAGAATTCAAAAATATTTAAGCGATTTTTATGTCTCATTATTTATTTTCAGCTTGTTATGAGTACTAAATACCAAAGTTTTATGCTAAATTTTGTTAACAGAAATGGTTAAGAATATGCTGACAGTATTCCCTACAGATGAATAAGACCTTACACACACACACAAAAGCGGGGATGTCCTGGGTAGGATACTAAACTGCATTTGGTGGGGAAGCTCCAGTTCTGCTGATCTGGAGTACCTATTTATTGCTATTACTCCCAGATGCACTGTGACCAGGAGTGCTCATACTTGTTAGGGTCTGATTGATGTGTAAAATAGATTTGTCTGCAAATCATTTGTATTAGATAGGAATACTTGATATCAAATAACTATGTGCTAAAAAAAACTTACAAAACTACACAAAAAAAATGTAAATATAAAAGTACAATGTATGCAATTCTCTAACCTCTAGGCATAAAAGTTGACATAAAGTTAAAATCAATCAAACAATCTTTGGTACTTCCCTTACTGTTAACCTTTTGAACCTTGTACTTTAGTTTATAAAATTTCAGCTCAAAACACATTCAAACTTTACTCCAAGTTGATGTATACATCTTTATTTGATAATATCCCATGATTCCATTAAAAGCACTCTGTCAGTGGGGCTTAAGATATTTCAACTTTGTCCCATGCAGAAAAATAAGACCCACCTCCACCTAAAGGGGTATTATACTAAACTGCATTCAATGATGAAGCTCCAATTCTGGAGTCATCCTTTAGTTGACATTACTCCCAAGTCCACTCTGATTTGAAATGATATGTTAGGATTCTATTTATGTATTAAACAAATCTATTTAAGAGAAGTAAATGTGCTAACCTGTTTAAAATTCTTGGTGTAAAAAAGAGCTTATAAATGTTTACATGTCATAAAACCAACAATTCAACCAATCCACTAAAAGGAATGCTGTAGATAGCCACAATCTAAGCTTTTTATTATTAATATAATGACATAATCTGACCAAAAATATTGGGCTTTAGATAGATAGTAAAATAGTACTCAGCCAGAAATATCAAGCTTATGGATTCAAAGGATTGAATTTGTACATTCAGTCATCTTGGCTCTTCTCTTTTTATCCAGTTTTGGAAAATTTGCATATAGAATTAATTTTTATGAGACAATCACTTTTTTCTTTTTCAGGATATACGTATCATGAAAGCAAAATATGTAAGTTCTGAGCAAGTGATATGCCCAGTTCCTACACCAGGAATCTATATTGTGTCTATAAGTAATAACAGATTGATATGGAGTGTAAACATCTCCATTGTCCTCTACAACCCACTATGTAATGAGTGTACTTTGTTGGGTTGTACACGGAAGGTAAGTAAAAATATTATACTGTATTTTGTTCTATAAAATAAATGCTCTGTTGGAAAGGATTAAAATATGCTGACTGTATTCCCGACAGAGTTAAGACCCCCCACCTAAACAAGGGGTGTTTTTGGGTATGACACTAAGTGCATCTGATGATGAGGCTTCTGTTCTGAAGATCTGGAGTGTGTGAAGTACCTCTTCATTGTCATTACTCCCAAGTCCACTCTGACCCGAAGTGATAATACTTGTTATGGGTCAGATAGGTGTGTTTGCAAATTATTCATATTCAATAGGATCAGGTGCCAAAAAATAAGCTTCAGGAACAACTGAACTTATAATGAATGCAATTACCTAACCTCAAGGCATAAAATACCTTACACAGGTTGACATGACCTTAAAATCAATCAATTTATAAAATGAATTGACAAAGAAACATCAGATTTCTTTAATAGTCAAAAGAGACAGTAAATTCAATTTCAAAACTTATGCTTGCTTTTCATCCAGAGAGAATGACACTATGTAAAAAAAGAGTAAATCCCAAAATAAAAGAAAATGACAAAATCTAATTGAATCTATAAAATTTTGTTTAGTTTTTTTAATTCTGCCCAGTACAAGAGAATTGTTATAACAAAAATATAAAAAAATAAAATACAGAATATTTAGACTGTAATGTGTGTGTATTGACTTTATTATTTCATTACTGTCAAGATCTGATCAGATTTATGCTAGGAAATCAAAAACATGTATCTAATGACAAAAGACAAGAACCTTATTATATATGAAGAGGTACACATGGGGAAAATATAATCAGAGCATGTCATGCCTTAAATATCCAATAAAAAGGATGTTTTTTTTATATATAATTGTAATTATTTTGAACCCTAAAGAGACAAGTATTTTCAAAGACAAGTTATGTAATATAACATTTTTCATGAAATTCTTGTTTTTTTACAATGTTATTCCATTCATCAGATTGACTGTTGTGTATCAAATAAAATTCTGTTGTCACATTACAACCTTTTTATATGTTGTAAACATCTTAATAAAAATGTTATCAAGAAACTTTTGCTAATTCTCTTATAATTTATAATTTTACATTTATTTCCAGAAAAACACTTGTTTCATTGATAATACCTGCTATGCTAATGGTTTTGTGAATCCCATGCTATCAACCCAGGCATGCATTGTATCAAAGAGTAAAACAACTTGGACAACAGTGGATGGTAGGAAATGAATTTACATTAATAGTCAATATAACCAATCTTTTTACTTATCTTTACTAGAATTTTGTTATTCCAATGTCTTCCTAATTAGTTTTGTTATATAGTGTGTGAGTGTTCATTTTCAAAAGATTTTGTAAGAATAATAATTGAAATTTTCAATAATTTTTTTTTTTTCAAATTAATCAAAACAGATACCAACTTTTTTTGTTGTTGTTATCATATGATTCATCTGAATATTTTCACTTTTTGGTCATATTTTCAAAATGAAGTGTCATCATTATATATCGTCAATGCTCAGTAGATACAAGAGTTTAAGGAGTATCGAGTTACCAAGCAGTTATTAATTCAATACTTAGGTTAGGCAGTACATAAAAGTATGGTTCAGCAGAAGAAGCAGACAAACAATATTTAAACAACAAATTAAGAAAAAGAAGTAACTGATACAAAATACCCTTAAAGTCTGATATTTATTATCAAACTCTATGGAATTTAAACTTTCTTAACAAAAATATGAATATGTCAAATTCCAAAAATGATTACACACTTTATATTTGCTTATGCAATTTTATTATTGGTTACAGTGCTTCAGTGCTGTAGAATTTAGTTATAAATAATATATAATACTTGTTTTGATTGTGTAATGTTCCAATAGGAATAATAGAATCCTGATATCTTTGGCTTCAAAGAAAAATAACTTTGTATTAAAAAAATATTAGGGGTCTACTTATTTATGGGCAATACAGTAAATGATACCTAATTATATCTGTTTTGGTTATATAATGTTCCACTAGAAATAATGTAATTCTGATATTAGCTTAGAAGAAAATTACCTTTTTATAAACATTGTTAGGGTCTACTTATTTATGGGCAATACAGTAAATAATACCTAATTATATCTGTTTTGATTGTATAATGTTCTACTAGAAATAGTTTAATCCTGTTAAGTTTGGTTTAGAAGATAATTAACTTTTCTGTAAAGAAAATGTTAGATTTTTATTTATGGGTGATACAATACATTAAACTGGAGAATCAAATGTAAAAATAAATGTTGTTTTGAAAATTTTATCTGAATTTTAAATTTGTAAGTTTGTTCGTTTATTACAATTTTTCTTTAATCATTTATTTTTCATTTTTTGTCCTTTTTTTTCTCAGCTAAAAGTATCACAGTGAAACGTTTCCCTTTCATCAAAATAGAAGGTGGTAAATTGGTCAACACTAACATCACTGTTAGTGCTGGTGTCATCTTGACCAATGGCACATTTGGAGAAAAGGCAGCCCTGCTGGATGGTGATAAAAAATTTTTAAATTTTGGAAAATCTGTTCTTTGCATTAGTGACTTAGAAAAATGTAGCTTTGGCATTACAGTCACCTTTAACCTGAAATTACTGGCCATCACCAAGGAGATGTATATTTTCTCCAATGGTGGTAATATTCCTGATTCTCAAGGAATGGCTATGTGGATATCAAAAGGATTTTTGTTCCTATCTGTCAGCACTAAGACTAAACTGTGGGTGGTTAAAACCAAACCATTTACAGTTAATTTGTTCTTTAAGCTAAGCTTCTCTTGGAGTCAGCAGGATGGCTTGTTCCTATTCTTTAATGACAAACAAATAGCCCATCAAAAGCAGTTCATTGAGAAAACAGTAGCTGGTGGTAAAATCAATGATCTGTACATTGGACGAGACATCAAACATTCCACATCTGTGCACATTGCTATTTGTGGGTGGAACATTGTGTCTGCCACAAAGAAGATGATAGAAGATCTTGGTATTGAAATAGGTAAGTAGCATTTTTTTTTTAATTTTAATTTTTTCCATTGTTGAGTTTTTTACCTTGTTTTTTTTTACATAGAAAAATAAATCAATTTGTTATATAAGTTAACAAAAGCATATACAGTATCCTCCAAAGTTTTTTTAATGTTTTTGGCACAAAACCTGAAGAGGCTAGAAAAAGAGGATTCATATTTAGTCACTTTAGAGGCAGCTTCTTTTATCAGAAGATATTAGACAAATTGTTTAACATTCACATAAAACAAAAATGAAATGAACCCTAGAAATTTCCCTTATAACCAGCTCAATTGAGAAAAATTAAATGGCATGTCATTAAAAACACATTAAAAAATTTCTGCAGTTGCCAAAAGAATTGAAATCAATGAAATGATATATTGTTAAAAATAAATGCTAAAGTCAGGAAAAAAATGAATTTTCCCCCTCCCTCCCTCCCCCCCAAATTCTTATCTTCCAAAAGACTGAGAGAAAACATGAATTTCTTTTGTCAGCACAAGGATGGTTGACAGATGGGGATATAAATGGGTTTGAGAATTCTCAAGTTGAATGGGAAATAGGCATCTGATTTTTTTACCATCTTTAAGTGTATTTAAGTAAAACTATGAAATTAGTGATTTTGTAAAATCCCTGAATATCTCAATAATTTTAACTAAACTGTTTTGGTCAGGAATGCCAAAGATCTTTTTATATACATTTAAAAATCTCTTTCAAGACGTATGCATACAAAAAAATTATTATTACTTCGGTGAGTTAAAAGTTTTGCAATATTTTTGTATCGTCAGGCACAATTTAACAATTACAGATGTTTTTGTTGAGATTTTGATGATGAGAAACCATACTGGACTGTGAGATGCCAAGCTCACCTACTGAGTGATGCTTATTGTATTTACCTCTATGTCATGGAGCACAGCATTGGAATCCATGCTTTTAGATCTACCTAACCTTGCCTGATTGTTGAGGTTCTTGCAACCCAAACAAAATTTTTTGATCCATTCAGTTATTGTACTGTGATTGATTGTGCCTTTTTCTTTCACACAACAAATGTTTTTGATTGTAGTGTTATGACCCAGTTTGAACATATGTTCCCAAATGAGATTATGTTACATATTTATCTGCGCAGCTTTCAAATCACACACAAACTGAAACAATGTACAACGTGTCAGTGCACCAACTATCACAATACTACCAACCACAGTGGTTTCCTTCCATCTGTGTGGCTTTTAAATCACACACAGACTGAAGCAATGCACAACGTGTCAGTGCACCAACTACCACAATACTAACAACTACAGTGGGTACTTTCCATATTTTGAACTGCTTTGGTCATATGATATACATGCTGCAGACTAGTACATACCAAAATATTACAAAATTTTTAACTCCCCACTAGTATTATTATTCTTTCTTTCTACAATCAAATCTAGTATACTGAATTGAAAGGTAGACTCCCCATTTTTATAAAACACTTCCTAGAACCAAACTTTCTAAACACAAGAAAATATCATATTCTTCAATCCAAGACCACTAGAAATAGGTGTACTTCAGGGTAGCATCCTATTTGTAATCCTCTTCATCATTAAAATTAATAAGATAACAACATGTCTCCTCCCAGAAATCAACGGATGATTCTATGTCAGTGACTTCCTCATTTATTACAGCTCCAAAAATATGACGACCATAGAAAGAAAAATCCAACAATGTATCAACAAGATATCAAAATGGACCATGAAAAATGGATTCAAAATCTCAAATAACAAAACCAAATGCATGTACTTCTACCAAATCCACAAAATGCAAAACCACCCTCACTTAATACTAAATGGTACTGAAATACCCATAACCCATCAACACGAATTCTTAGGCATTACTCTTACCTAAAACTCTTTTATTTCTCATATCAAACAACTGAGGATCAAATGTAACCAAACAATCCCACTCCTGAGAGCCTCAGCCCACACAGACTGGGGTGCTTACAAAAAGACCCTAATCAAATTACACAGATTCCTAATATGATTCAAGTCTTGATCGTAGCTGCTTCATATAAAAACCTTTTCACTCAAATCTGACCAAATATTATCAAATACCATCATAAAACCCTAAACCTTAAAACCCACATAGAAAACAAAACCAATCTAACCTTTTTTAGCATTAAATAACCCACAAAGGTTGATATGGCATTAAGCAAAACAAACTGATTAACAACATCTCTTTTACAATCTTTGTTGTCAATTAGAAATTTGCACCAAAGTGTTATAAACATAGATTATTTTTATAAAACACAAATCCACATAAATGAAAAGATTTTTACCAATTGTATTTTTATATCTATTTTACTGAATTTAGTGGAGAATTTTTTTTTATTTGAATGAAAGACACTTGAAAAATTTATCAATTCAAAAATTTTTAGTTTTTGTCTGGATTTTAAACCCCGAGCGAGGTAAATAGTTACAATGGTATAAATGTAGAGATTTTTAAGAGAGTGTACCTTTTAGATAATTATAGCTGCTATGAATAAACAAACTGTTTATTACATAAGTTATAAGCCAAAATTTTTAAAGTAGAAGTCCATATTCTTTTTATCATTGAATTATTGTTTCCCATATATAAAAATGTTTTACATTTGGTATGTTCATCAAATATTCCAATGCAAAAATTGTTAAATAATGACTCTATTCATAGTATTTTTTTCCTGTTTCAGAGTTACCAACATTTAAAACTCAACCAGCCCTTGAGTTAAAACACAGAAATACAAGTGAAGTATATTTGCGTTGTTCATTCCCTGCTCTGAGGAAAGATCTTTTATACTCAGTATTTTGGTATATTGACAACAAATTGGTTGAACAGTCTTTAAATCAGAATGCAACCTATCATGACTTGGAAGAAAATAATTTGATGAATTTATCTTATAACCAAAGGGTAATTATAAATATTATATATTAAAGCTTAAGACTATCTGTTGTTGAACAATGTTCAGCATAATAATAACTTTACAAAGAGTTTGATTCTCACAGTGTGCTCTAGAAATTTGACTTTGTACGAAAACTTTTTAGCATGTTTCTATTTATCATAAAAGATGTCTAGGATATTTTTATGAATTAGGTTTGCTTCTCTTTGTGAGGTCCGGTATTAATGAGTATATTATTTATTAAATTTGCAAGAAGACTCACAGATAACTATAAAGGTAGTAATAAGCCATAACATGCTCAGAAACCTGTTTAAACTTGATAACCAATATGTTTTTTTGTTATACAAAGGAGCTGAAACTCATCGATATAATACAATAAATTAAAAATACCCAATTTTGATTAGTTAATTATTATTAATGTTATTACATATATTTAGTGTTGATTTTAATTTTTTAATAAACATATCATTAAGGAACTTCTGATTAACTGCTATTAATTCCTGAAGTAAAACAAGTATCTTTGAGTTGGAAGAAAATTATCTTTTGATAAAATATTGTTAGGGATGTATTGATTAATGGACAATTTGAAAAGTTTAGTCGAGCATTTGGTCTTTTATTTATGGCTGATATAGTATGCTCATATTTTCTATTTATATCATAGAAAATAATTTATAAATATTTTTTGCTACTTGTTTATCCTTTGCTTTTTTTTTCTAGGTGTACTGTTCTGTGTTTGCATGTGAACTTACAAACTGTAATATAACAAAGGGTCCAGAAAGAAAAAGTAAATGGTTCAGTGCGGACATTACCGTAAGTTATACAGTTCAATCATAAGATTGAATTTTAGAAATAATATACTTTTTAAAATCCTAATATGCATCGATATTTTTTTCTATTGTGGAGTAACTAAAACAGAGCAAATGATTTTCATACATTTAGGTTTTAAAGAGTGTCCATCTTTATTCATTTTTGACTTGTCTTTTGTTCTTTTTTTTTTGTGGGACATTTTATTGCCCTTCTTCCAGCACACTTGAGACAAGATATGGGAAATAAAATAGATGAACCTAGTTTCCCTGGCAGCAACTATTTCATCATCTAAAAAAAGTTGGATCAGGTTTTCTGATACCTCCTTTAAGAGAAATGCTAACTGAGCTATTTTTGATACAACCTTCAACTGCACATTTTCGTATCTGAGGGTTCTACTTAAAAAGCCAGTTTTGTGTTGAATCCTGCCTTCAGTGGAGAGACATTTTATTTTCCTAGTCACAAGTTTGCCAGAAACTGGGGACAATAAAAAGTACCCACAATAAAAAAGAAAGATTTTCAATTCATTCTTCTAAGAGTCATATCCCTCCTCTTTAAATTTTGGTGGGTTTTTATATCCTGAAGTTTCTGCTAACAAAATGTTAACTGATTAGTTCTCTGTCCTGGTAGTATTTTACGAAGCTCTTTGGTTTGATTTGGCACAAGGCTGAATGAATGGGGAACCCAATGAGACTCAAACTCACTTGTGTAGGTTTGCTAATCTAGCTTGTTAACCATTACACCACCAGAGGTGCCCAGTTCTCTGTTCTGGTAAAATGTTCACTCTGTAGCCCTCTGTTTTAGTAACAAAAATGAATTCTAATGATTTCCTTCAGATGTACACTTAAAGTGGCAGACAAAATGGAACAGTCCACCCTGGAGGGAGGATAAGTTACTTCCATAAACTTCACAGTGGAGTAACTATCCCTCTCCCCTGGTCATTATTCTATAATGCTTAAATAAACACATTGTACACAAGCAATTGCCATGACATTAATTTGGCATTGCCTATATGTGATGTAGATTGGTGGCTCAGCGGTAGAGTTTCAGCTCAGCATTCTGTGGTCACTAGTTCGATCTTCAGTGAGGGAGATCATGATATATGCTGCTAATGAGACCTAATAAGGTCAAAACAGCTATCCAGTGGTTTCGTAAGTTGCACGCAAGTGTTTGCCAGATTTTCTGGTCATGCTAATTCAATTTACAATATAATTCCTCTACTAAAAAAAGAAAATGAACATCAATAACTTTTTTGTAAATTGTAAAAATTTTCCATCTTGAAATGAAAACATTTAAAAAATCAACGCCACCATACCCATCCTTCCTGAGATAAAAAGATGATGACAATTTCACAGAAAAAGAAAAAGTCACACATTTTCCAAGACAAAAATACCACTCTATTTGAGTGTTGCTTCCGGGCTAGTTTCAAAACAAATGTGAAATGTTTTATTTGTTTTTTTTTTTTAGTTGATGAAAGAGAAACATATTGTTCCCTAAATCACAGCTCACCTTCAATGTGGGGGATGATTTTGTTAGCTCCAAAATTTAATGTTCTTATTCACTGCAAGTTACTAACTAACTGGTTGACCTCTTTCAAAATCACTACTCTTGTGTAACCATTTCTCATACTAACCATACAGAATCCTTAGAGTTTACTCTTAGTTTTTTGGTCAACAGGTTTACTGGGGGGGGGGAAGCTGCTTGCTACTACATTACACTAAGTCAAAATGTTTGGGTTTTTTTTCACTTGGTAACATCAAGTTTCCTTAAATCTTTAGCAGATTTCTCAGAATCCTCAAAGAACTCAACAATGCTGGAAGTTTGAACCAGAGGAGGGGAATCTTTTCATGATTAAAGTTCACATTGAAATTCATACTAATTTCTTCTAATAAAACTACACTCAAAAAAATTGAAAGTTTAGATTTTTTGTGAATAACTTAGTCCAAATTTAATCTATATACAACTTAAAAGAAATGGACAACTAAATTGCTTGTCAAATGTCTATCTAATTCTTATGCTTAGTGAGCTAATGATTATGGGCATAACTCTAAACATACTTTTCATACTTTTCTCTGACTTGGTCCAGGTATTTTCCTAGTTTTTCACTTTCTCACATTTTCACCCTGTTGTCTACTGAAAGAGCTTTGCATAATCTGGCAGGTACTGTTTTCATTGTTTATAACTATCAGATCCGGTCAGCATAACTGGATAGAATGGTTGGTTTTATTCTATTGAGTCCTTGCCTAATTCTTAATTTTTATCATTTTCTACAGATAATTGAAAAATCATTGACTGTAAAAGAAGGGGATAAAGCTGGTTTTATCTTGGTTAAATCCAAACTTCCACCTCGTCTGTTCTGCTCTAAAACTACCCCGCAAAGCAGTTGCGTCATTCATGTAAATGCAAAGATGCAAAAACACAGAGAGTTTAAGTGTGGAGAATGGAACCTCCCCCAAGTAGTGTTTGGCACACAAGATGAATTTTTGGAAGCCAACAAATGTGGTTATATGATTACAAATCAGAACTGGCATAATACTTTAAGAATTCCAGTTCGGGCCACAATGGATGGACTGAGAGACAAAACACAAATTCGAAAAGTGGACCTTTCCATCAGCATAAAGCATAATAACGTCACTCAGGTGAAAACAACTCTTGGCTTTGTTAAAGTAAGTTCCTTTCTTTAATCATGACTTTTGGATATTCATTTTATAATATTCAACTGGAATAAAATAATAACCTTTGTGTATGAATAATGGCACTTCTGTAATTCATGGATATAACATGAAAATTGCAATAGATTGAGTTCTCAAAAGTTTTTAGTTCACTCAACAAGAAAATTATCTTTTCTTTGTTTTATTTTTTTTCATGCCACAAAGAGATTTTACAAAGTAAAACTAAAAACAATATTTTACATTGTTTAAAGAAGACAAAAATCTTTCTTTAGTACAAATAATGATCTATAGAATAAATAATCAATAAGATTTCTTTATTATAATATGATTAAGTTTTAAAAATCATTTCTTTTTTTTGTCTCTTTTTCATATGTTTTAATTCTAACAAAAATTTAGTCATTTTTTTATTATCAAAATTAACATTATTGCTTTTTAGATTTAAGATTTATATCAGGCATGCAAATACATTAAATAAAACAAGACAAAAAAATTACCAATAATTTTAAAAGAAAGTTAAATGGATTTGAAAACTGTAAATAATTGTAAAAGAAGGAAAACTTGCATTTCATATTATTCAGACTTGTATTCAACAAAATAGACTTGTTATTTATAATGTCAAAGATTATACTTAATGTTTGATGTAATATTTCAGGTAGTGTTTAAGGTAATGTTTAACATGATAAATGTTATTCAAACTCATATTCAACATTCATTTCAGCTCAATATCATCGATGGAGACAAAAATGGGTTATGCAAATCTATTAATGATCCACATATATCCACATTTGATGGCAGGTAGGTAGTCTGGGATGATACACCCAAACTTTGTTCATATGCTTAAATTCCAAGATTTATTTACTATTTTTTTCCTATTTATTTCATTGTGATATTTGGTGTATGAAATTAATATGCAAATATAACAACTAAAAAAGTTTGATTTAGAGGATAAAATATTGGTCTAGAGTTTCTAGTTGGAGACTAAGAAGATGTTTGGAGTTCAATACCTGGTTCAGTGTAAAGAGCAATGACATCAGTGCTGGACTTACCTTTAAACTAAATAAACTATTGCTTAAAGCCGCACACGATCAGGACCTTATTTCTTTTAAATGTATTTTCATTACTTTTTATTCTTTTACACTAATTCACTATTAATATATATATATATATATATATATATATATATATATATATATATATATATATTTTGTTTTTGTTTTTTTTTGTTTTAAAATATTTTTAGAGAAGGGCCTCAAATTTCATATAGGTTTGGGCCTCAGCAGGTGAAAGTCCAGCCCTGAGCAACCCCACAGGTGTGAAACAACGATGATGAATTAAATTATACATTATATTTCAAAACATGCCCAACAGAATGAGAACAATCAACTATTGTGGATTAAATAATAAAGTGTTTGGTTTAAAATTCCTTGAAAGTTACTGACTCTGACAAAAAAATGAAGGCTGAAGAATAAAGAGACCAAAATGTTGTGAATATAGCAATAAAAATGAAGACAATAGTCTGAGACACGTAAATAATGACAACTCATCATCTCAGACATTTAAAGAGATTCTTCATATATAATTTGACTAAGGTAGCATTAAAATAATCATATTGATCCTGTTAATTTTTAGTTGAATTGTCAACTGGTTACTTGGCGTACCTATCACTTTATCATTTGGGGAGGTGCCTGAGGTTATCATCATTGGAAATGGATACGACGACACAAGTTCAAATCCTGCATGAGTTTGATTGCAGTTGATTTGCTTGGGATTTTGAAAGCCACATAGATGAATGTGTAGCATAGTCTAATTGAGGAACTTAGGCTTTATGAGTTCAACCTGGACCATAATACTGTGAAAGCATCCAAAAACATTTGTTGTACAAAAGGTGGAGGTGCAGTTGATTTGCTTGGGATTTTGAAAGCTGCACAGATGAACGTGCAATGTAGTCTGATTTGGAAACTTCTGTTTTATAAGTTGAAACTGAGACATAAGGACATTTGTTGTACAAAAGATGAAGATGCTGTTGATCACAGTAGAGTAACCAGATGGTTGCAAGAACCACAACAATCAGGGAAGGTCAGGTTGACTAAAAACTGTTGATTACAAGGCTCCAAGAGGCTAATCTGGCAAGTAGCACTAAAACTTTCAGGCGAGTTCAGCATCTCACAGCCCAGTGTTGTTCGTCACTTTCACAACCTCAGCAAAACCATCCACAACTAACAAATTGTGCTTAATGTTACCAACATATTACAAAACTTTTCATTGACCCTAATTAATTTATGTGAATTTTATCAATAAAACTAAGTGTTATGGTGACCTATCTACATGATAATGAATTCTTCCTGAACCTGACAATTTCAGACAGACACTTCTATCTGCTGTACTAACACTCTTATTTCGTATATATGTTCTCTTTATTTAATACACTTGTTCCACCTACTTATTCTTCTTCTGTGTCTTCTTTCTGGCTCCTAACAGGCCACAACACTAAGAAACATTGATTTCTTTATACTTCAGATTCTATGATAACTTCTTCGAAGGAGAATTTGTTTTATACCAACACCACACTTTACCATATGCTGTAAGTATTGATAATAAATTTATATGCTCTAAGAAAATATTGATATTTTTTAATACATCAATAACCAATCAAATTATAACCTATTATCAATAATTAAAAATGCTTGAAATTAAATGAATATGAAAAAACTTATTAATTACATCAAATCAAAAATAACAACAAAAATCTCATCAAAAGAAAAATCATAGTTCTTTGTATTTTATAATTTCATTTTGAAATTTTACCTTTCTTTTGCTGTTTTGGATTGGGGATAGTAAAATAACACCATAAAATAGTGTTCTGACTGTGATTAGTAAAATAGGCCTCAGTCCCAAATATTTTAAATTTCTTTTCAGGTTTTTCTTTTGTTTGTTTATTATTTTCATTTGTTTTTATATAAAAATATCAAAATGTGATGCTAGCCTTTTACCTATGATGATGAGTAAATAGTAGGGCAGACTGTGAGGAAGGAGGTTAACCTTAAAAGTCTTGTTCAGAGAATCTGTTGCACACTTGTGTACCATTCTTTTATTATCAGCTTATCCAAAAAATATGGCCGACTTTAAACAAGTTTTTACCACTATAAACAAAATCACCTGTGTTGTTCACTTGCTAAGCTTAGGCTTAGTCAATGAGCATCACTGAGGCCAATGGACAATCATTATAATTTAGTTTAATATAGAGCAACCAAATTTGGCCTACATACTTATTGAACCCAGATTTTAATGAGAGATGTTTCTAACAATAATTTGCGAGAAACTATGCTGCTAAGTTATTATATAATGTCAATGAGTATTGCTATTTACTTTGTTTTCTCTAGATCCATATCTTTTATCGGAGCTGCAATGGACGTGCATCTTGTAACTGCGCAGTATCTGTCCGCTCTGGAGATGATGTGATTGTGATTGACAGATGTGGACCTTCTATGGGAAAGAAGACTACTAGAGTGCCGATTACTGTAAAACTCTACCTGAATGGAGAACTCACACCAGGGACACACATTCTTAGTTACAGTGCAGGAAAGAAATTCAAAGTGAGTCATGGATTTGTTTTTTGTTTTTTTTATATCCTCCACCTCCTAGTAATACATGATGTACATTTACAGAAGGTGCACTCAATATAATAGTTCAAATCCCAGATGAAGTTGTTTGCTTTTCACTTAATGCTAATGCCCTTGAGAAAATCATAAATACACCTTTTTACCCTCCTCAGGAATGGGAAACTATTAGAGCAGGCTGGGTTCTTTAACCGTGGTTAGGCAACCAGTCTTATCAAAGGAAATGTCTGCATGAAAACCTGCTTAACTTTGCTTAAGAGTTGATCTTGTCTCACATTTTGCCTGCAGCAAAGTGGTTGAGTAAATATACATTTACATAATGTAATGAAGAATTTTCCTGCTGTTAACTGCTGTAAAAAAAGACCCCCCAAAATTCTTAGAGATGATGGCAAACAACATTCTTTTTTTTTTTAACGTACAGTTTTGACCATAAATAAGTACACCCCCGACAATTTTTATAATTTAATTTTTTTCTAAACCAAAGAGATCAGCACTTTATTATTTCTTGCTGAATATTATCCAATCAGAATAAATATTATTAGGCATTATTTATTACCAAACTCTATTGCACTGAAACTATGTCACCAAAAATTTGAAAAATGAGTATCTTCTTTACATATTTATCATGATCATAGCATGCTGACTGTACAGATTCTCTTGACACTCTCTCACCATCTATCTCTATTATCATTGCTCTTGGCAAGTCCTCTAGATGGCATCCAGTGTTTGCACCAAGCTGATGAATGTAAGTTTTTGCTGGTTAGCTAGTCCATCTGTAGAAATAAAACTGCTTATATGTATAAAAAGGATTTGGCATTAATAACCTACAATGGTTAATGTGACATAAAACCAAACCAAAGCACAAGTCAGCTTATTCCAAATTTGTTGTGTGCCAATTTACTATGAATTATTTGCATGCTATTTGCTTTACAAAGAAGCTGTAACCAAACAGGAACACAACATTATGTCAGCACTGCACACCCATCAAAGATGATAAATTCATAATATTCAATAATATAATCATTGATTATAATGGGAAAATAACTTTTCTGTAACATCTGAGTTAACTGAATCTTAGTTATTACAATTTCATTTTTTTTTCTTCAAATAGAAAATATTATATTCCTGTATGGAAGTGCAGAGGAGGAAAGAAAGGGAGAATAGAAGAGGAACTACTGACCTGACAAGGAATAACATACTAGCTGCTTTAGGGTTAGAACAAATGGTAAAAAAACAACAGTAGAATCAACAAATGGGTAAAATTTATGTACAGAAATTTACAAGAAGGTTCTTTTTTTATGGTAGTTCAGAGGGCTTAGAAAAAAGCTATTTTGTTGAATGCCCATTCTACGATTGTTGAGTTCTTGGTAAGTGTTCAAGGAGAACTAGTGTGAAGTAAGGTGGCTTGGTCCCAAAAGAGGGATATGTTTGGAGTGTTATCTATACCTGGCTATTGAGATAATCAAGGGTAGAAGATGCATGGGGACTGCAAAAATGAGAAGGGCCATGTGTTCTAACTAGCAGTGATGCATGAGGGGTTTCATAAATCATTTCTGTCAAGAGTTCACCATGTGTGTTAGTAGTCAATCAGTGTGCTACCTAACATTGCTATGCAAAAGGTCTGCTGCAAAAAAAGAGGAAATTCTGGTGTATTTATGCACTTCAGGGGTACTATTTGTGGTACCTTTTAATTAGTCAGAAGGGGTTACATAACCTGCCCATTACCAAGTCTAAAGAACAAACAGTCAGCCTGTGGAAAAATACCATCCTATTTTTATACAGTTTGCCAACTAATGTAAACAAACTTAGTTGTTTGTTATCATAGAAACAGTAGGGTAGATTACTATCAAAATTACTGTCTAGAGTGAGCACTGCTCTAAATATAGTCATCAGAACAATCTGTTTGGTGGGGAAGGTCCAGTCACTCCACAACAAAAAGTCATTAATCACTTTATTTCTACAAGTAGACAATAATTAATAATTACAAGTTATATACACTTTCTCTAATTTCAGATTATTCTACCAACTGGAAGTTACATAACTGTGGAGAAGGGAAAAGCCAGATTGGCTCAGTTCCTCAATGTATGGTTCAAAGCATCACCTCTTGATTTCAAAAATACAAAAGGCAAGAATTTATATTTACTGCCATTTTCTTTAATATCTGAGTACAAGAAAAACATAAAACTGAAACTGTTGGAAAATATTTTTAAAGATTTAACCTATTTACCAGGCTATTAGATACAGTTTTGCTTTAAATAAAGTATTTAACTATTATACCATATCCAGTATACTGGTACATATATTAATACGTGTGAATGGTTTGTCCATCCTTTATAGATGGCCAAATGGTTTGATGTAGAGCTACCAAATTTGGTATACAGACTTATAAGAGCCAGAGAAATGTTATAAGAAATTTTCCTTATGGGGAAATATTGTGTTTAATCCCCAAAGCCTTTTGTGGTCATCAGAATGACAAAATATGCTATTTCTGGCTTAATAATCAGACAAATACTTTGATATAAAATACAAAAAAATATTTTGATCACATAAATGATTTGACAGATAAGCTGAGATCCATGTTTTTCATATGGCCTGCTGTATGTATAAATTTGCATAAATAGAAAAAAAACAATTCAACATGTTTTGAAAAAAGTGAAAGAAATATTGTATTCAAAGAGGCTTTTAGAATCAAATAAGAATTTTTTGTTTGTTTAAAACTTGTTGTTGCAGTTGCATATTTATAATGTGTTCATATTTTTGTATGCACAGAATCTTGTTAAAATATATATCAGAATTATTTCATCAAAATAATTCGATCTAAACCTTTAACTGCTACTGCCTTCTGGGTTGGCTCAAAGAATCTTTTTTTAAGATTTATATGTAACAATTAAAAATCAGATCAAAATTCTATAATTATTTTTTCATATTAGATAAACAGCTACATTATAGATTCAAGGTATCTTTATGTATTAAAATCTTGATTTCTTTTTATACATATCAATATATTTTTTTCTGACAGGATTGTGTGGCTACTTTGATGGAAAATCAATCAATGACTTGATGAAACCTGATGGTGAAATAATTACAACTAAATCCAAGAGACCTGATGAGTTTTCTCTCAGCTGGAGGTAAATTCCCAAAATCTTAAACCCATTCTCTCAATGAAGAATGGAATTAGTAAACTGAGCATAGTATCTCAATCATTTAATAGATGCTGAGACATATTCAGTTATTATTAAAGATCAAAGTGCCATTAGATTGCTCTTCTTTTTGTTTTAATAACTTCATTATCTAAAAATGTCCTCATTTTTATAGGATATCTTTACAGAATTCTGGTATTAAAAAAACAAGTAATACAATGTTGCCAGTGTAGCTTTACTACCAATGGTATTTGTCACGTGCCCTACAAAATGAGCGAGTATAGCACAAGACCTTTTTATGGTGGGTCCAGGCACAAGACCATAGCCCAGACACACCTTGCATTCCCAAAAATGCCTTGAGCCCTGCCAGCATTCCCCTAAAATGGGGCGGCTCAGGTGTCAGGCAATAAACCTAGTCCCTCCAAGGAGTGTTAGAGCTTGTAGGGATAGACCCCTGAGGTTTGAGAAATGTCAGTCTTAGATGCGTGATGTGAATTTTAGGCCTCTTCAGCACCTGTGCCAGGCAGCCACAACAAAGTACCATATCCAGAGACATGACATACCCAACTAAATTCCTGCTGTTGATACTATGGCTTGCTAAAGTGTACCCCATCTACTGGATTGGTATAATTGGGCCAAACTGCAACAGCTTTGCTACCAACTCCCTGAGTGGATTTCAGTCAAGTGTTATATCTTTATTGGAAGAGTCCATTATGTGTCAAAAATAGGGATGATACCACAACATTAGTATTTAACAAACTTGAAAAATGAGGCCTTTATGAATAAATAAAATGGAATATGTATGTCAATGATAATTGATATATACAGTACTACTCATAAGTATTTAAACGGACAGACAATTTGTTTATAATCACTTGGATTTCAGAGATAAAAAGAACTTTCTTTAAAGGTAATCCTCATAAAGGTATATAAATAAAAGGTGTAAATACTTGAACAAGAACAAAATCTATCTTTTATAGCCTCAGAAAAGTCAGGAACATTTTATTTTTTTAATTATGAAGCCAATGTTAATACTCTTTTGAACACTGTTTTTGGTGAAACAGGATTGTGCAAATATGGCATCCTCTATACTCATCAGACCTACTAGCTTTGTGCACCGTTCTTTTCTCACTTTCTATATTAAAAATTCTTCTCATGAAAAAGGTTTAGTTCTATACAATATAAAAAAAAATTCAGAGGTGCTTTAACCAATAAAAAAAACTTGCTGGAATAAGTTTATTGAATGTCAAAGAGACTATTCTAAAGTAAATTAGTGTTTCATTCATTCTTCATTTGTGTGTTAGTAAATGTAGCTTTTCTCTTGATACCTTTGAATATATATATATAGTCTGATGAATGCATAAGCAACAAACTGACAGTTACCAAGCATCAATGACTCTATCTATGATATCCTAACTTATATATAATGCATATGTGTGTGAGTGTGTGCACACACACACACACACACACACACACACACACACACACACACACACACACACATATATATATATATATATATACGAGGATCATTAAATGAGTTTCCAGACTTTTTTCCTATGGGCACTTTTATTGATAGTACACACATGAAACTCTAGTTCCCTTTGAAGTAATCTCTTCCGGCTACAATGCACTTGTTGTACCATTCCAACAACTTCTGGAAGGCCCCATGGAAGTCCTCTTGTGTGAGCATGTCAATGACCTTCGTCACAGACTCTTTCATCTCCTCAATTGTCTCATAGTGACAGCCTCTGAGCTTAGGAAATAACCAAAAGTCACAAGGAGCAAGGTCTGGACTATAGGGAGGCTGAGGAACTGTCTTGATGCCCATCTTGGTCGAATAGTTTGTAACAAGGATGGAGTTGAGGACTGATACATTGGACTGGTGGAAATGCCACTGACCCGATTTGAAGAGTGCTGGCCTCTTCCGATGGAATCTCTTCCTGAACTCCCTTAAAACCTCAACATAGTAACCCTAACCCTTTGGCCAATCAACTCTGGTGTATTGACTTCCTTACTCCTAGAAAAACTCTAGATTCAAACCAGTTGTAGACCTGAAAAGGATGGGATCCACCAGACTGTCTCTACCTAAGACACACTACATAAGTAGAACCGCCCTCATGACCAAACCCAGGTTACAGGACCAGTGAGAAAGTTGACTCAACAAATTGTTGTATATATGTTAATACCTATCACCTTATCACTTTTTTGTAAATTCAAATTTTTTCATTTTGCTTCAGGGTTGCAGAGAATGAAACTCTATATAATGGATTCTGTGCATCTGAAATTGAAAAGCCCAAACTTCAGACTTATTGTGATTGCAGCTATGAAGGAGAAGTAATGTGTTCTAAAGATCTCTACTTAAAATCTTGTGTCACACTCAAAAGTAAAACTACCAAAAAATCTAGACATAAAGGTAAGTCATATTTCAGAAACAAATATTCTATCTCTTTCCACTCTGTTGCAGAGCTTATAATATGCTGTATCTCCTGCTGAAGATAAAAAAGGGGGGGTCCTAGGTATGACACTAAACTACATTTAATGGTGAGACTCCTGTTCTGGAGTCCTGGAGAGTATGAAGTATTCATTCATTGCCATTATTCTCAGACCCACTCTAACCTGGCATGGTCTCATCTATGGTTCAAATAGATCTGTTTGCAAATTATTTATATTAGATAGGAATACTTGATACTATATAACTTTGTGAAAAAAAAATCATAAAAATGACACAAAAAATGTTAATATAAATGTACAATGAATGCAATTCCCTAAAATAACCCTGACAAGTTGATATGCCATTAAAATCAATCAACAATCTAACTTCTTTAAATACGGCTGTTTCGTATTTGTTAAAGTTGGTTATAACTCCTTGTACATCTATGATTTCATATTATGTTCCATTCAGGAAGAAATCTAAGACAATTTTCCTAACTTAACTTGTATTGCTGTGTAAACCAAACAAGAATGGAAATACTTAAAATCTTAAAATATGTGTATGTGAAAGTATGTAAGTGAAATAAAACTTGGTCCATCTCCTAATTAGCTTAGTCCTTTGCTTATGTTCTGGTTGTCAGATTTTTATAGACATGTTTATAATTTATAAAAGATTTTGGTATTGTGTAGTGAATTAACGATACAGAGAAAGCCTGACCCCTGCAATAGAAGTCTTCACAAACAGATGAAACTTGCATCCTTCTGTTAAGGCATGATGACTTCAAAGAGAGCTAAATTCTTATTTTATTTATTTATTGTCACTATGCCAACACCTTTTGGGTCACCTTGTAATTTTTAAGAGAACTTATCCTGTGAGCAGGGAAAGTAATCTTCACACTGCAAATTGTTTAATGTTTCTTTGTTAAAAATAAATGTTCAAGTCAAAGTGACTCAAATATTTTTTTTCTGCCTGTAGTGAAAGATATCACCAAAGTTGTCATGGAAACCATGGTTGAAAGCCCACCTCAAAAATGCATTTCCACTGAAAATGAAATCCTATTTCAGTATAACAAAACCTATGTCCCTCCAGTAAGTAAATCCTTAATTTGCATTATTCTAATTGTGATTTTATTAATGATTATTTTTAAATTTTATCATGCAACATATGAGAACATGTGTAATACCCTGTCCTAATCAGCCACCAATAAGGGGTGATGTTTCAGTTTTGGTGGCTAAAGTGGTACTACTTACTCCAGTTAGTAAATCTTAAATTTGCATTATTTTAATTTGATTTTAGTAATGATTATATATATACAATTCTCGATACTTTTAACTATGAACTTCGAATCTAATCTGCAAATGTTGACGAAACTTGACATGTGGATTTCTTTAACTTCAAGGAGTGTTTTAATGACATCTAAAGTGAAAAGATGAAGGGCCAATGGTGTTAAGCACCCACTCTTCTACTCTCAGAAATACCTAAAATATTTTAGTTCAAAATTATTCTTTGTTTGTTATACCTGCTTAAGCATCTCCCTTTTAGTACTATCTTCTCACATCAACTTTGAAAAATTAAAAGATTCTTTTCAAAGGATATATACACTATTGATACAATATCTATATTCAGATCAAATTCTTTTAAGTAATTCATCCAATAGTTCCCAAAAATGCCCTCAAATTCTTTTTCTTACCATTATTTCTGAAATCATCCTATTTAATCTTAAATGTTTTTTGATACTATTATTGTTTTTGATCTGTTTCAAAAATATATTACTCTATAAGCAAAAAAATTCAGTTGGTTAGTAGACTTAGTTTTTGAAATCTGTCTTGGCAGTAAATTTCCTGTTCAGGGAGAAATACTAAAATATATCTACCATAATTAGAAATTCCATTAATTATTTTGATGGTTTCAGTTAGAGCATCTTTCATTCTTCTTTCTAGTGAAGTAGTTTAATTCTAGTTTATCTAATCTCTCCCTCAAGCTGTAATCTTTTACTCTTATTCTTATTATTTTTGTCACTCTTCTTTATACACCCTCCAATTTCCATGTCTCAGCACTGGAGCACGATTCTTGAGTACAATATTCTATATGAGGTCTTACAAATTTTTAATACATTTGCCTCCTTTGAAAAAAGTTTTAACGGTCCAGCCATTCATTCTATTTGCCCTTAATAAAAATAAAGTATACTTGTCAGCTTTAAATGTATCTTCAAAGCCAACCCCCCTTGTTTACTTTTTTGATTTTTCCGTCACTTGATTTCTATTCAGCTGTAATGTGTCTGGGTCAAATGTGTTGTACTTCACCATTTTTTTTTTTAATTTTAATTTTAATTTCCAAATATCTTCCCAATCTGATAATTTACTTACATCCATCTATGTTATTTCTTTTGTTGATGGTCGAACAAGTAGTTTGACATCCTCGGGGGCAAGGGGGTAAGACCTCCCCAATGAGTGTTCTGGATATGACACTAAACCACCTGATGGTGAAGATACAGTCCTGGAGCTTTAGGAAATGTTGAATACCCCTCCTCTACCATTACTCCCAGGGAGTGGTAGTACATGTTTAAGTCCTATCTATAGATCAACTAGAACCAGATAATCATTTACTATACTTGAAAACATTTTATTGTGCAAACAAACGATTAATGATAAGTTAAATTATTAGTATTACATCACAATACTTGAAACCAGTGAATTGTGTTCGATGAATGTGTAATGTTGAATAGAATTATTCATGTTAGATAGCAGTACTTGAAACCATTTAGTGTCTTGGCTATGATACTAAACTGCATCTGAAGGAGAGGCTCCGGTTCTAGTGATTTGGGGTGTATCCCTTCATTGACATTACTCTCTGGTCCAAAGTGGTGATACCTGTTAGGCTTCTATCTAGGAATCAAATAGAACTGTTCAATCTTTTATTTGGGATTATTATTAATATTAAATAGAATTATTGCTGTTAAATAGCAATACTTGAAACCACTCAACTGTGTCCAAACAAATGATTTGTATTAAATTATGTAGGAATATTAGATAAATAGAATTACTTATGTTAAATAGCAATACTTGAAACCACTCAACTGTGTCCAAACAAATGATTTGTATTAAATTATGTAGGAATATTTGATAAATAGAATTACTTATGTTAAATAGCAATACTTGAAACCATTTAACTGTGTTCAAACAAATGATTGATATCAAGTAGAATAATTAGTGTTAAATAGCAATACTTGAAAGCCTTTAACATTGTACAAACAATAAATAGCAATACTTGAAACCATTTGTGTGGAAACAAATGAGCTCTAACTCTTTTAGAAATAGAGTTACCTCCAAACTATTCACTAAAAAATCATATATATAATATATATAAACAGGATTTGGTATTAAATAACCATCAAGAGATGATATACTATTAAACCAAATAACCTAGCCTATTAAAACAACAAAGGTTCTAGTACTGATCCCTGAGGAGTACCAGAGAGTATATTCTGTGTTTCAGACCAATTGTTACTTTCAATTTTCTATCAAAAAATATCTTACAATATTTACTATTTTTTGTTTTTTTCATTTTCAATAGTATATGATAATGAGATACCATATGAAATGCCTTGCTAAAATCCAAATATATAATATCAACAGTATCACCTTCCATCAAATATTCATTTATAATATCAGTACTTTCCAAAATATTAGATATTTGATTAGGAAAGTTTAATTCATCCAGAAAACAAAAAAAAAATGCCATTGATGACACTTGTTTATGACTATGTTGCAGGGGGGACCTTTATGAGGTAAATTACTAAAAAAAGACTCATTCTACCCTCAAACTCTTTGGCTAAATCTTTGTAAAACTTAGCATGTAAACTCCTTTGACCTCATGGAGTGTTTTAAAACCATCTGATGCAGGGAGGAATTTAGAGGAAAAAACACTGTTGAGCATCTTATACATATTCTATGAGAGGTACCCAGAATATTTTTGCTTAAAATTCATCATTAAGACCTAAATTATTCAGAAAGCAAATAAAACTACCATCTACAGGAGCTCCCCCATCCACTCACAGGGAAACTGGGATGTTTTGGAAGAAAATTGATAAGACATTCATTCAGAAAGCAAAAAGAATGACTTTTATTCAACAAAATATGCTTTAGTATATTATTTTTATCATAACCCACATCAGGTTTTTCTTTTAATGCTACATTATCTACTAACTTTAGCTTAGTCTTCTACTAATTTGTATTTGCTACTATCACTTCTAATGTTACTACTGCTATAAAGACAGTGTGTAGCTAAGTATGATTACTTAGTAAAGTGAATTCATTCATATTGTAGCCCAGTTGGCTGGAGCTGGAGAATATACTAACTGCATCTCTGCTTAGGGGTAAGACCCCCCCCCCCACTTCCCAACGAGTTTCCTGGATATGACTTAGAGATTTGGGGAATGTGGAGTACCCCTTCATTGCCATTTCTCCCAAGTCCATTCTGACCCAGAGTGGTAGTACCTTTCTATGTGTCACTTAGAATAAACTGTGTGCAAAAAATGACTGATGTTGAATTGTAGCTGTTATATAGCAGTACTTGAAACTTTAACAAAAGAAGAGCTTAGGCTCATTTAAAAATGTTATCTACAAAATGTGTTTACAAATCATATATATATATTTGATATATTCGTATAAACAGGATTGGGCATTAAATAACCTATAATAGTTGATATGCCATAAAACCCTATTAAACCAAATCATTCATAATGAAATTAGTAACTTTCTTGTGGTGTAAAATTTCCAAGTTGAATTTGTCAAGCAGACCTTTATATTTAGTATGGTACAAAGCCTAATCGTGGAAAACGTGGAGAGGAATATTGTTTTACCAATGTTCTAAATAGGGTAAGGGTTGTTTGGTAAGAAAGCAGTTGCAACCCTTAGTCTCAACACACTATAGATCTGTACCTTGTATAGAAGTTGACCATGTAGTAAGTCTCATCATGCCTCTGATGCTGTCCATGGGTAAAACAAGGGACAATACTGCTTGTCATTGCAAAATGAGAGTGATGACAATTTCTGGTTGCCTTGGGGCTGCCTGTTTTTTAGAGAGCTCAGTCTACCCTGTTATTTTAACGATTGCTGCTCAGGAAAAGAGACATTAATTTATGTTTTTCATTTTATTATAACAGCTAAATAATGTTTTCTTTAAATGCCCAAAACATATTTTTATTGTACTTTTCACATTAAAAATCTTAGTAACTTATTAAATACACTCCGAGAAGATAAAAGAGGGGAAAAGTTGTTTTAAAAAACCTGTTTTATATATAAACAATTTTTTTTTTACATTAAAATTTATTCATAAGCTGTTGGCAGGGCTTAATATATGCTGAATATATCCCCTCCAGAGGGGTAAGACTTCCTCCTACAGAAAAGAAGTTGTCTTGAGTATAACACTAAACTGTATCTGGAAATCTGGTGGGTGTGGAGTAAACCCTTCATTGCCATTACTCCCAGGTCCATTCTAACCCAAAGTGGTAGTACCTGTTAGGATCCCATCTATGGGTCAAATAGATCCATTAAAAATCCATTTATACTCGGTAGAACCCTATGCAATAAAAAATTCCTCTTAAGATACAACTACACAAAAAATGTAAATATAAATGTACAATGAATGCAATTCCCTAACCTAAAATAAATCTTAATGGTTTGACATACCATTAAAATCAATAAAACATCTTTATAAGCATCTTGATTTCTCTAAATTCTTATTTTTCTTATTAATAGCTAGCAAAATGGCCAACTGCAAGTAATATAACTGAAAAAATTGCCCTTGCTAAATGCAAAGAATTCATTGAAAAAAGAAAGTCAGCAAAGAACTGTTTGAAGATTCTTCCTAACATTGATTTTGTCACCACAATTGAATCATGTGTAAAAGATGTCCAGGTAAGATGTTTCATTTGCTAAAGAAAAAATAAAGATCTCTTAATATGTTAACCCTTTCATTTCCACAGGTATCTCAATCAGTTTTTATTTTCATTTTAACCCTTTTAAAATGTCATGCTCAAAAGCATAATTATACATATCCAAAATATTTTTTAAAAAAACCAATGGTAGCGAAAGATTAAAGCAAATATTTTTAAACCAATGACATTGAAGAGTCCATTAGAAGAGAAATATTTATGTCAGATAATATTAAGGTGTTTGGAAAATAATCATGTTTTACTAGAGAGGAGATAAAAACTAATGTAAGTTAAATTTAAGTATTATCATCAGAAATGTAATCCCCCCACCGTTGTCAAAAAGACTGGTGAATCCTTTGTAAAACAATCTGTTAATTAAGTATTGAATGTTAACAAATACTTGAATATCATGAACTAAATTTTCTTGCTTCTATATTAAAGTAAAAATGGAACTTAGTAAATGTGTTTCCACTTTATTTTTCATCCCTTATTTAGATCATGGATAATTTTGATTGGGTCACTGAAGCTCTGCAGAATTTTCTCGAAGGATGTATTATTGAAGTTGGTTCTAATGTGGAATTGTGGACAAATGGTACCAATATAACAGAAGTAACCCCTCCTTCTTCTGTTTTGGATTCTATCTGCCCCAGGGAATGTAATGACAGAGGAAAATGTATCAAAGGTACAGTTCATAGAAAATACTAAATCTTTGGATTGAGTCATAAATAATTTCCATGTTTTTAAAATATAATTTATTCATAATTAATTTAACAATGAATTTCAGTCAATTATATATTTGCCATTTATCAGATAGATTGTTGATTTTCTCAAGTAAAATTCATTTGGTTTCAATCTCATGAAGGTTTCTATAGATGTTTTCATCTGCTTTTCTTGAGAAAATTTTTGTCATTCAGAGTATTTTGTAAAGAATGAAAAAAATGGAAATCATTTGGTGCAAGGTCTGCTGAATATGGTGGATGGGGTAAAACAGACCAGCAGAAATCCAGTGTTTTTTCCTGTATGATTCTTGCTTTGTTTTATCATGGAGGAACACAATGCTGGGAATTTTCTTTGATTTTCATGCAGTGTAACATGATTAAGGATGATATTTGATTACATTAGGTAATTATTTTTATTTGTAATAAAGAATAGTAAGTTGGCTATAAAACTTTGAATGGAAGTGTACATTACATGCATAGGTCATATAGTGCAATTGTTGCACATATGACAAGATATCAATATAACCTTCCACCTTGCTAGTTGGGCCTAAAATGCACTGTATTCCATACAGAAGAGTAAGACACACACCCTGAAAAGGGCGGGGGGTATGAGTATGTCACACTAAACTGATTGAAAGTGAGGCTCTGGTTCTGGAGCTCTGAGAGGTGTGGAGTAGTCTTTCATTACTATTACTACCAGGTGCCCTCTGACCTTGAGTTGTAGTGACCTCTATGAGTCAAATAGATCTGTTTGCAAATTATTTGTATTAGAATATATATCATATATAACTGTGTGCAAAAATCTTGAAAAACTACACAAAAATTTTGTAGTTCCCTAACCACTAGGCATAAAATAATCCTAGATAGGTTGACATGACATTAAAGTTTATCAATCAATATGATCTTAATATAATCAGTCATGCAACATGAGATCAAAAGAATAATGAGACCGAACGTAATAAGTGTTACATGAAGCATTTTAAAAACTTAAATAATCCATGACTTTTTCATTAGTTGTAACTAGGTACACTCTCTCTCTCTCTCTTCTCTTTCATTTCCTTTTTTCTTTGACTTCTCTTTTCTCCTCTTCTTTATTTTTTATTTTTTTCTCTTTTTTTTTTTTCTTCTATCCCTCTTTTGTTCTTTTTTTTTTTTTCAATTCTCTCACTATGATTTTTTTTATACTTCATTCTTCTCTTTTCTTTTCATCACTTAGTGTTTCTTCTCACTTTGGCTTTCCTCTTCCTTCCTTTCTTCTCTCTTTACTTTCCTCTTCCTTCCTTCCTTTCTTCTCTCTTTAAATTCCTATTCTTTTCTTTCTCCTTTCTTTACTTTCTTCTTTTTTCTCTTTTTACTTTTCTCTTTCTTCCTTTCTTCTCTCTTTACTTTCCTCTTTCTTCCTTTCTTCTTTCTTTACTTCCTCTTCTTTTCTTTCTTCTGTTGTATGAATGCATTTAAATTATCAGGCCTTTTTAAAGCAGGACTATATTCATATAGATGCTTTTTAAGTTTCAATTTTTTCACAATTTCAACTTCTAACAGCATTCCTAATTATCTTGCCATGATAACCTCATAAGTAATTGCACATCTTTAACTAAATTGTTAGGTACTTATAACTAATCCACTTTGGGAGAACCTTAAGACAGGATTGTAATTTAAAGAAACAAAACTGACTATGCTCTTTATATAGATCATGAAATTTCTATGATAGAATAAACTAAAGATGTTTCTCTTTTACAGGCAATTGTATTTGCAATACGACATATGAAGGTGTTGACTGTTCCATAAAGAAAGGTTCTGCTCCTTTTGTTGATGGAGTTCAACATCCCCTCTGTGATACGAAAACATCCAAATGTGAACAACTCATCGTTTTTGGTGAAAATTTTCATGAAAATGACAATCTGACATGTCATTACACATATGTAAATGTAAGTAATCTTTGCCCTATTATTAAGTCAATATTTAAAATCTCTTATTCACTCTGATATTATGTAGAAATGCTCCTGCAAATAGATTGAAGCTTGTAAAATTCAATCCTTGTCAGAGAGCAGACCAAGATAAAAGATATTGAAATTAGTAAACAATGGAAATGAGCAAGACTTATAGTTAGAAGCAAGGATGACAGATGGTAGAAAAAGTTAATAGAATGGTGACCAAGAAATAACAAGCTTAGCCATAAACAACCCAACAGAAGATAGGGAAATATGATTGTGGGATTTGCTGGTAAGACATGCCAGATGTGTAGTAGTATGAAGGTTTGTGTGAAATAACCATACAAATCAATTAAAATCTTCAGGGTGTTTTTTAAATTAAAAATTGCATTTGAATAAGGGTTTTGATTCCTTCCATTTACAGTAGGTTATTGAAGTTTATACAGATTGTAGAATTAGGTAAAATTTCATTAGTATTGGTATTTTAATTAGTTTATTGTAAAAGAAAATTAAATTAAAAAGAACACATATTTTATACAGGTTGACAAGAATCTTAGTGAAACTAGCATGATTCATAAACTCTAGAAATCTAAGTTTCATTCTATCTTATGCCTCCTTCAGAAGTGTCTTGATCCAGATATTGTTCATCTATCAGTTATAAAACTTATAAGAAAGCCTTGTCCTATTCTTTCTTCTTAGTCTATTAATGTTTAAGTGCAAGAATGCATGTTTATTGATACACTGTTCTAAATATTGAATGAATACTGTTATGTTAATGTTTATAAATGCTTGCTACTACACTGTGAACTTAATTATTTTCTTCTTTCTCCTGGAAATATATGAAAAACTAATATGTTAAATTTACCCCAAAACTTCTACAATTGTAGTCAGAAGAAACAAAAGAATAAACAACTAAGGGTGACCTTTTAAAGATGTCAGTACAATTGAGACTAAAAGTCCAACATTTAAATCAAAATGGCTGCTGCTAGTGATGATATATTTTTCTTATGCTTACATATTTCATTAACTTTCAAATTGAAATATTAACATGTCAAAAAATTCATTAATTTTTATAAGACTGATTTTCTTACTTTACATCATCTTAAAAAAATTACTTCCAAGTTTGAAAACATTTTCAAATAACTGCAAATTGAATGAAATTAATTTAAAGTTCAACTTCCATTTGTATATGAACATCAATACCTATCACCAATAAGTTCAGCAGTTTTAAAACATAAGGTCTTGATGATGACTTCAGGCCAAAATCAGTGGATATTAACAGATTTATGAAAAAATAATTTTTACCAATATTTATGTGTCTATTGTTTCATTTATTCTGTCTCTCTCTCTCTCTCTCTCTCTATATATATATATATATATATATATATATATATATATATATATATTACAGTCCTGCAAAATATTTTTAGCTGTGAACTGAAGTATTGTTTAATAACACACTAATTTTTGTTTCTGTAACTTTTAATTTACTTTTCATAGTTCACTACCCAGAAAAAGAAAGAGAGCACTGTAAAGGCCCTATATATTACCAGTGAACAGGTCAAGTGTAACATTGATCAAGAAGGCATCTACACAATCCATATGAGCAATGATGGAATTAATAAAAGCACCAATTCAACTAAGTTCTTAAAGTTCAATTCTGCTTGTTTTGCATGCACTATAGCAGGATGCAAACCCCAGGTAAGATTTTCAAATTGGTATCCTTGTCTACATACCTGTTTCTACTGACTTTATCCATTTTATCTAAAAATTGTCTTAACTGTGAATCTATCTCATTGTTGCTATTAAACAGAAGCACAGGAGATTCAGAATATAGATATTGGGAGTTTAAAAGAGCAAAATCTTATTAATTTCAAATAGCTTTTAATACTTTGGGATGCCACTCTAAAGGTACACATCTTAAACTTCTCTATTTTCTCTCTAGCCCCTGTCATGTGACACTGCATCTATGATGCCCACAGAACACCCCCTACAACTTTGCATGTGCTTTTTGAGGTCACTTGCAATTCCCTTATTCTGCACTTGAAGATATTTAGGTCATTCCCAGGTCACAACATCACACAGGTGTCTGCATGAAAAGACACTATGGAGATGTCATCTGCCACATAACAAATCTACTCTTCCACCAATAAGGATCAAGTGTTAGTCTCTATATTTCTACAGTATTTGTACATTTCTTGATAAATGTTGTTCCAAACACAGTTTAGAGTTGTCTTCTATCTCAAGTTTATTTACATAACTTTGTCTTTGTTAGAGCACATGAAAAACAAGTCTCACATTATTGTTACACTATCAGTTGGCTTTCTAACATAAGACTTTTGCTAAATTTTCAACTTTCAACAAAGTACTGATCCACCCATCTTCAATATATGGTGCTGTTCACTACACTTATTAAAATTAGTTTCAGTCTACTGCAATATTTTGAATAGTTTGGTTAATTTGTTCCAAAGTTTTGTCTCCACTGTTGAAAATCTTATAATAATGATTTTCAATATAATTCATCCTAATCAAAAACGAAGAATAATAAAAAAAGAAAAAAGAGTATTAAAAAATCTTGCTCTTCAGAATTATTGAATGCAAATAAAAATTATTTGTAATTTGGAAGAAACATTTTTTTCTTTAGAGTTTAAGGGAAAAAAAAACATTTCTCACAATTTAAAAAAACTGTATTTTCTGGAGAAATAAACCTTTAGTACATATAACTGTTTTACTTTAAAAGCCTTATAAATCAGAACCCCACAGTTCAATGTTTTACTGTAAATGGTTAAAGTCTTTGTTTTATAAATAAATCATTAAAGATATTTTCCTTTTTCAAGTTTATATCTTTCTTTTTTTTTTTTTTTTTTCTAGACATCTGTTTGTAGATTGAATGGCCAGTGCTTTGAAAATTTCTTCTTCAACCCACAGAATTTTACACAGATCTGTAATAGTAGTACTTCCACATGGAAGCCTATCAATGGTAAGTTTTGATATCAAGTCAATCATTTCATTATAGTTTGCTGTTTATCATCTGCAATGAATAAAAGACATGAAGCAGAGAAACCTTATTTAGGCTTTATTCAGCATATATGAGTAGTTAGTATTAACATGATTTATTTATAAGCATGAACAGTCGATTTTGCAACAAAAGGCAGTGGAGGGAGGATGTTCACCGCATCAACAAAGTTTAAATATTAAAAATAGACATGCAACTAATGTAATGTTTGTCAGTATAAAAAATGAAATTTGTAAGCCAAGTAGAACAAACTGAGCTCTCTAACTTTGATAGGCATCCAGTCCAGGAGAAGAACAATGGTCATTTCAAAACCAGGAGCCAAAATTCAAGCCCAGAGAAAGAAGGAAGTAAATTAATCATGGGGTGGAGATGACATGACTAAAAGAAAAAGATCACTAAAACAATGAGAGAGAGTCATACCATCAATAGATGCGAATATAATGAAAGATTAAGAAATTTGTTAATTCTTTTAAGATTATTATATTGCTGTATAAAAAACTTCTTAATTGTAATGTTTGTGATTGAATCCATATCTGCTCATTAATATTAACTTTACTTTTTTTATTCATTTCTTCCTTCATAAATGAGTTTAAACTCTAGTTACACTATTACATTCACTTTAGGACTAATGCCCTTAGGAAAGGTATGAATTTTTTTGTTCCCCACTTACCTGTGGGTTAAATAGTTACACTATTGTTCTTCTATAAGGATAGCTTTAGCTTTAAATAAACCATGAAGGTTAATATGCCATTAAATCTATGTAACTCTTGTTTCCCATTCAAATTAAATCAAATGTTGTCATTATAATGATTAGAATTAAAGGTAAACAAAACCTATAATCTAGTTAGCTTAGAAAATCCCTATTAAGCCTATAATTTTTTAGTATCTTAAAATATAACTTCCAACATGATTTAATGAAAATCATTCCAAAATTGATTGCTATACAAATATGAGTAAAATGCATTATCAATAACTTTCAAGTTATATATGTGTGTGTGTGTGTGTGTGTGTGTGTGTGTGTGTGTGTGTGTGTGTGTGTGTGTGTTTTATAAAATTGAAAGAAAAAATTCAATTTTGTGGTTTCATTATAAATTTATTTTGGGTCTATTGTGACCCTTTTCAGATAGAGAAAGGAATATAATTGTGTATTTGAATATAATTTAGGCAGGTTTACATTGCTTCCAGCCTAAAGAGAATTTAGAAAACTTTTTTAATCTTTTCAATTTTTTATTTAAAAATATTTTATGGTAGAAATATCATATATTATCAAAAAATTATTTAAAAAAAAAAAATATTACTCCAATTGAAAAAAATTTCTGAATTAAAAAAAATGGTGAATACTGAGAAAATTAATAGTGGCTTGAGATTCAATTAGAATTATGAATAAAACATGAATCCCAAATTTCATTGAAATTATTGTGCATTATAAAGATTAAACAATATAATCCGTGTTGTCTAAAAAATAACGAATCAATACTAATATTAATTCATTAAAATTCTATTTCTAATCATGAAACATATAAAAAATTATTTATTATTCATATTAGGAAGAATTAGCATATCAATTGTTAAGTTAACTGTAATAAGTAAAATATTAATATTATAATCAATATTGGATTAATGTATCTGATAATTCCTAGCTTTTAATATAATTATTACATTAAATAGCAGTTTCAAATATGAATTTATTTGAGTTATTTGTTTACATATAGTAAAACAGTGTAGTACATGGAATAGTTCCTTCTAACATTTAGGGCTAGAGTATTAAATTTGAATTTTTTTCAAATATATATTTTATATTAAATTATTATCCTGTTTTTACAAAAGGAAGTATATTTATACTCTATCTTTTTGAAATTAAATATGTTCTTTATTGGAAAAATATATATTCAAATTATTTTATTATTTAATCAATTTTTTTAATATATATCAATATTTCAATATTTAGAACTAATTTGTAAATAACCTAATTAATGGTAAAGTTAAATATATTTGATACTATTAATATATACAGTTAAATTATATTAAGAATTTACTTCTAAACCTGCATTTAGTTATCAAATGATTCCTAGTATTTAGTAAGTTCCTATCTTTATATTTCAATATATATATTTTCTCTTCTAAGCATAAATTACACCTACCATTCTTCAGATTATATGTACATGTATAGGATTACCTGAAATAGGGAAACTTATATAAATGGGTTATGCACTAATAATTTTTTTCTTTTCTTTGCTACAGAAAACATATAGTTAATGCAAGTGTGTGTATATATATATATATATATATATATATATATATATATATATATATATATATATATATATAAAAGATAACAGACTCAGATAGAATTGACAATGGTTGATACAGTATAGCCCATAAATAAGTACATAAATTTCTTTGATAAAATTTATTTTCTTTTGAGCAAAAGAAACCAGGATTTTATTATTTTTTGTAGAACAGGACACAATCAAAATTGATATTATTTGTTATTATCTATTACTAAACTCTATTAAGATTGAAAATCTTTAGCCAAAAATAAAATTACAACACCCTTGAAACAAAAATAAAATTGCATAAATATATGTACAAGGTTGGCTGAATTGGGTGGGGCTGCAGACTGCATCTCTGCAGAGGAGTAAGACTCTCCCAATGAGTGTCCTGGATATGATACTAAACAATCTGATGATGAGTCTCTAGTAATGCTGGAGCTCTGGGAAATGTACAGTACCTCTTCATTGTCATCACTCCCAGGTCCACTCTGGCCCGGAGTGGTAGTGCCTGATAGGGTCCTATCTATGGATCAAATAGAACTATTTAATATTTAAACTAGGTATGTTTGCTAAACTGAGTTGTTTGGGATAGAATGTTTTTTACATTTAACTGTGTGTAAACAAATGACTGATGTTTAATTTAATTGGTTTGGTTTCTTTGTTTTATGGCATATCAACCTTTGTAGGTTATTTAATGCCTAAGCCATTCTCCTAGAAGAACAGTAGTAGTACTGTTTAACCCATAGCTGGGAGGATAAGGGGTTTTATACCTTTCCCAAGGGTATTTGTCCAAAAGTAAACGTAATAGCTCAACTGGAGTACAAATTCACTTACTACAATTCTACAGTCCATCGCTTTAACCATTAAACCACGTGGGCACTCCCTGAATTGTTAATTATACTTAGCAGTGCTTGAAAACATTAAACTGTGTGCAAACAAATGATTAATAGCAAATAGAATTATTCGTATTAAAAAGAAATAACTAAAACTTTTTAACTGAGTGAAAAAATGAGCTCAGCCTTGTTTAAAAATGTTATTTCCAAAATGCTTAGAAATCATGTATATTTAATATAAATGTATAAAAAGGATTTGCTATTAAATAACCTTCAATGGTTGTTGTGCCATAAAACTAACCCATAAGAGGAATACTTATTTTCAGACTACTGCATATTCATATTTTTCATTTCAAAATTTCTCTCTGTCTCTCTCTCCACCCAGTCTGAATGTATAAAAATGGATTTAGCATTAAATAGCCTAAAATGGTTGATATGCCATAAAATCAAATCAAACCAAATCTCCCTCAGCAAAGCTTGACTTAAAACTCTAATCATCTCTTTTTTCTCTAAATTTCTTAAAACTTGCCTTCATGTGTAATTTTAAACCAATTTTTACTTATTTTATTTCATGTAACTTTAAACCACTCACTCAATGATTCTTTTTTCTTTCACTAATACTACCTTTCATGATTCTTGTAATCCAATTTAAGTTTGTTCTTCATTGCTCTCCACTCTTTTTATTATTCTTTTTTCTTAGATCTGTTAACATATTTCAATTGGACCAATCTGTTATAACTTTTAGATTATGATAGGAATCTTACCAGGTAAACAACATGCACAGGAATTATATAAGATTGTTATCTTGTCAGTAATGTTTTCTCCTTCATCTATAAAGAAAATTAACATTTAACTATTTGTAACTTACCACAACACTTGTATTTTCTTGTTATTCTCAGCTGAAGATATTACCATTAGAACAGTGAAATTCATTCATATCATTGCGGATATCCTCATCTCTAACCTGTACAACTTTACCATCTTTGGAGAGCCAAGATTGATTGATGGACCATCCACGAGCCCAAATATACATTTCAGTAAAGATGGCCAGTATTTAGTCTTGCCAGAAGCATCTTCCAAATTGTCATGCTTGTTCAATCCCAGTTCTTGTCCATTTGGATTATCTTTATCTTTGGATTTGAAACTTACCAGTTTACACAGAAACTTCTTCATCTTAAGTAGCAGTACCCTGAAAAGTTTTGGACAAGGTGTCAAGGTAATTTCTTTTGATGATTTTCATCTGAATTTCTGAGATATGGTTCTTACTATTATATATTGATTCTTTCAAACTAGTTTTCTTACCTTTGTTTCTCTTTTACATACTGTTACTCCCAATTTGAATATGAAAAGTCTCTTAAAAAATGCCACAACTCCAGTTGATTGAACCCAAAATTAACCTCTTCAAAAGGATATATTTTCACAAAACACAATTTAATGCCATGTGTTATGTCACAGTGAATAATACATTTTTAATAATTTATTTTCACAAAATAAATACATAGTTTTCTTTTTATATAACTAACTTTTGGCTTTGAGCATTATTTCTTCATTTTTAAAAAAATTATTTTCATAATTTTTTTTTCTCAAATTGATTTCTAGTGAAGTTGATACTGGAAGAAACAATAACAATTGGAATATGTCAATAAAGACAATGGCCTGGGTTTTGGTTTTTTTTTTACTTTAAATTAATTAGATTATGTGTAATGAATATTTTTTAATTCACTTTTTTTATCAAAAAAATAATTTCCATTGAATTTTTTTTTTTTTAATGAATAAAAGATGAAACATTTTAAGCCAAAAGCTAGAGAGTGGTTATTAACAGAAATAAAAGAAAACAACATATTTTGTGTAAGATAAAAATATTTAATTTTTAGATATCAAACCTTCATGTAATTCATGATGTCAGACAGTTTTCTGTTAAAATCAATCCTTTTGAAATTAATCAATTTTAAGTCCAAATAACAGGAGTTATTCTCATAAAATAACCAAATCAATGAGATTGTATTTCAATATTTCAAAGAAATGGCAGTCCTGTAAGTGTGAGTTCATATAACTTCACAAGCATATTTTGACTCACAAGTTGTAAGTTTGTTAGGATGAGGAAACATTTCAATTTAAAATTTTATACTTGTCATTATGTGTTTAATAATATTCTCAGTCTTGCATTTGATGTATGTATGTATTATCAAATTGCATTATTGTGTTTATGGGATGCAGGAGATGTTACAATAATTATTATGAAACAATTAGTAATTATTTTAAAAACTGGAAAATTTATTTTTGCTCCTAACTCTTTCAATCCTTAGACCTTTGACTCTCAGATACCCTGTACCTGAGCTAAAAACATTTACAACAAATAAAGTACAAACATATTTAAAATTCACTGCATAGACAGTTTTATTTAAAATTTGGGAATGATCACTATATTCAACCTTTTATTAGTATCTAATATGATATCCCTGAGCCCAAAATGTCAGGTTTATGGTAAAAAGTAAAATAACAATCAGGCTGAAATATTAGGATTATGGTGAACAGTAAAATATAAGTATGACTGATGTATCAGGGTTGGACTAATTAAGAACCTTGATTAGAAAAAATGAAATTGCCAAGTATTAAAGTAAATCTGGCATCTTTAACTATATTTTATTTCTACAGGTTCTGAGTAGAAAATAAATAAAAGTACATTTAAGCAAATGAATGATTTTGAATTCACTATCTGAAAGTTGCTTTATAGCCATTAATTTCTAAAAAAAAGATTTTTGTTATCTCAGTTCAGAGAAAAAGAGATTCTTTTTCTTTTTAATTTATTTTTCTTATGATTTGCCTCTTATTTTTCAGATATGGTTAAGAAACAAACAGTTGTATGTAAGCATAACAACCAGCAATAAACAGTGGACAGTATTTACTCCTGTTGTAAGCATGGACATTTTCCATCTAGAAATTTCTTGGAGTGAACAATTTGGTCTGTCTCTGTTTATCAACAAGAAGTTGCAAACCGAAACCATTAAGTTTATCTACAAAACAAATGTTGTCATTTCCACACACATATTTATTGGAACTACATTTGAGAAAAAACACTTTGGTAGATTCAGCTTTAGTGGTTGGACACTGATCAATGCAGTAAAGAACATTCAAAATGTATCAAATGTATCAGGTAAGAAATGGTTATGTAATAGATAAAAGCTCTACCTGTCATAACTGATATACAAGGTGTTTCAAAAAATTTTGTATTATTTGATATGTACATTGTGTTTCAGAAAAATTGATATAATTTTGTAATCCAATAACCTGACCAATTTTCAATCCAATGATCTCAAATTTTTACCCCATGTGTAGAAGTAACTCAAAATTCTATGTTTAATGTTTAAGCACTTTTTTCTTGCGAATGGTATTTCTATAACTGAAAAGAAAAAAACATAGAACGTAAATTTTTGAATAAACTGAGACATATTCAGTGTGTAGTAATTTTATTTTTTGCCAGTTTCAATTTTTTGGGAAAGGTAAGAAAATTGAAGTGATCTGATTTTTTTGCTTAGATATGGACTTGAGGTCAAGCTTTAAATGATACTATACCAGGTTGACTTGTGAGGTCACTGGAGGTCTTCAAATAACAAAATATCTGGTCAAAAAGTGAGAGATACAAACTTTGATCTGAAGTATAAGAATGTTTTTTTAATATCATAAATGTTGAGACAGATGAGATCCAATCTTTTCTTCACATGGTCAACTATATGTTAAATGTTCAGAAGTAAGTATCGAAAAAAAAGTACATTTTAGCAAAAGATGGGAGGAAAAAAAATACCTTGGACAAATAGTCTCTCAGAAACTAATCAGAATTTTTCATAATGTTTAAAACTCTTTTTGTTGTGTACTTACTTCATTTTTGTATTTCTGTATCTATTAAATCCTGCTTAAAATATGTATCGGAATTATTTAGCCAAAACATTTTTTGTCTTTTACTTCCCCCCCCCCTCAAGCATCACTAAGTATCTTTGCTAACAAATACTGCATATTTTCCATTTTATTATTATTTATCATTCTAAATATCCAGTTATTCATGACTAACTTGAAACTTAATTTATTTTACAGAACCTTTAAAACTAGAAATACCTCCAGAGATGAACATCATTAATGAAAATGGCTCCTTGTCAACAAATTGTATTTTCAAACCACTGAATCAGTCAGATGTGGTTTATACCTTACAGTGGTTTGTTGGAAGTACAAGTATCAGAAAAATTCAACTTCTAAATAATACCTACGCGGACAAGATCAATGAGGCAGTTTTACCCCGTTGCAAACTTGGAAGTAAGGTAAACAGACTTTTACTTGAACTGACGACTTTCTCAAATGTTAGCTTCAATATTATTGGTTGGGGAAGTTACCTCCCTTGCATCTAAAATAGGGTTACCGCCCCTGATAAAACAAAGTTTTTAACAACACTGTTTTTACTTTGATATTATTATCATCGATACTTGACTCCGCCCCCTACATTTTGCCATCGATTACTTTTTCTTCAATCTCCACTTTATCTAAGAGCTTAAAATCAATGTTTTCTCAATTAACAAATTCACTTGAAATTTCTTCATTGTTAGTGATTACTACCCTGATTATCTTTAAAATTAGTAACTTACAGCATATATTCAATGGAGATGCTGGTGGCATAATGCAAAAAGACAACGCTGATTCAGTTACAAAATATGTTATGAATAAAGAAATTGATTCAAACTTCAAGCTTTTCATATACAGACCTAAAGAACCAAATAAAAAAATATCAAGCAAAAATGGCACTGAACAAGCTATGTGATGTTGTGTTCCACCTTGTTTTGGTATCTCAACTGGTGTAAAGTTGTAGCACCTTGTCCTTTCCTTGAACATCAGTGTCATGAAGAAGGGAGACTTGCTGCATAGGCAATTTCCAATCTTCCATATAACCTTAACCAGACTTGTATCATGATTTGGGTGCAGACCCAGTCTTAAGAGATTAACAGATGCCAAAACTCATACTGTAATCCTGACACAATCATTCTCAAATGCACTCAGTTTTCTGTCATCTTCCTCCTTCTGACTCCGTTTTTCCTGTTGATAAGGCTATTGGAAAAATTAGTTCAAAGTAAGATGAACTTTGATTGCCTTTGAAAGGTCTCTTCATTTCACTCCATTTTTTTTTAATCTACAGAAAGCGGAAGAAGCTAGCACTATCTTTTTTCTTACATCAGATGAACTTCCTAGTACCTCTGATCCAAACAGATTGGTAAAAGAGAAGATGAAATGAAGGCTAAGTATGGATAAATAAGTGCTAGGAACCCTAGTGGATTTATGCAGATAATAATAATTCCTCCTATTTGGTAGATAACTATTATCAAACAATGCCAATCCTTACCTGAAATATAAATCTGCCTCTCATTATTTACTGAACAACACCAACTTTAGCACCAGGAGGGATAAACTTACAAGATTATTACGTCAGTACTACTGTATGGATGCACCACATGGATGCTAACAAAACACATGGAGCAAAAGCTAAATGGGAACTGCACAAGAATGCTTTGAGCTATTTTGAACAAATCCTGGAAACAACACCCCACAAAATAACACCTATATGACCACTTACCTACTATCTGAAAAACCATCCATTTAAGATGAACAAGACATGTAGGACATTGCTGAAAAAGCTGGCATGAATGCATAAAGTGACATTCTTCTATGGACCCTTACACATGGATGTGCCAGTGTTGGCTAACCAGCAAGAACTTATCTACAACAGTCCTGTGCAAATAGGATGTAGTTTGAAAACCTACCAGGAGCAATGGATGAGAGGGACAAATGAAGAGAGAGGGAAATCCATGCTGGCAGCACGACTTGATGATGATGATCTGTTTTTTTTATATCAATCAATTATTATGGTTGTTGCCAATTCTTACCTCTTTAGAAACTTCACAGACAATTAGATGACAGTCTGACTGTATACACACACACACACACATGTGTATTTATGTTGAAGACATACTGTGTGTGTGTGTGTGTGTGTGTGTGTGTATATGTATATATATATATATATATATATATATATATATATATATATATATATATATATACACACACATACACAGCATGTCTCCTATTGTTGTTTTGAAATCTTATCAAAGATTCATCCATAAAAATTGTTTCAAGTCAAACCTGAAAGTTTATTCTGCATTCATTTCAATTTGAACTTCAAAATTTTAACCATAATGCTGCTAAGCTTTACAAAATATTTTCCATATTATTATTATTGATAAAAACAATAATAATAGCATATTAACCACAATAATGATGGGATTATTTTTGTATGTATCTGTTTCATAGCTAATTACTCTGTTGTCGATTCTAGAAATGTTATTTTATAAAATTAGAATTAGTTAGAATTCAAAACAAATCAGCAAAATTATTTTTAAAGATTCTATTTGGCATTTTAAGGGCAGAATTATTTTTTGTTTTAAATCTGCTGTCTATTCTTAGAGAAAATTTGTTTTATAGAAAAATGAATTATTCAAAATTCAGAACAATTCAAATAAACAAACCTATTTTGAAAAATAAATCCACTTACTACAAAGCCAAAACGAAATACAACAAATGATAAAACACAAAAAAACACACGCACAAAATCCACCAAAACAAAAATCGACACAATAGCAATAAGCCTTAATTTATCTATCTAAACTCATCCTTCAAATATGTTTTTGTTTGCAGCTTTTCTGCCGTGTCTCTGTATGTGCCATCAAGAATTGTGCCAACATAAACAGCCCATGGACTGAGAGTAAGCCACTTGTTTTTGAAATTAAGGTAAAAATATATTTCATTGGAAATTTTTTATCTATGTACTATTATATACACATTATGCAAAAACAAAATGAAAAAAACTCTATTGCCAACAAAGTTTTAATCAGATAACACTAGAGTTGGTCATGGTTTCAGAACCAAAGCATCATTATCACTGACCCAAACTATTTTACAAGACTTTGTTTTATATCACAGTACAAGAATATCAGATCCTTGCAGATGCAACTTCTGTCTAATCTTGAAGCCTCTTGATATATTTCCATTTTTTTTTTTTTTTTGCTAGAAGGAAGTTAAGTTTAGTGAGATATGCAGAGGTTAAATAGGCAATAAAACCTTGGCATCTGATTTCAATGAGAAGTATGTCTATTATACAATCATTTTTTATGTTTGCTCTTAGAAACCTTTGTACTTTTCCATTTTTTTTTTTATGCGTCTTGTCAATATTTTTCTCAAAATAAACCATTAAATCAATCACATAAACTCTTCATGAATTAACTGACTATATCACAAAACATGGCTATCTCAACTGGAAAAGTGAGATTAGATGACATTCCAAATCTACAATGACATTTCAGTCTGTGCAACCATCAGACAACAAGGAATTGTACTTATTCAGATAAGTAACTCTTGGATTGTTTCATTCTTTTATAAAATTTGTTTTCTATACAAAATTTTATTGGCAGCTTCACATTTTTTAGTAACCTTGAAAATGATCTCTTCAACATCTAGTTAATGTTTTCATGTATAGATTTTCAGTGAATATTTGCAACTAATCAGGATATGTTTGAGCCTGGCAGTTTTACCACATGCTTTGCATTAATCAGATTTGTTGGGTGGGGCTTCCACAATTTGAGGTTCTCCAATATACTACAATATATATATATATATAGTATGGATATGATTAGAATACTTTGGCAAATTGATATTAGCCCTGTTAATGAAGCTTAAAATACACTAACTGTATCACCTGCAGGGGTGTAAGATCCCTTCCAAAAAAAAGGTGGCCCAGTCAGACACCAACTGCATCTCTGCAGAGGGGTAAGACTCCCTCAATGAGTGTCCAAGATATGACACTAAACAATCTGATGTTGCGGCTTTAGTAACATAGGAGCTTTGAGGAATACAGAGTACTCCTTCATTGCCATTGCTTCCAGGTTCACTCTGGCCCAGGGTAGTAGCACCTGATAGGGTTCTATGTATGGATCAAATAGAACTAAACTGTGTACTTATGTGTACTTATGCTAAACTGAACTGTATAAGTACATAAATTTCTTTATGATAAAAATTTATTTTCTTTTGAGCAAAAGAAACCAGGATTTTATCATTTATTGTAGAACAGGACACAATCAAAATTGATATTATTAGTTATTATCTATTACCAAACTCTATTAAGATTGAAAATCCTTAGCCAAAAATAAAATTACAACACCCTTGAAACAAAAATAAAATTGCATAAATATATGTAAAAGGTTGGCTGAGTTGGGTGGGGCTGCAGACTGCATCTCTGCAGAGGAGTAAGACTACCCCAACAAGTGTCCTGGATATGATACTAAACAATCTGATGATGAGGCTCTAGTAATGCTGGAGCTCTGGGAAATGTGGAGAACCCCTTCATTGTCATCACTCCCAGGTCCACTCTGGCCCAGAGTGGTAGTACCTGATAGGGTCCTATCTATGTATCAAATAGAACTGTTTGACATTTAAACTAGATACATATGCTAAACTGAGTTGTTTGGGAATGAACGTTTTTTACATTTAACTGTGTATAAACAAAAAAAATGTGTACTTATGTTAAACTGAATTGTTTGAAATAGAACTGTTTTTACATTTAGATGATTGATGTTTAATTGAATTGTTAGTGATATATAGCAATACTTTGAACCATTTAACTTTGTTGACATGCTAAACTGAATTGTTTGAAGTAAAACTCTTTTTACATTTAAATGTGTGTAAACAAAAAACTGTACTTATGCTAAACTGAATTGTTTGAAATAGAACTGTTTTTATGTTTAACTGTGCATTCATATTAGATAGAAGTAAGTGAAACCATTTAACTGTGTGCAAAAAAATAAGTTCAGGCTCATTTAAAAATTTTCTCTACAAAATGTCTTTAGAAATCATATATTTAATATAGATGTATAAAAAAGATTTGGCATTAAGTAACCTACAATGGTTGATATGCCATAAAACCAAACCTAATCAAAGGAGTGTCCTGATGTGACACTAAATTGCATCTGATGTTGTGGCTCTCATTCTGAATTTCTGAGGAATGTGTAGTACCCCTTTATTGCCATTACTTCCAGATTTACTCTAACCCAGAATGTTAGGGTCCCATCTATGGGTCAAATCTGTTTAAAGTTAGTCCTGTTTGATTGGGCCATGTACAAAGAAAAAACCTGAGAAACAACTACACAAAAAATTGAAATATGAACTAACAATGAACATGATTCCTTAACCTCTTGGCATAAAATAAGCCTAGACCGTTTGACATGCTGTTAAAATTGATCTAAATTCTATTTATTTTTATTTCACTAATCTTTTGGACAATCTAAATTGAATTCCTAAAAATGTTTCCAGTCAAACCTGAAAGTTTATTCTGCATTCATTTCAATTTGAACTTCAAAATTTTAACCATAAAGCTACCTGTAAACTTTACAAAATCTTGTTTTTCATTTTCCTTTTTAAACAAGGGAGAGAACTGAAATTAATGGCAGTATTGGATATGTAGATTATTTATGTTTTGAGCAATGAGATGAATTCTCCAATAAGCATTATTAATTTTAAGAGAATGAGGCTTTTTTAACTTGATGTTTCTAAGATTTTCTGCATTTATTTTTTTTTAAGGATTTTATTATTATAATTATTATTTCCCTGCATAAATACTATAATTAATTCTTTTATTCATATTCTTCATTTAATGTATCGTTTCACTTTGAAATGTAAAATTAATTTTAAAGGTTTGTTTTGTTGTTAGATTTAAGCAATCAAACTATAAGTTTATTAGTTCCCCCCCCCTAAATTGTATTCATTTTAAATATAAAATGCTTTAAGGATGTTCTTTTAATCTGTGTCAATGTCTTAAACTCAAATTTACAAAAGAGCTGGGAGAGGTACAGCAGATAGAGATAGATATTCATAATTTCCACCAATTATTGGTATTGAGTTAATACTGTTGTCTTATATATTAAGTAAACAGGAAGAGAGAAATGTCCAGATTTTATGGAGATATTGGTTATAAAAATGGTTCTACACTTATCTATCAAGTACTCCTCTTGACATTTTTGACTCTCAGTGTGCTTGAAACTTTCATTCTGTGTTATTGTCAGCATAACAATGAAAACTATTTTTCAGTTCACTTTTATCATATCATTTTCTTCTTCTTTCTTTTAGCTCCTAACGAAAAGCCTTACAATCAGAGAAGGAGGAATGCCAGGGCACATCAATATCAGGAGCCACTTCCCACTTCGTTGGCTGTGTTCCCCAGAAGATCGTGAAAGGTTTTGCCAAATAGCCATCCACCCTGTTCTACCAGAAGTGAAACAGGATATTAAATGTGCAAAAGACAGCAAAGTGGTTCAAGCTGTGTTTGGAATGAAAAAAATGCCTGTTGATAAGGAAGCATTTTGTCGATACCCATTGGATACAGGCTCTATAATTACTAACATTCAGATACCAGTCCAAGGTGCCATTGATGGACTTATTGACAAAAATCAAAAGAGAAAGATAAACATAATTGCTGAGGTTTTGATTAACAGAATAATTGATTTCAGTGAAAACCTTGGTCAAGTTGATGTACGTTGATTATCTTTTTCATTTTTATTTATGTCTTTGTGGGTGTTCTTATTATTAAAAAAATGATATCTCCCAAATTTACTTCATTTCTTAAGCCAAGTTTATTGGCTTTGAGATCCAAGCATAACTTAGATTTGATATGGGGCTATTGAACTCACTATCTTCTAGTAATTGATTAGTAAAACTGACTAACCATTATATATTTTTAAAGTTCCCAACAGTCTTCAGTGTATCTCATTATTTAGAACAATTTAAATATATCTTATCTACAATAAATACTGTGTTTGATTATATATCTTATTTGCTATTCTACTCATTACACATAATTTATCAAACAGTAGACTTGATTCTTGATTACAGTTTCATTGATTTTAAGTTTCCTTAAATCTGGAATTATACTTTTAAATTTGAAATAAATACTTCGTATAACTGTGTGATTAAATAATAGCAGTTTTGACTACTTTTAATGATTGAATTAATCAGTAACCATTTCTAATCATAGTTTTACTACTTCTTGGGTTTTCTCAAGAGTATTTTTTCTTTGATATTGTATGAAAATTTCATCATCATCAATGCATACTAACAGCACAGCTTCCTTTGACTTCTTCACACATCCATCCCTATCAGCCATTACATTTGGTAAGTTCTCTAGATAGCACTCGGTGCCTCCTCAGAATTTTTACAGTTTGGTCAACACTAGTGTGTCCATGTGTAATAGTCAATGAAGAATGTCATAAGTTTTTCTTTACTTCTAACAGCAGATCTTATTAGTCTTTCTTGGAAGGTTTGTAAGATGAGAAGTAAATGGCTATGCAATTGCTGTTTTATTGGTTGCTGCTTCCAGGACTTACATAGCTTTTCATTAGATTCCAAGAAGTGCAACCATACAGTAGTACTGACACAGCTACAGCTTAGAAGAATTTCTGTTTTATTTTATCTGAGAGATCAGATTTTTACAGGTTCAATAACAATCCATGCACATTGATATCATTTTTAGTTGATGAGAGTAATCAAAATTTTAGTGTTTCAAACTAATTCCTTCTTTGTTTATGATGTTTTTTAGCTTACGGTTGAAGATGGAGATAGTGGAGCATTATGCCAGTCAATTAATGATCCACATATGACCACTTTTGATGGACTGTAAGTAATATTTATATTTCATGTTAAATCAAATGTTTCCATTGCTCATTACTTCTTTCTTTTCTTTTCTTTTTTAATTTATGATTTAATTATATCCTTATTTATTTACCAAAAAAATATCTTGAATAGAATATTTCTGTGTTTATTACATTGATTACAAAAAAATGTGCTAGGTTAAAAATATTGCAAGCAGCTGACCTCTTTTAATACCTGAAGAAAAAGAAGGAAGATCTTTTTGACAACCAAGACTTTGGTTACTTTCATACTTGATTTAGTTCTCTAATAATATGCAGGCAGACTTTAACATGTATATAGTTCTCAGTCAAAAATTAAAACCTGTTATATATTGGTATTTATCCACCTACTAGAATGTGACACAAGGTTGGTTTAATGCAAAGCCTCTGCAAGAAGCAAGCCATCTGAGGGTGAGATGGTGCAAAAAATAGCTTAGTTTTATTGGTATTTCCTTTTTGGAGTGCCTCAGGTGTTGGACAATAAATCCAACCCTTATCCTTGTATAAAAGAAGTCGGTGTTGCTCAGAGAGAAGGCACCCTGAAACTGAGCTGGGTAATTTATTTTAATTTATCCAACACATGATTGTGCCAGGTTTTATTCTCTAACATATGAAAATTCATAACTTTATTCTTAATTATCTATACATTCAGTATAAAATTCAGTTGTAATCAAAACATACAATGCTGCCAATAAAAAAGTAAAATCATAGTGACCTGCAGTTTATAAAAACTAAAAGTGTTCAGTATCAAAACAGTAGTGCAACCTAGTTACTTAACACAGGCTATTAAAGATATCAATAGTTTCATGCCTGCTCTGTAAATAGGGTCTATAATAGGCCAACTGTATCCTCGGTAGAGATTTCCCCCCCCCCAACACACTTAAAAAAAAAGAGTATCCTGGGTACAATACTAAACTGCATACTGAAGTTCTGGAGATGAGTTTTAGTCACCCTTTTCATTGCCATCATTACTTGGATTAATAGTACCTGTTAGAGTTTTATCTATGAGTCAGACGTTTTTTGAGATAATGACATGTTTACTTCTTTAAAATGATTGTGAGGATACACTTTTGTACTTTATATAATTCAAGACCACAAATGTTAAAATGACTTTAGCATAAAAAGGCCTAACAAGTGTTGACATGTAAAACCAACCCACCATTTCATGTTCTTGGGTTGAAGACTATACATGAGTTCTGTTTTTATATGTCTGATAATACATACACTCCCTTCTACTGAAGCTACTTACATATAATCATCAGGAATATATTACTCCAGGAGTAAGAGCCAAAGCAAAAATTTATTTTCCCACCTACATTTACCAGCTCTAATCTTTTATTCAACAATCTGCTGGATTCAAGAAATCCAATTCTTGGTTTCTGCTTGTCCAAAATAAATGGAATTTCTCTTGTATAAAGGAAATCCCACTTTCTTTGTTTCAGAAGTTGAAGTCCTCTGGCACAAAAAATTGCTACACATGGAGACCTCTTTGGCTGCATTGGATTGCCACAATGTCTTCAACCCTCCAACGACAAATTCCACAATCCATGATGCATTGTCATAGTGTCTTTGCAGCCATTGTGTCCTGAAAATTTCTTCTACTTGGTCTTCACATGCTAGAAATAAGAAAATCCCTAACTCACTAAATGTTTAAGATCCATTGACTGCTCTCACATTGTTTAGCCTGCCAGTAAAAGATTATTAGAAGATGATTATTGTCGAACAACATATATGATTTTATATAAAGATCTGTTCTTTTTACAATTTTTATCATTCTTTTCATTTGGTAAGTAACAATGTTTTTACATTATATGTTAAGATGTAAAAACACTGCTACTCACTCATTTCTCCAATTCAATATATATATATATATATATATATATATATATATATATGTGTGTGTGTGTGTGCAATTTATAAATATCATAATTGTATATATGTATCAATGATCGAGTATATATGGAGTATACAATATTGATTATAAACATCAAGATGAAGACTAGTTTAAATAATTGAAGCAGAGATTATAGTTATAAATTGAATCAAATATTAGTTGCCTAAATTTCTGAGACGAAGCTTGTTGATTTTTATCATTAAGGGTTTTCGGACTATCGTCTTCATCTGTGGAAATAACAATAAAGATGAAGACAATAGTCCGAAAACCCTTAATGATATGAATCAAATATTGTAAAGAAAAAGTTTTAGCTAAAATTCACATGCACACACACACACATACACACATGTATACATATATAATAATCTTCTTAAAATGGTTTGTTACTGCCTTGAAGGTCTATTTTCAGTTTTTGCAATCCTTAAATTTTATTCAAAGATGAATAAATAAACAATTTCTTTTTTTCTACAGGTATTATAACAACTTCTTTGAAGGTGAATTTGTTTTGTACAAGAACAAAATTTTGCCATATGCAGTAAGCTACTTTATGATTTTCAAAAATTTTCTCCAATATTTAGTTATCACTAAGGTCTGTGATTTGAATGCATGTAAAATTTATTAAACCATTTCCAACATCTTACTGATAAAATATACTTGTAAAACAAAGAAATAATAGCAACTAGTAGAAAATGAATAGTATACCAGAAAAAAATGAAAACATGTTTAAACCTTTGAACCCATAAAACTGCTGCCCTCTCAGCTGGGGCTATAAAATATGCTGACTGCACCTTTACAGAGGGGTATCATTTCTCCAATGAAGCAACCTGTTGGCTCTAGGTGTTCACCTGTAATGCTTGAGAATGGGATCCTGGTGGCTGAGCAGTCTGTGACCTAGCAGCCAAAGTGATCACATAACTTGCGACACTCTACTTTGCCTCTGACTAGCTTGATGAGCAATCAGAGAGGTCCAATTTGATCAGTCAACTGGTCAAGCCTGAGCACCTATATAATTGTTCTCAACTGTATTATTTAAATTTATAGCTCTTGTGGCAAACATCCCAACCCTTATCTTGAATGTACTACTAGAAGGTTGTGGCTGAGGGTCAGTTACACTGAAATAGCAATTCTTTAAATCATTTAACTGTGTGCAAACAAATAAGCTCTAACTCATTTAAAAATAATGTTACTTACTAACTACTCACTTACAAATCATATATATATGATTGAATATAATATTTTGGTCTAAGTGCTATTCTACTATATATCATAAGTCTTATATTTCTTGCTGAGCACTATTTTATTATTTATCAAATGCCCAATATTTCAAGCTCAGGATGATCAAGTCAAATACTAATAATAAAATGATTAATATATCAACTATTCACAACTGTTCTTTTAATGTAATGATGTATTAGATTTAAACAAAAGTATCTGAACTCTGGAGGTAAAGTACCCGAGTAGGACATTTAACTACATCAGGTTGTCTGGCTTCAGTTCTGGAACTTTAGGGATGTGAAGTCACCTCTTTAGTTGGTGTTACTTCCAGGTCCATTCTAATCTGGAATGGATTAGAGTGGACTTGGAAGTAACACCAATTAGAGTAATTAGAGTGTTAGGGTTTCATCTATGGCTCAAATAAATCTGTTTGAAAATTATTAGTATTAGATAAGAATATTTGAAACCATATAACTGCAAACAAATGATTATTACTATTCTTAAATGAGAATGGTCATTTGAAACCATATAATTGTAGAAACAAATTATTATTAATATTATTATTATTATTAAATGGGAATAGTTACTTGAAACCATATAATTCTCAAAAGAAAATTGTTCTGTGCATAAAATAACCCAACAAGGATTGGCATGCCATAAAACCAACCAAACAACAAAACCAAAGTTTGAATGTGTTTTGTACTCAATTTTTGTAGGTTTAATTCCAAATTTGGTCCACTCTGCCAGCAGATCTTAGAATACATTAACTGTATCTCCTGCAGAGGGGTGACAATGCCTCAGAATGTTATTAGTGATAGTGAGACTACAGTTCTGGAGATCTATAAAGTATGAAGTACTCCTTCATTCCTATTACCACCAGGTCCACTCTAACCTGTAGCAGTAGTAGGTGTTAGAGTCCCATCTATAGGTCAAATCAATCTGTTTGTAAATTATTTGTATTAGAAATTCATGAAAAAAATCTCTTTAGGGACTACACAGAAAATGTACAATATATAAAGGATTGTGAATTAGAATCCTCATATTAATGATATGAAATAAAATAGTAATATACTTCCCTAACCTCTAGATGTAAAATAATCCTGATGGGTTGCCATGCCATTAAAATCAATCAAATATCTGAAGGCTCAGTTGTTAAAGATTTTATTGGAAAAAGCAGGAAAATGTAGTCATATTTATGATGCTATATTTTTTACCAGTTTTCATATTTTTATTTATATAAATAATTTTATTGTTCACTTTCACTGTAACTTTTTTGGGGGTTGCTAACAAATTCCTTATATCAATCTTTTCTAGGTTCATACATTCTATCGCAACTGTAATGGCCGAGCATCTTGCAACTGTGCTGTTGCTGTTAGATCTGGAGATGATGTCATTGTTTTTGACCGATGTGGACCAAAGATGGGCCAAAGTAATGACAAAACACCTATCAAAATGAAGCTTTTCTTGAATGACAAACTGACAAATGGGACACAAATCTTGCAATTTGGTGATGGAAAGAAATTCCAGGTTAGTTTTTCTTCTCTCTCTCTCTCTCCATATATATATATATATATATATATATATATATATATTCATCCTATTGGTGGAGCTTAGAATATGTTAACTGTATCCTCTGCAGAGGATTAAGATAATGACACTAAACTGCATCTGATGGTGAAGCTCCTGTTCTGAAGATTTGGATAAACCTTCATTGCCATTACTCTCAGGTCCACTCTAAACTAGAGTCGTAGGTTCCAATCTATGTGTCAAATAGATCTGTTTAAAAATTATTCATATTCAATCGAAATACTTGATGCTATATAATTGTAAATTATTCATATTAAGTTATAATTATTTACTAAAGATTATTATTATTATTAGTTACTTGAAACCAGATAAATCTGGGCAAACACAGGACTATTATTGAATAGAAATAATTACTTAAAATAATAAAATAATTTATTTTAGATAAGAATACTTGAATCCATAAAACTGTGTGCAAATTATTTCTATTAGATAGGAATACTTAAAATCATATAACTATGTGCAAAAAAAACTTTTAAACAACTACACTAAAAATATAAATATAAATGTACAATGAAAGCAATTCCCTGACCTCTAGGCATATAATAACCCTAGATAGGTTGATATGGCATTAAAATCAATCAATCATGTATCATCTTTACTGTTTACAATTTCGTATTCATCTACCACTTTGTATTCATTGATAGTAGCCGTTTTCTCACTATTTTCATAGGTAATTCTTCCAACTGGTGGAACTGTAACCATTCAAACTGGCAGTCCTGGTGTAACAAGTCAGTTCATCAATGTTTGGTTCAAAGCTGCATCTGCAGATTATCAGAACACAGAAGGTGAGTATATTCATTTATCAAATTATGTGTGTGTGTGTGTATCCACAACCTCCAACAAAACTTTTGTAAAATGATGACTCTAGTATCAGACATGGTTTTGAAATCAAAGCATCATTACTACTAAACCTGGGGCACCGAAGCAGTACCCCATCATATTAATGGACTGTTGGTTTTATCTAACAGTGCAGTAGTGCCAGATTTATGTAGAGATAGCTTTTGGGTGATTCTAAATATATTTCCATTTTTTCTTGTGATGATAAATCAAGTTCAGTCAGGTCATTATATATGTGTGTGTGTGTGTGTATATATATATATATATATATATATATATATATATATATATATTCTGAGAGAGTGAGTCAGAAGAATAAATTTGGAATTGAAGCCAGCTCACAATTGTAGACACTGGGAAGGAAGAAGATTAACCTTTAACATGCTTGGGTGTCCTCGTGGTGTAATGGTTACAGCGATGAACTGCGGAATCGTAGTACGCGAGTTCGTACTCCAGTCGCGCTATTACGTTCACTTTCGGGCAAATACCCTTGGGAAAGGTATGAACCCCCTTATTCTCCCTCCAGCTATGGGTAAATAGTAGGACGGACTAGGTTCTTCAGCCTTGGTGAGGCAACTAGTCTAGGAGAAGGAAAATTCTGAATTCAAACCTGTTAAACTCCACTTAAAAATTGACCTTGTGTCATATCCTGCCCGAGCGGAGGGGTTGGTAAATAGTACCTTTAACATGCTTGTAGTAAGATGTCTTTGACTAAAATCTTGATATCTCTACAGACTTGAGAGATAAACAAAGCACAAATCATAAAAGCTTTTTAAACTTACAGAAAAGAGTCTCATTGTATTTCATTTATTTTCTTTACTTCCACATAGATAATCATGTTGCAAAAGAAAAAAAATTGCCCCTTCCTGAGATTAGCAATTAATACTGATAATCTCTTATGGTCATTTCAACTCTAAATCAACAATTCTTTTTATTTTAAAAGTCCCAACTACTTTGAGAATGCCTTCTCTGCAATGGATATTTTCCTATTACAATTGCATTGATCAAATGATTTTCTTCTATTTAATACTGTCTACTTGAAAATTACTAAAAATAAAAACTGTTTTATTTAGGTCTATGTGGAACCTTGGATAGAAACAAAAACAATGATCTACTTATGTCTAATGGAAAACTTTTCAAGGGCCGTGGACGTCCTGATGAATTTTCATTAAGCTGGAGGTAAGCGTCATTCAACATTTTATGGCAGCTCACTGAGCCCAATATTTGTAGGCACTATTTCTTAAGAATAACATCTTTGTTTATTTTTCTTTTTACCCATCAAAAATTTGTTAATTGATATTTCAATAAAACCATGAAAGACTTTCCATATAAATGTTCCAATACTTTTTTATATTTTTCATTTGTAGATATTAAATTTTTTTTCTTTATTAAATATTTTTGTTATGATTTCATGCAAAAAGGTTATGCTGCTTTACGTGCTGATTATGTAAGTGGCCATTTGAAATGTAATCTCTATACCTGTGCATGTTCAAGTCTGTAATATTGTCATCACTAATGCATATTCATAAATTAATGAGTGCCTAAGCAACAGATGACAGTTTTAAGCATAGACCCATTGGAAGTTAACCAGAACAAGAGTGACTGCGGAATAATAGTAAACGAGTTCGAAATCCAGTTGCGCTATTATGTTCACTTTCGGTCAAATGCCTTTGGGAAAGGTATGAACCCCTTTATCCTTCCAGCTATGGGTTACATAGTATCACTACTCTTCTTCTAGGAGAATGGCTTTGGCATAAAATAACCTACAAAGGTTGATATGCCATTAAACAAAGAAACCAAACCAAACCAGAACAAGAGTGATATTCTGTTGGAGTACATAAAACAGACCTTTGTGAGAGAGAGTGAATAATGAAAGAAACATCGTCAAAGGAACCAGATTTTGTTTGTGAAGAAGGAACACAAGTTTCATTTGCCATTGTCTGTTAGGGTACATGAGAAACAAGTCTCATTGTATTATTACACTAGTATTTCATTTGGTAACTAACATGAGACTTTTTCTAAATCTTTGACTAGTCAATGTAGTACTAAGTATTGATCCACTCTGCTTGGTACTTGCTGTTCACTACAGTATTGAATTAACTTCTCTCTCCCCACTATGGCAGGTTTCACCAAGCTCTCTAGCCATGTTGGTGTATTACCAGTCTAGGACAATTCTGAAATCAAACATGGAGAAGTTAATACGAAACCACTCTACTATTTTTCTCAACAAAAGTCATGGTAATTCATTGTTTATCAAGAAGAGTCATGGTAATTCATTGTTTATCAAGAAGAGCCACGATCAATGGTCAATTCCTGATAAGATATGGCACTTCTCATTCTATTGTAATTAGCCATGTTTGATTTTCCCTTTTTCTTTCATTGCAGAGTGGATGATGCCAAATCTTTGTATGACGGTTATTGTCCTGAAAAGAAACTTGAAGAACCCTCTTCCATATTCTGCTCATGTGGTACAGACCTTACATCTGAATGTGCTGTTGGTCTAGACATGATGACCTGTAATAAAATTCTACACAGGAAAGGGAACTTCAAAAATCCTACCAAAACTATCCGTGGAAAAGGTTTTAATGCTTATCATTCATAAATTCCTTGTCATTCATTAATAAAGTGACGTTTGGAATCTGGGTACAGTCTGGTATGGGGTCTGATTTTTTTTTTAAATGATATGACCAAAAGATGAAAATGAGTTGTTGAAATGAACAATTTGTTCCTATGATAACATGTTTTGTCTATACTTCATCAGATTATATGAAATTTTTAAAAGATTATAATAGAATTTGTTGACTTGAATCATCATGAAAATAGACAGACACAAAAAGTTGATTGCTTAGAGATTTTAAGTTTTAAAGTTGAAAATTTTATAAATCTGTTTTTTGATTACTATTATTACTTTAACTATAGACTTTCATTAAAAATTAATATAGTTTGTGACTCATTAATTATACTATATGATATAACTAAAAATTATTATTGGAGAAAAAAAGTAAATTGATTTCTTTTAATCATATCTATTTTATTGCTATTTATTTATTAATATTCTGTTTTATCATTTTGTTGGGTTTTTAATGGTTTGGTGATTCCAAGAACAGATTCCAAACTGGCATTTTGATTTGTATTTTTTTTTTTTTTTTTTTTTTTTTTTTTGTTCTGTGGAGTTTATCAAGGTCAAAATTTTGATGGTTTTCATTTCTGAGGTTTACAAATGTATTATGGTTGTCACTCATCCTTAATGCTATGTGATATATATATTCTCTTTTGAAGCAATTTTGATGTTTCTGCAATGTTCAATTTGGACAAATTTGTTCATATTCCTTAACCACATTGTCAGTTATCATTATTTAAATTATTTATCATATTAGGTGGGATGAAAAGTTCCTAGTGTTCAATTTAAAAAACTAAATTTGATATACAGTTGAACATCAATTTTTTCATGTGAAACTTTTGCGCTCTCCCCATATATATATTTATATATATATACACACACACACACACACACACATGCTAGTATGGCTCAAAAACTTGCATATTTTCAATGCACTGTAAGCAGATATGCTGTCATATTGGGGCCCTCAATTTTCAATATGTCCTAGTGCAGGTTCTTTGTGGAGAAATGTTCCCTACACATTGTTCTAGGTATGACCCTATACATGTGACCCTACCATGAATGCAATTCCCTAACCTCTAGTCATAGAATTGACCCTAAATGGATTGACATACCATTAAAATCAACCAATGCATCAACCAGAATGGAGAACCCGGAAATTAACAATATTCAATCTCATGAATGTCAGTTGTTTTACAATTCTTTAAGTGGCATTCAAAACATTTCACATGGTCAATTGCTTTGTTGATCCAAAGCTGCTTCAACACTTCTAAGGTCTTCATTGCTGATTTCCCAATGATTACTCTCTGATCAAGTGGTGTATACTCATTTGCCGTATCATAACGACTCAATAATAATAAAGACAGACGCACGCAGAAAGATAGACGCAAGAAGACTTCTTTAGAAAAATATTTACCTCTCACTTTATTGCAAGGGTTTGAAAGGGTTGTTCAAGGTTTGCATGTGAGAGGGTGCTGAGACCGAACATAAACTTCATATTTTGACCCCACTGTTATGACCGTCACGTTGTCTTTCTTGTTCTCTTAGATGCTCAACCAGAGGTCTTGGGGTCCACTGCTGGATGCTGGCTTTCTTTACTGCATCTTATCAGCATCTTCTCTGGACCCCAAACTCCATTGGGGGTTTCCGAGGACCCCCTCGGTTGGGTGTGGCTTTCCCTACCACATCTGGTCTCTAACTCTCTGGAAGTCTGCTGGCAACTGCTTTGGCACCCAACTCAACTCAATTATATAATAATTCAACGCCCACACGATTGCCCACTGGATCTTTGAAATCGAATGTTTAATCGTCATCAAGCGGAAATAACTGTCATGCAGCTCAGAGGTTACTCTCTTCCGGTGCATTACTGTAGTGGCACAATGGGACCTTCACCTTGTCCCATATCATAAGCCTTAATCCGCCCACGCGATCTCTTTCGATTACTGGTCATTGGAATGTGTCACTTCCTTCCGATGTATCACCCACCTTGGAATAGTATTTTTGGGCTGGGTCGAAGGTCAAAATATAACACAAGTTTGAAGTCCATTCTGAAATCAAAAATGAGTACGTGAATGTGTAAGACATGTTCATAGTATGATGCTCCATGGCATGGTGATTCACAATAATTACTACTGCATGCATATGACTGTTCTGTACTTAGTTGGTTTGCCTCTTTTCATCTTGAATCCTCTTGATATATTTTCTCTTTTCTAATGAATAAATGAACTTAAACATGTAGATTGTAAAAGTGAAGATATCAAAATGTTGAATAAAGTGGATTATTAGTCATCTGCCTAAGTCATAACTTATCATCTAGTAAATGACATAAAATGCTCCACTGACTTATCAGCAGCACTTAGAATATGCTAATTATATCTCTTGGAAAGGGGTAAGATCTCCTTCAAAATGAACTGTCCTGGTTATGAAGCTAAATTGCATCTGATGGTGAGTCTCCAGTTCTGGGAAGTGTGGAGTACCTCTTCATTGCCATTACTCCCAAGACCACTTTGACCTGAAGTGGTTGTACCTGTTAGGGTCCAATTTATGGATCAAACGCATCTGTCTGAAAATCATTTATATTTAATAGGTTCATGTGCCCATAGAAACCCCTACACAATAAATGTAAATATGAATATGATTTCCTAACCTCTAGGCATAAAATAACCGTAGATGGGTTGACATGTTATTAAAATCAATCTATAAACAAAATGTTCCAATGGCAATAAAATAGCCAGAAGCTTAAAATGCTACATGAAAGAATATAATGACAAACATCCTACTCCCAACCTGTTTGTTTGCACAACCTGCAACAATGCTTTTAAAGGTCTTTCTAGACTTGAAAAATAATCTAAGAGCATAAAACTACTCTAATCTGAACTTTTAATCTTATATCCCATGACCAAAAAAGTGGTCTTGTTTGAGTGCAAGTTGACTGCCATAATGATATCTATAGATATGAAAGTTAATCTCTTATTTTCTTTTTACCAACAGCTCGAGATATAACATCTTTGCTCATTATAAAAAGTAATGTGACTGAAAAGTGTATATCAGAGGATCAGCGAGAGAGATTTGAATTTAACCAGAACTACACTTCTCCTGTAAGTAGAATCATTTTGCATATTCAAGCCTCTATATTGATAAATAAATGGAAATGCAATTAATGTAATGTTTATCATCATAGGAAATGGAATTGATGAATTGAGTTCAATTCCTGGACAAGGCTGTTTGCATTTCACTTTGTGTTAATACTTTTGTGAAAGGTATGCATTCATCTATTCTTCCCTCTACTATGGATAAAGAGTATGACAGACTGAGTTCTTTAGCCTTGATTAGGCAACCAGTTATAAAACTTATTTTAGCCAAAACATCTTTGAAGACTTGATTATACAATATTAGTATTTTATCAAAAATACAATCTTTTGTCTTTTAACCTCTTTTTTTTCTTCTTTTTTTTAGGTTGCACAATGGCCAACTCCCAGTGGAACAACTGAAGAAGAAGCCATAAATTACTGCAGATCTTATCTTAGCAACAGTAAATCTGGAAAACTATGTGAAACTATTCCTAATATCAACTTGAAGACTATTATTGGAGCATGTGTAGAAGATATTAAGGTAAGTTATTATCAAAGTTAAGAATTATGCTATATAGTACTCAGGTGAGTCAAAAGTTTTACATGATTTTGGTAAAGGCTAATTTGCTGTATGTATATCATGTGGTCAAAGCTGTGGAATGTCCTCACTGTGGTTGGTAGTATTGTGGTAGTTGGTGTGCTGACATGTTGTGCACTTCTTTACTTGATGTGGGATTTGAAACCCACTCAAATGAATGTGCAACATAGTCTAATTCATGAATTTATGCTTTACAAGTTCAAAATGAGTGATAATGCAGCCAAAAACATTTGTTTTATGAAAGATGAAAGTTCAGTTGATCAAAGAAGTTTCACATACATTGCAAGAACCTCAATAATCAAGCAAGGTCAGGTAAACCTAAAACCATGTATTTGAAGGCCATGCTCCAAACCATAGAGGCAAATCTGGTAAGTAGCACTCAGAGAATATCAGGCAAGCTTGGCATCTCACAGTCCAGTATGTTATGTCACAACCTCAGCAAAAGGATCTGAAGCTACTGAATTGTGCTTAGTGTTACCAAAATATTGTAAAACAGTTAATTCACCCTTCTATAAGGTGTCTCAATATACACGGGAACCATGTGACTGCTAATAACTCTACTAATAATAAGGTTGTATTCTTTTTTGTTATAATAACAATTAAGAAAACATTGATTTGATGTCTCTAGCTCAAAGGATGCATTTTTTGCTGGATGTATTTTAAATGACCACCATTGCACTTATCTCAGTAATGAATCATCATCATATTAATGTGTTGCATCTATTTTGGGACACCCTGTATGTAAAGTCATTTGTTTTTTCATATATAAGTAGATTATCAACATATTAAAGAGAAATAGAGTTTAAATAGTGTAGTCTTCCTTGTTATTAGCCATGAAAAAAATTAAAGATGTATTTCAATTAATCAGGAAAAAATTAAAGATGTACTTCAATTAATTAGGGAAAAATTAAAGATGTACTTCAATTATTTAGGAAGAAATTAAAGATGTATTTCAATTAATTAGGAAAAAATTAAAGATGTACTTAAATTAATTTAAAAGGAGTTTTATTTATTTTTTTTTTTTTTAAGGAAACAAATATGCTTTGTGTTGTTATGGCAACAGAATTTCTCATTACTCAGTAGTGAGACCAGGTTACATAACATATTTATGTTTTGCTATATCTATAAATAAAAAGTGCTTAATAGATAATTTGCTTATAAATAAAAAAAGCTTGATATTTATAAATAAAAAAAAGTATTTAATATCTGTAATAGAACCTATGTTGAGCTAAGTTTGAATAGTGTAGATATGTCCTTCCTAGATTGTCCCACTAACTTGATCACCCTTCCCATCATGCCTCATACAACAGTATATAAAGGGATACCCACCACATGGGAGCCTCTTGGTCTGATTATTGCGTAGGTAAGAAACTGGTAGTCCCCAAGTGCTATTTACTCTATATACTATTAAAACTTAAATATAAATATATAATCAAAATATGATATAAATGCTTTATACATCACTTGGCATCAGATTAAACTTTAGGTCACATGATGTAGTCTTGTGTCTATGAAGATTTAGTAAATAAAGATGGTAATATAAATCAGATCAGCACCGTATTCATGTTTAATCACTAACAGTTGATAATCAAGAGATTGTGAAACTTGAAGTTGAATGATCTTTTTCTTTTTAATATTTTTATATTGTAATATTTTTTTCTACTGAACATGTTTCATTTGCTTTTGTTAACATTGCCATTTTAGTTTTTAAATGAGTGGTAATATTACTTATTTTAAAGGCATTATATATATATATATATATATATATATATATATATATATATATATATATATATATAATGTCACATTCTGTCTTATATATATGAATAGATTATCAATACATAATGTCCAACTAGCTTGGAATATATCCTGAATATTAAGCATACTTATATTAATTTCACAGAATCAAGAATGTGATATGATTACTGTCTTTTTTCTTCTTTTTTTTAAAGATAACTGATAACAAGATCTGGGCAACTGCAGCTCTTGAAAATCTAAAAGAGAGATGCTTGTCTTCCTTGGAAGTTAACATCACTCTTTGGGTTCCAGCAAAAGGTTCAGATACTAGAGGACCTCCAACAGACATTGTTGACAGCATATGTCCAAATGAATGCAGTCAAAATGGTATTTGTGTAAAAGGTTAGTGGAACTTTATCCCTTAAATTTGTGGCTTTTTTTGTGGGGGGGGTTCTTACATACATCCAACCATTTCTTATATACTAAGGGGTAATTGGTATTACTTCAAAGATCTTCACTAAATTTTGTTGCTTAATTTTATTTTGACAGAGCCACATTTGATAAATACTGTCCCAGATATGGCTAAACTGTATCCAGTTGTGGAGCTTAGGGGAGTGTAGAGTACATCTTCATTGCTATTACTCCCAGTTTCACACTGACTCAATGTGGTAGTGGCTGTTAGGGCCCCATTTATGAATCAAATAGATCTGTTTTGAAATTATGAGAATTGTATAAGAATACTTAAAACCATATAACAGTGTGTGAAATTATATTAAATAGGAATAATTGATATATAACTGTGTGCAAACAAATGATTATTATAGAAAAAAAAGTGCAGTAAACAAATCATTGCAGTGAAATATTGAAAATATAAACAATTGATTATAATTGAATATTTACTAAGGAATCAAATTTTGGCATTAAATAACCCATAAGGAGTTTATATGCTGTTAAAGAAATAAACCCAACATGGAATATAATACAAGTATTCAATCTCTTACCTAAATTTTAGAAAACTACATGCAAATTATTTTCATGAAGTATAGTTACTTGAAGCTATAATTGTTTACAAATGATGATTATTAGTTACTTAAAACCATATAGCTGCTTGCAAATATTATAGTATTACATAGAAATACTTGAATCTATATAATTGTGTGTGAATTATTTGGATTAAGAATAGTTACTTGAAGCTATAATTGTTCACAAATGATTATCATTAGTTACTTAAAACTGTTTAATTGATTGAAAAAAAATTTGACTTTAACATTAAATAACAGAAGAGTTGACATGTAGTAAAACCAACTAACTGACCTATAAATTTATTTTTCTTATGCTAAATATAAATGAGACTTAAATATTTCACCTTTCTTAAAACACCAAAAAACCTAAATTTGAGATGTGACGCTTTTACTAAATATCTACCAAAGATTATTAGATATAATTACTAAGATAAAATCTTAAATAATATAGGCAGATAGAATTTCAACAGTTAAATTTTAGAAGATAATTTTGTAAAAAATTAGTTAGAAATTGATTGCAAATATCATTTATACATTTATATTTGAATGCTCTTTCATTTTAGGTGAATGTGTCTGCAATGAAAAGTTCATTGGAGATGACTGCTCTGTAGAAAAACGCATCCCACCAGTACTCAAATCTTTTGATATAATCTGCAGAAATTACACTTTCTGTCAAGTATTTTTCTTGGGTTTCAATTTTGCTCAAACTTCAAAATTCATCTGTAAAATTAATCACCTCACAGTAAGTTTTACAAACTTTTGATGAATTTTATGTTTTTCTGTGCCTTTATATGTGTGTGTGTGGATTTATTTTAGAGAAATGTGGTTAGATGTTTTTAGTATTTTATATACATAAAATACTGTAGGGAAATTCAAAGGCAGAACCTGCAGACTGCTGTCTCTGATGAGCCAACTGGGATTCGTCGTTCAAAAAGACCACGAGTAGCATGCTGTTGTTTACGTGAATTCAGCAATTGTACACAGCTGGATGAAATAAAACAGGTGGTGAACCAAGTGAATGAGAGATGAAATGTGACAACAAAGCTGTGTGAATTGAATTCCTTTCATAGCAACACTGCAAAAATGGCACGAATGTATCTTGCATGTAGATTACCAGAAGTACAGAAAAATGGAAATGTGAGCATTGTTGGGAGTGCAATTTGTAGGTCACGCGTCTCATTTGTAGTGAGACGGGGTTTGCAATATATGCAAATTTCGGTCAGCCAAGAAGTGGTATAAAAGAAGCATTGTGGGGAAGAGCATTTGGGTTACTTCACTGTAGAATCGCGCAAACCAGTGTATTGATGTGGCAAGTGAGAGAAAGAGACAGAAAAACAAGACTGGTGATGAACAGTTGGCAAGTGAGAGTGAGAGAAAGAGACAGAGAATAATTAAAAATTACTAAGAAGACACTATTTAAGAGTTCTTAGAATATGTAGACCCCGCTGTACTATTACACACCAAATGGATGGTTGTAACATTCCATGACACAAATAGAGGTTTGCAATGCTACAGTGTTCAAATAGATGTTTTGCTGGTACAGTCTCAATAGGCATTTGTATTACTACTACTACGCATAGACATTTGTATGACCACATGTCATATGGGTTTATGCACACACAAAAGCCCCATCTTGGTTCACCAATACAGAAGTTTATTAGCAACTACACTTTTTTAATTGTCATTGAGAAAAGAGAAACAGTGTACGTAAACTGAGTCAACCATATTAGCTAGACAAAGAAAAACAAAATGTTATGAGAAGAGAGAAGGCATATGCAGACCTTGAAGTATCTTTCACGTTTCTATTGTAGTTCTCACCATACTTGTTCACTGGTTTCATCTTTAATACTTTGTGCCTTGTGTGAGACCCCCTTTTCAAAGCTCACCCCAAAATGGAGACCACAACTTTCGGATGTTTTCACGTCATCATAGCTGATGTCCAACTGACTGTTTTTACCTCATTGCATCCTGCCACCAACTAACTCTTTTCTTGTTTTCTATCCTGTGTCTACTGCCCTAACGGTATTTTCATTTGAGTTCCCTTCAGCCAATCAGAGCTCATTGTTGATTCACTATCTATTTTACACCCATCACTACTATGCTGAATTTGAATACATTCAAAATCTTATTGGTGTTTAATTTGCTCCAGTGCCTATGAGGAAGGCATGAATTGATCTCTTCTCTTCTCCCATTATATAGATAGATAATTGGGCAGATTAAGTTTTTAGCCTTGGTTAGGCGACTAGTCTAGAAAAAAACACCAAATTCAAATCAGGTTTACTCCTCTTAAAAGTTGACCTTATGTTACATTCTCCTCTTGGCAGAAGCGTTAGATAAATACATACATTGAAAATCCTTTTAACCCTCCATCCCCCATCGATATCTTATACATAATGCTTAAGTAAACCTCCCAATTCATTAGAACAGCAGTCACAAAAGGAAACACCAAAATAAGATAATTCCCATAAAACCAAGTTCAATAAATATCTAATTCTACAAACAATTGAGAAATTAATCTTTTTCTCCAAAAAACATTAGAATATCAGACAACACTGACAGACTCTATAATGTTAGACCAACTATAAATTTCACCTCTGGAAAAAAAAAAAGAAGAAATATTTACCTTATGTAGATAATTCACTAGTTAAAAATAATGATGAATTAAAATTATCTGTATACTGAAAATCAACCATCAAAAATGATTACATTTATCTTCAAATAAGAAAATAAATTGTATAATAATAGGATTCTTTGAGGATAAGTAGCTCTCAATATTTAGATGGTAAATTAAAAATACATTAAAGATATTTCAGATTTAATTTTATTTGAGAGAAATGGAAGAAGTTACAGAGTGACAGGGCAAGTTGGGTGAGTATAGTTGGTATAATATGGTTCTAAATTTTGCACATTTTTCAATGCTTTATGAATAAACAGGTCTTCATATTAGAGGACCCTGTTTCTGGGTTATTTGCTCTGAAAATTTTTTCTCGCCAGCCTCATCATCCAACTAATGCTCATACAACTTGATTTGAAATATGCTAAATTATCTGACAATGTCTAATCATTCCTATTTTTTTATATCATAAATAATAAGATTTAATGAGTTTAATAATAGCAAGAATGTTTCTTTTCTCAGTGGATCTCTGGAGATTTTCCGTGCTTATGATTTCTCTTTATTTTTAATAACTGTTGAAATTTAATCAGTATAAAAAAAAATTAACCCAAATCAAAAAGTGGCTTTTTTGGTTTTCAGGTAATCATATATGTATATATGAATAACTTAACAAATATAATGTATTTTTCTTCTTTTTTATTTTTTATTTAGCGTGATCTAAAAAGAGTAGTAAAAACTGAAGATAATCCTGCCATTTTTGAGAGTTCCAATGCAGCCATCTGTGTCATTCCTGGAGTTGGGTTGTACAACATCAGTTTTAGTAACATTGATAAGATATTTAGTCGGTCACTGTCTGTCATTGTTTGGGACACCAGATGTGACTATTGTGATTTCCAAAATGGATGTCGTATCCGAGTAAGTTTTTTATGATTGTTATTTCAGTTGCAAGTCCAACATCACATACTTCTTCAGAGAGTTTTGGATTATCATATTCGACATTTAGCTTCCATATATATATATATATATATATATACACTTTTTATTATACCTTTCTTGCTGGTTCCACATATACTTTATATGTGAAAACAAATCTGTTTTATGTTTGTATTCTCTAAATATCCCTTCATTTATACATATAATTGTAAAGAATAAAGACAACAATTCCTTTCCTTTATTTGATTGTGAATCTTTATAATCTATTGTTTCCAAGTGGAGTGGAGAGTTTGAGGCTGTTGAAAATCACTTCCCCACATTCCAACACCTGATGAATGTAATATAAATACAAATTCATATGAGACAATAGGACTTTTCAATTACAAATAGAAAAATAGTGAAACAAAGAATTTAAAAAGTTCCTTGATGTAAAGTCAATGCTCACACAAACTAAAAATTTTGCCGGATTTTGTAGTTGAATCCATGAAACAAAATAGAAAGTTGTCCCTCAAGAACAGTAATTCTTATGCATTTCTTTACTGTTTTTTAGTCTTTTTGTGTCTGTATTTAAACAAAAGGCAAACATTTTGAGATTAGATTTGCAAATTTTTTTCTAATCATTAAAAATAAATTAAATTTTATTTTTGATTGATTAAGGTAGATGAAAAAATTACAATTTTTTCATCTTCTTTAATCAATTTAAATTGTTAAAATCTATGATAATAATAATTATGAATAAAATAGAAACAACTAATAGGTACCATAACATATTTTCTGTGTAATGCATTGTGTAACATACTATCCTTGTAATGCATTGTGTAACATACTTTCTGTGTAACGCATTGTTACATACTTTCCATGTAATGCATTGTGTAACATACTTTCCATGTAACACATTGTGGTACAGTTATCATTTTAGAAAATGAACTTGGCAACCCAAGTTCAAATCCTGGACAAGTATATTTGTGTTTTACCTTGTGCTAATGCCTTTAAGAAAGGCATTGAATTCATCTCTTTTCCCTCCCTCCCACCATCTATGGGTAAATAGTAGGGCAAACTGGGTTCTTTGGTCTCAGTGTAGCAACTGGTCAAGGACTGAATTTTAACCAGCTGTAATGCAATCAAAGATAGACATTGTATTGCCTCCTGCCAATTTGGGAGGAGTTGAATAACATTCTCATCCTAATCATTATAAACTCTTAAAAGAGATGAATATTAAATGCTAATTGTAACTTTCTTTTATTTATTTGCAATTATAGCATTAATTATATAGATAGGATGTGACTTGATGTTGGGTTTAATGGCAATCAAATTGAGTTATTAATACTGAAATACTTATGTCATTCTCTTCTTTTTCCAGAATGATATCTGTCAAATTCGTAAAAGTTGCTTCCCTAATGGTTTTGTGAATCCTGTAAACCCCATTCAATCTTGCAATTTGCTCATCTCTAAAACTGGCTGGACTGACTTGAGAAGTAAGTTTTACAACCAACAAAAGCCTATATTGATGTTTGGGTTGATATGCTATAAAACCCAAACAACCAACCAATCTATATTGATGTTAATGTTTTCACTGTCATGTGTGACTATAATTGAATTTTTAATGTGTGTGTGACCAGTGCAATTTCTAATGCCATACTACATTTGCCTATGGTCAAATTCTTAAAGCTATGCTGTATGTGTGACCAGTACAATTTCTAATGCCATACTACATCTGATAATGGTTGGATTACTAAAGCTATCCGTGTCTGTAATCAAATTCCTAAATTTATGCTATGTGTGACTTTGATGGTAAAATTCTTAAAACCATGCTTTATTCACTCAAGTAGTGAACAGTAGTTTGCTGGTTTTATACCAGCCCATTGGCCTAGTGGTCAAAGTGTTCAACAATGGCCCAGGAGACCAGGGTTCAATCCCAAGTTGAGTCATACCAAAGACTCAAAAAATAGTACTTGATACCTGCTTGATACACTCAGTATTACAAGGTACATATCTAGGGTAAAGTGAATAAATTCAGGGAAAAGATTAGCACCCTCCTTTACACCTTGGTGTAGTAGCTATTGAAAAGGGAGCCTTCATGTTGCCCTTGACTATGGTTGCCAACTTTAGTTTTTTTTAATGTATTTTCTTCTTTTACATGGCTGCACAATAGTCTATTTTTGGTGTGGCCTAGATTATGCTAACTATATCCTTTGTAGAAGGATAAGACTCTTGCCACATCAGAAAGGGTGTCCACCTGGGTATTCAGCTGGTGGTAAAGCTCCAGTTCTGGAGCTCTAAAAAATATGGAATCACCCCTCTATTGTTATTACTCTCAGATCCACTGAGACCATAACTGTTAAACTGACTTTGGCATTAAATAATCAAATAAGAATTGACATGCCATAAAACCAACCAATCAACAACAGTCTGTATCGGAATTAAAAAATTTTCTGCTTTATTTTTTATACTTGTTATGCTTAATTATTTGTTCTTTTTTTTCCATAGATATGAATAACTCATTTGATTTTTTTTTTTTTTTTTTTTTACAGTTGACAATATTGTTGATATTAAAATAGAATTCACCAACATTGAAAAACAAAATATTATCACAAGTTATGGTAAGATTAGCCTTGTTGGTAAACCAAAAGTTGTTGATGGAGTCCGAGATAAATTTGCTCTTCAATTAAATGGAAAGAACCAGTTTCTTAATTTTGGTTCCTCCACTGGCTGCCTCAGTGATCCTGAAAAATGCCAACTTGGAATTGTCTTTTCTGCATCTATTAAATTTCTATCCTTAAAAGAAAATTCCTACTTACTGACAAGTTGTGGAGATGATTCAAGTTCTTGGGGTTATGCTATTTACTACAAAAAGCAAGCACTGGTATTCACTGTGAGTACAAAGACCAAAATCTGGACTGTTTCTACTTCTGGAATTACTACCAATAAGATATTTGACTTAGAATTCTCTTGGAGTTTGCAGAGTGGTGCCAGCATAAGCGTTGATGGCAAAAATGGAACAGGCAAAGCATTCACCTTTCTTCGAAAGAAGAAACCATCACGGAACAAAAAATGTGATCTCTTAATAGGTGGACCTCAACCAAATAAGAAATACATCTTCTCTCATATTGTCATTGAACAACTGAGAATAATTTTTGCTTCACAGGACATCCTCAAAAAATTGGGATTTGTGATTGGTGAGTTCTTTGTTTTTTTTTGTTTTTTTAATTCTGTTTCATACACAGTTTGTATGGAAATAAATCTGTTCAGATGTTATTAATATTCATCATGTATTTGTTTGTAAGTATATATCTGTGTGCCTGTGTATATGTGTGTGTGCATGTATATATATATATATATATATATATATATATACGCACACACACCCCAATTCCTCTGCATGAGTAGGTTGTGACACAAGGTCAAGTATTTAAAATGGAGTTTAACAGGTTTTAATTCAGTTTTCCTTCTTCTAGGCTGGTTACCAAACCAAGGTTAAGAACCCAGCCTGCCCTACTATTTTTCTCATTGCTGGAGGGAGTATAGTTGGATTCATACCTTTATCAAGAGTATGAGCACAATGTGAAATGCACGCAGTCTTGTCTAGGATTTGAACATGGTTTGCTGTGTCCAGGATTTGAACTTGGGTCACTGTATCCATTTCCTGTGACAATAAACATTACTCTACAAATGCCTCCATATATATATATATATATATATATATATACATACATATGGAGGCATTTATATATATATATATATACACACACACACCACAGGGTCTACATAAGATGAATAGTAATGGTCTTTGCTTTCTCCAACTCTGCACTGAATTTGTAACACCATTTTTCAACAGAGGGAAATTCACAATGTTACTTGGACACACCAAAGGTTCAAACATGAGCATATCCTTGATTATATTATTGCTGGGAAAAGAGACCTTCAGGAGGTTTGCACAGTTAGTCATGCTAGTTGCAGATGCAGGAAGGATAATATGCTAGTGCATGGCAAGCTGAAACTCTGCATCTTGCACAAAATAAAATTCTGAGAAAATTCAAAGCACATACAACACTAAAGGCCTGAAAAATCTCAACCATTTGATCAGACAAATCTTCAGTCCTCAGTCCTCATCTGTGGTACCCAACACAAGTCAAGTCAAAGGATGACTTCTCTCTTTTTAAGGATTTCAAGGGTAACATTAGACTGAGCACTTCACAGATCTGTTTTACAATCCATCAGTTATTGATAAATTTGTCATCAATAATTTGTCTCAAAATGATATTATCCATAAGATGATGGATCACTTCACTGTTGTTGAAGTCCAAAAAAGGATTAAGGAAATCAACAGTGGCAAGGCACCAGGTCTTGTCAGTATTCCCAATTAGATCTTTCTTTTTAAGGGTATTAAGCTCATCTAATATCAGACATCTAATTGGGTTCTCCTACCCTCTTCAGGACTGGATTGATGCTATCTTAATCTCATTCTACAAAGGGGAGAGATCCAAAACCAATTGTGGAAATTAGAGATATAAGCCTGGTGGAGGCAGTTGGCAAGGTTTCAGCAAAATTTTGTTCAGTCAGCAAACAAAATGGATATAGCCCTGTTATCCATGAAAGTCATTGTGGCTTTAAATCAGGTTATGATACAATGAACATGATTTTGTCCTCTCATCAACTTTAGGAAAAAGCATCATAGAATGTGTGGCACTTTTACCCAGTGTGTGTGTATATATATATATATATATATATATATATATATATATATATATGGTGTATTTTTGTGTGTGTGTGTGTAAGGGTGTATTTTATGGTGTAATGATTATAGAGCTAGACTAGTGAGGTTGAGTTTCACTTAAAGCTCTATTCTCCTGGCCTTGTACAACTAGGCTAAGTAAATTGTGTGTATATATATATATATATATACACACACACACAGTTTTGTGTGTGTTGAAAAGCTCATATACTAATGATGAAAAATAACATAAAAGCATTTATTTGATACAACAGATTTATTTTTCAACATAATCTTTTTCATTGTTAATGCACTTAATTCTGTGATGAATATTGTATGTTTTGAACATTTCAGATCAAAATTCATCTAATAAGTATGTCAGATTGCTAAGTTATCCCTCCTTATGTATAAATATATAAATATATAGAGTGACAAAGAAGTTATAGGGCAATGAAGAACAATGTCACTTTGACCTCACTCTGTACACACATTCACATAGACGAAAGATGTTATCTGAAAGTTGGAGAATTTTTGTAACATTTTCTAGTGTCTTTCTAACAGGACTCAAAAACATCAGTTATCATTCCTGTTTGGCGAAAAAAAGTTCGCACACACATATTTTGGTTACTACATTTTTTTGTGGGTTTTCAACCATTATTTATTTTTAATGGGAAACTCTCTTCATCTCCTTCATTTCTGTTAAAACTTCCTAAAGGAGGTTCTAAACACTGGAACCTTCAAAACATATTTAACTGTTTCTGTGATTCTCAAAAACCCCAACTCAAACGAACTTAGACTTTTTTGTTTTTCTGGTCATGTGACTTCCTTCTGCCAATCAATTAGTGTGCATCTGATTCCAAATTGCTAGTTTTCCAATTTGATTCATTTCACATACTGGCTCAAAATCTTTGATCTTTCCGCTATCAGTCACTACCCCAATAAATGTGTAAACCTCAGGGTTACCCCTTCCTGTTACCAAGCTCTATACTCATTAATACATTACAATTTGACCAAAAAAAATTATTTTCTTAAAGTCTAATTTAAATTGTCTCCTTCAAATTATTCCCCCTAGACTCACAAAATGTAGCTGCAAACGTTTCTACTACTACTTGCAAAAATTATGGAATTATCACACTTAGAGGATGTTTACCTTATTCTTTTTTATTTAGCAGTAACTAAACTAATAACAAATAAGATGCAAAACATTTTTTCTTGATAGCTAAACAGTTGCTATACTTAAATAAATGTAACTAAGATTTAAAAAAAAATAAGAATAAAATATCCATGTATATATATGCTAGTTAATAAAAATAGTGTTAATAATAATAATATTTAGATGATAGATATAGCTATGTCTCTAATTTTAATTATCTTTCATCTACAGGATTACCAAACATACCATCAAATCCACATCTGCACAATGTTGAAGATAAGAACACAAGCAATGTACATTTTGTATGTGATTTTGCAAAAATTGAAGGTTACAATGCAAAATATAAAGTTCAATGGAAACATAACGAAAAGATGATCAAAGAAGAAATATTTGCTGAAGATCAAAACAGCACATTGAATGAAACTGAACTTGGTGATGTCAAGTATGGCAGTAAGGTAACCATTTTCTTTTAAATACATTTCAGTTGATCTACTTTTAATTCAGTCATTTTGGTTTTAGATAGCTCTATGTGAACATTAGATTTAACAATGTAAGATTATGTACTTGTATGTAATTGTTTGTGGGCTGATTTATGGAAAGATTTGTTATAGCCATCATATGAAGAAACAGATGAAAGGCAAATATGCAGAAATATATTTAATTGCCAAATGGAAATATAACATGATGAAAAAGGATTTAGATTTACAAATTTACAGTTTTGAAGTTTGCTTAACATGACAGTTATCATCATAATGAATGAGTGACTCAAGTTCAAATCCTGGATAAAACTGTTTGCATTTCTTTTCATACTAATTCCATTGTGAAAGGTATGAATCCTTCTATAACTAAAGGCAAATAGTAGAACAGACTGGGTTCTCTAGCCGTGGTAATGCAGCCAATGTAAGAGAATGAAAACTCTGAATTCAAACCTACAGTTCTCTGCATAAAAATTGACTTTGTATCATATCCTGTCTATTGCAGATGTGGTTGGTTAGATTTGTACAAGTTGGCATTTGGGTAAAAAATTAAAACTAATTCAACAATCAGTGATAAGAGATTAGTCTAAGGCTTTTACAAGAACATTTATGGATTTTATCAGAAACCTTAGCATTTTGTTCTGTTGATTTTATTATGGTTTATGCAATTTGTATAATCTAGAGTCCTAATTGGGAAAATTCATATAAGAAGAAATCAAAGAAAACAGATATCATTCTTATTACAACTTTATTAATGTTTGAAACCAAAACAGGAATCATTGGGTTATATCTGAAATATATATATATATATATATTTATGTTTTCCTTTTCCAGCTTTACTGTAGTGTAACAGCTTGCCAAGCAGATAATTGTGCAAATGTAACTGGAGATACAAAGAAAAGTAATGTCATTAAATTTGAATTCCAGGTAAGATTTCTACTTGTTTTTTTTTTTGTGTAGGGGGAGGTATCTCCAAATGATAAGTATATTTGCTTAAATGAAGTTAATTTATTCAAAGTGAAAAAAACATAGAAGACATTCATGCCATAAATCTCAGTTCTCTGGCAGTTGTCATTTACTAAACTTACTATTTATAAACTTGAGTATCATCTTATGATATCCGGGACTATTTTACTGACTTTTGCAGCCAGAAAATGTAGGTGTACTAGTTGGACTATTAACACACAAAGTTTATATCCTACATAGGGTGCAACCCCTTATATTACACTAAAATTTGGGTCTTATGAACCACTACGGTTCCCAACAGATGTTTGTAGTGCTATGGTTCTTATAGACATGTGTACCCCCACCATTCTAAATAGTCTATGAGTGTAGTGTTACTCTTTAAGTTCCAATTAGATCCTCATTGTAACATGTCCATGAGAAAAAAAGCATGTCTGCTAGTTTGTTTGATATGAAGTTTATTTGTTACTACCCCTCTTGTCATAGCTGAAGAGAGAGAAACAACATAAAAAGAGTTGACTGCTTTAAATAGAAATAAAACATTGCAGTCTCCAACTAACACTCTTTTCCTGTTTTTTTTACCCCACATCCTCCTTAACAGCTCTTCCAATTGAGCTTCTTCCAGCCAATCAGAGCTTCTGATACATTTCTATTTTTAACCTGGGTGTCTGCTGCTATCATGACCTGGATTTTGGGAACTTACCATTCACTTTCCTATTTATTTCTCCCTTTTCATTAAGCACCTCTTTCTCTCTTCTACTGCCTCGAATCTCTTTTTCATAAATATCTCTCCTTTTTCACTGTTGTCAGGTTGCCCTCAAACCTAGCTAGTAAACAACTTACTACTAAAACTATCAACCAGAGTCCATAATTATATTACACTTAGAAAGTTGCATGATATGCCAGTTTATAGAATAGCTTAGTTTCGCATAAGTGAGTCAAATTATTAAGAAAAGAATCTCTGTAAATCAACATGGAAAATCAATTTCATCGTCATTGTTGTTTCTTCTTCTTCAACACACAAAACCAGTTTTGTTGTTATTTCTCCTTCTTCTTTATCGACTCAAAACCTTGCAGCTGCCTCTTTCACTTCCTTCAAATCAGATTGTTCTTTTTGGAATATTCTCCCAAAGCAGAAATTTGTCATCTACAATGCTCTAATACAGAACTGCATAGAACCCAAAATTGAGGAAATACTTAGGAAGAACAAAAATGGCTTTAAGAGGAATTGATCCATAACATCACAAATTTTGACTATCCATTGAATTCTAAAAGGTGTTTGTGAAAACAACTGGTGGCAACAACCTACAAAACAGCAGCTGTATGGCCACCTGCCACCCATCATGAAAACTATCCAAATCAGACGAACCAGATACTGCTGGAGAAGTAAGGATGAAATCATAAGCAATGTACTTCTGTGTGCCCTTGCACATGGACAAGCAAAGGTTGGACAAACAGAATCTATACGCAACAGCTCTGTGCTGATACAGGATATAGCTGGGAAAACCTCCTGGGAACGATGGACAATAGAAACAAGTGGCCAGAGAGGGTCAAGGAGATCCATGCTAGCCCCACGACATAATGATGATGTTGAGCCAAAAACTCACTAATGCAAAATATGGGTCATTTGCATGAGTGGAATTTTGGCACTGCTCAACCACCAGGTGTTTGTGTTAGCCATCCTCTTCTGCACAGACAACACACCAAACATGGTCTTTCTGATTGATAAGGACAACCATTCTCACACTCTGCCTTTTACTCCCGCTACAACATATCCAGAAATGTGAGGTACTTAGTGAAAATAGGATCCACTAGCAATCATCTGCTAACCTAGCTTGTTAACCATTACACCACACATGATACTTCTCAGTCCTATGGAAGTTAATTAATGTTATTTTTTTCTTTATAATTATAAATTTTGTTTGTAACTATGTACCTATTATTTGTGTGTGTATCACAAAGAGAAAAGGAGAATAGAGGTTTGATTTGGTTTAGTTTCTTTGTTTAATGGCATATCAATCTTCATGGGTTATTTAATACCAAAGCTTTCCTTTGAGAAAAACAGGAATGGTTCTATTTAAAAGAGAGTATACTATTTACATATCCATTAATCTTTTTTTTATATATACAATGTGCAATCGCACATGCTATACCCCATCCTCATCAGCTACCAACCATGGGTGATACCACAGTCTCAGTGGCTAAGTCAGTACTAGCACCCTTGGTGACCGGACAGGGTATTATTTTGTCATATCTATAGAGTTGTGTACCTCCTTGTCTTTTATTTTCTTTAATGATGTAGTGTTGATTAAGTAGCATCTTATTTCTATTGTAGTTTACCATTATCTTCTCTTAAGATCATTATATTCTCATTGAATCACCTTCACTTAAGAGCACACAATACTGCAGAATAATCTAACCTGCTGACTCATGAGACGTTTGAGATGCTTGGCAAATATTTATGAAATCTTGATCAAGATATGACCAAATAACTCTCTGCTTACCTTTCGGCCACTGAATTCTTGGCCTGCTCAGAATTTCATCTAGGTGCTGACAATCAACTTATTATTCATGTGTCATAAGGGAAAAAGGAGAGTATGACATTTATATGTCCATTAATACTGCATGGGAGCTCTGTATACCCAGTTTGGTGCATGTGCACTTGTAAAATAAAAATCCCGTTAACTCATTTTTGATTGTGGAATACTTTCCAAATTTCTCCATGTTTCACATGATATAATATGTACATTTTATTTTTACTGGCCAATTGAAAGAGGTTGTGGGAATTAATTTACATATGATTATCATGTTGATGATTTTTTTCCTTTTTGAAATATCTTTTTTGCTTCCCCAGCTATATTCTTTTCTTCAAGCAGGGCCCAGCAAGTAATGAGATGAGGCATGTGCTAGAGACTCTGATCCTGGGTTATTACTCCCCCCCCCGCCACTTCTGCACTAAAGGTGAGGGTCAGAGTAGTCTGACACCCTCAGTACTCATGTATATGCATAGGACTCACAGTTTAATATGAGGTTTAATTTTTTAATGATCTACAAGTCTCAGTATAATGATATTTTTCACTATCTTTTTTAGGTGCAAATTAAGGAACTTCAGATTGAAGAAGGTGGTGAAATGTTACCAATTCCAATAAGGAGCCTCGTTCCTCCACGACTATTTTGTCCTCTGATATACAGAGAAAAAGGATGCAATTTACAAATTCTTGGACATATCCGTGCGGCTAATGAGAAGAAATGTCCAAATGGAGATGACATTATTCAGGCAGTGTTCCTTTACTCACACTTAGACAAAAACAATGATGATGGATCAATGATAAACACTGCTTGTGGCCTAAAAGCTACAACTAATGCTGTCAACTGGACAGTTACTCATAGTTTATTCATCAAAGCAACTATAGATGGTATATATGACCGAAACCAAATACGCAATGTGGAAATCCGTTTTTCTGTTTCAGTTGAAAACTGGAAATCTGTTCATATTATTGATAATATCAAAGTGAGTATATCCAAGATATATATCAAAGTGAATATATATTATCATCCCTTATTAATATGGGTTGATCTTTATTATAATGCTTTCATTTCATTAAAAAAAATTCAGCTGTTAATTCCAAGAACGGTGAAGTCCTTTACTTATTTTTATATAATTAACATACAATATATTTACATATATAGCAAGAGATATTAATATGTTCTATATGAAAATGGGATTTTATAATTCTTGTTAGTATTCTTTCTTCTTCTTTGTTTATTTTACAATCATATCCTTTATATTTCCAGCTGAGAATTATTGACAGAGACAAAAGATCTCTTTGCAAATCAATCAATGATCCACATATGACTACATTTGATGGCAAGTAAGTGTCACCAGCTTTTGAAATTAAGTCTTATAAAACAGTGACTAAAGTGTCAAAGATTTTTTGTATGTGAAACTAGGTGTTGCATGAGCTGTAATGACCCCATCCAAGTTTAATGATAAAAACTTTACTGCATAGAGAAATTGGAGGTTTGTATCAAATCCATGAAAATTTGCAGTAATTTTGTCTTAATGTAAAAAATATATACAGAAATGTAATACTTATATTCTCCATCATATATCAACAAGAAAAAGGACTGGCTATGAGATTTCTGTTATCATCAGTATTGGTTAACATATACATGGGATACTTCAAAGAAATGGCATTAGGATCTACATCACTAAAACCATCATTGTGACTTAAATACGTAGATGATACATTCATTCTCTGACCTCATCAGGAAGACATTCAAACACTATTGGATCATGTGAACTTAATCAGACCATCTATACAGTTCACTATGGAGAAAGAACAAAATAACAAATTATCCTTTCAAGATGTATTAATAAGTCATACAGAACAAGGATTCTGGTCATCTATGTATCAAAAGCCAAACTTTCCCAGATTGTATTTCAACTTCAACTCCCACCATCCATATTAAGTATAGAAATAAATTGTTCATTACCTATAACAAAAGACATTAGTACTGTTAACTATTGAAACTGCATGTACCAAGACAGTCTGTGGTTATGAATGGTTGCAATACATGCTTGATTCACTACCTTTTGAAGAGTTAAAATCTGTCAAAAATAAGAAAAGTCATGCACAATTTAAATTTAGAGATGGAAGGATAATTAACTCTTATCAAACAGTTACTTTCCCAGGAAAAATTAGCAATTGTTTATGTAATATAAAAACAGAAGTTGTGGAGTGTAAAATTCCTCTGCTGCTAAGTATGAAATCTAGCTAAGGCAGGAGCAGTGATTGATGTTGGAAAAGATCATGTAATAATGTTTGATTAGAAAGTAAACATTCAAACCACATTAACAAGACATTATTGTGGGAATATCAAGAGAAATGATAAGGAAAGTACTTATGATGAAAATCTTATTCTCATAGTTGAAAACAACATGAAAAGAAGTAATAAAAGAAATGCACTTTTAAATTTTAATTTGGTCATGTTTCACAGGAGGAATTGTAAAATTTATCAAAGACACCTGGCATGGTCAATCAGGAAACTAAATATCTTCTCAAGGATATTTACAAGAAATGTGCTATTTGCCAGAAACATACATGTCCTAAAATGAAACCAATAGTTGGTTTTGATCCAGCAAATGATTTTAATCGGGTGCTGACTCCTTTAGACAATAGATTAGTGTAGACAACATCATTTGATTATGAAGGATACATCAGCCTAAACATTGTGAATATAACAATGAAGATGAAGACAATAGTCCAGATACTCTAAGCAATAAAAAATCTTAGCTTGATTAGGCCATAAATGCATGGCATTTATTGCGGAACTAATTCACTATGAAGTAGTTATTGTACCTGAGTTAACTTGAAATTATCCTATGGAAATGTATTTGAATGTATATATGTATTTATAAAAGGTGTTTGAATGTGTGTACATACATACATACATATTTATATATAGTCTCTAACACTGTGTCACTTGATATGCTTTTTTCAGTTTCTCTGTTCTTCCAACTTATCCTCCTCTGTTTGGTTTCTTTCACACCATATTTTCTTCTTTTTATTCAAGTAAGATTTCATGTTACTATCGCAGAACTATTTTCCATTACACCAGCATAAGAATTTCTTTGTTGCATCATATACACACAAACAAGTGTGTGTGTGTGTGTGTATATATATATATATATATATATATATATATATTGATTATGTGACATTCAAAAAAAAAATTCAATAACAATTTTGATGATTTTTAATCTTTTTATGATAATTTTTTTATATTGTGATATTTGTTCTACACTTTCTCTACAGATGTATAATTTTAATCTTTCACTATTTTTACTGTTGCTTTAGATTTTAATCAAATGGTGTGTGTCATAATTTTAATTGTATGTATATATAGTTTCATTGGCTGTGTTTTTGTATATAATATATATGTAATAATTGCAGATGCATTTTATGGTATTTTTGGGTTTGGTAAATCAATTCAATTTAATCCACTTTTGTTTTTTATAGACGATATGATAACTTCTATGAAGGAGAGTTTGTACTCTATCGTCACACCACTTTACCTTACGAAGTAAGTAAAAATTTAAATCTATTTTTACAAATTTGTTTTTATAATTTCAAAACTGATTAAAATTCATCTCTACTTTATAATGTTTTTAATTTCAACTTAGAAAAAGACTGAAATTAATTCAAAGACTCCTACATGAGTAAACAGAAACATTTAAAAAGTTTACACATGTAGCATGATGGTATCATCTTGAATATGAAGTATTCAAGAATAATAACAACAGACAACTCTGTTAATCAGATACAAAAAAGTCTTTTATTGTTCAGACTATCTCTAATCCTAGCAGTCTAACGCAAACATGGAGACAGAGAGGCCTTGTAAAGGTCCACAAATGAATCTCCCATGCCACTACAAAGAGACACCTGCCCCAACCCCAACCAGACCAACATCTCGCCCAAGTTGTCACTTTGGGTTTCAGATCTCAACTCACTTCTCAACAGCTGATTTTGAATTTTAAATTATCTTTTCTTATATAATTTATTAATTATCTCATTCAGCTAATATAATAAAGATATGTCACTGCTTCATACAATCATGAATCATCATATGTGTTTTAAAAAGAATATTCCTTTGGTACTATCATCCCCTTACCTACTTAAGTGGTCCTGGTGATAATTTCTTATTCCCAAAAATCAGAACCCAGCTCCATAGTCAGCATTTAGGAACTGTTAAGAACATGCAACAAATCAACTGAAGGCAGTGTCAGTTAAAAACTTTCAGCAATGTGTGTGACTTATCATCATAGGAAATGGACTCAAACCAAGTTCAAATCCAGGATAAGGCTGTTTGTGTTTCAATTTGTGTTTTTCTTCCTCCAGCTATCAGTGGATGGAAGAGTATAGCCTTAGTAAGACAACCAATCCAGAAGAAAGAAAATCCTGAATTCAAACCAGCTGTACTCTGTTTAAAAAGTAACATTGTGTTGCAGCCTGCCTGTTATAGAAAGTTTGGATAAATACTTAAAAAGGAATATAGCTATCATATGAAATAAAGATCAGTAATTTTTATTACACTTATAAAATATTGTACTTTTTTTCTATCCAGATTCGAGCCTTTTACCGCTCTTGTTATGGTAGAGCCTCTTGTAATTGCGCTGTTGCTGTGCGAAGTGGGGATGATGTAATTGTGATTGACCAGTGTGGCCCTTCAATGGGAAAGGCTAAACGCAGGAGACCAATTAGTCTGCAACTTTATCTGAATGGTCAACTTACTCCCGGCACCAGGATCATTAGTATGAATGGTGGCAAGAAGTATAAGGTAAGTCCTTACAAAGTTTTTATATATGTGTGTGTTGTCAATATATGGAAAGTGAATGTGGCTTGTTCTCATCATAGAAAATGATCTCAGCAAACCAAGTTCAAATCCTGTTTGCATTTTATTCCATACCAGGGAAAGATGTGAATCATTCTCTTCCCCACAACTATGACTAAGTATCAGAGCACACTGGGCTTTTTAGCCTTTATAAAGCCAACCAGTCTGGGAGAAGGAAAAACTCTGAATTCAAAACTAAAGTATCAGCAACTCCACACCATAAATTCCAACACAATTTTTTAAGAAAACAAATTAACTAAATGTAAATATGTATAGGAGTGTTTTGTAATTATCAATTTTTTTTTTTTCTAAATATAATTTAAGATCGATTATTTAAACCATCCCTCTATGTGAATACACTGGAGATTTGGAGTAAAGTGGTAACTGTACTCACAAAATGCTAGATCAACAAATCCTGTATCAGGCGTTCTTGCTGAGAACTAGGGGGTTTGAAAGTTTGAACTTGGTCAAAGGTCAAAGATCAAGTGGTCAGTATGAATAGTGTATAAACTTCTGAAATTCCTGTTTATGTCAATAAAATATGTTATTTTCCCTCACTTTCCCAAGAAAATTGGCAGTGTATGCACTTGCTTTCCTTATGAATGTTTGTTGTGTTTTTACAATTAACTGTTTGTTCTTAATTGCAAAATTGCAGAATTTTGATTGGTTTTATAGTATATCAACTATTGCTTGGTTATTCAATGCTGAATTTAATCTCTTTTTCATTTCCTTGTTTCCTTCTCAGGAACTAATGATAATTACTTGTACAAAAATTATTGCTCCAAGTAACTATTCTTTATACTAATAATTTGTATACAGTTACATGGTTTAAAGTTTTCCTATTTTATACTAATAATTTTCAGAAAGATCTATTTGACTAATATGCAGGACCCTAACAAGTACTACCCCTCCAGAGTGGACCTAGGAGTAATTGTGATAAAGTAGTGACTCCACACTCTCTAGAGCTCCAGAATTGGAGCCTTGCTGTTGTCATATGTTAGGGTCACATCTATGGGTCAAATAGATCTGTTTAAAAATTATCAGTCTTAGAAATACTTCCTCATCATCATGTTATGCTGCGAGTATGGATTTCTCTGACTCTCTCTCTCTCTCACCATTCGTCTCTATCATCTATCATTTCCGTCAGGTCTTCTACACTGCATCCTGTGTCCATACAGAGTTGTTGTAGATAAGTTTGTGTTAGTCAGCCAACACTTGTACGTCTTTGTGAAAGGGTCCTTAGGAAAATGTCGTTTATGAGTTTGTCCTTACTTCTCCAGCAGTGTCCTGCATGTCTTATCATATATGGATGGTTTTAGAGATGGGAGCTAGATGGCCGTACAGCTGCTGTTTTGTGGGATTTTTACTTCCAGGATTAGTTCAATATAGCTTGTCGCATATTTGTGCAATTCCCGTCAAGCTTTTTTTTTCCCAGCTATGGGTTAAATAGTACCACTACTGTTCTTCTTGGAGAATGGCTTTGGCATTAAATAACCTACAAAGGTTGATATGCCATTAAACAAAGAAACCAACCAAACCGTCAAGCTTTTTCACTATACACTTAGTCCTTGTCTATGTGGTGCATCCATGTAGTAAATTTGACACAACTGCTGCTTGGAAAAAAATGTGTTTATTTTATTTGATAAGTCTGACTTTCATTTGATCAATAACCTATCAATATACAGTCCATGCCTTTGCTAGTAGCATATTGATATCATTTTCAGTAGATGAGACGGTTTCCAAGGTACGTGAACTTGTTCACTAATTTTAAAGAAGAAAAAAAATCAGAAATATTTGAAACGATACGACTATATGCAAATTATATGTATTAACAATTACTTGATGCTGTAATTCCTTACAAATGATAGTTACTTGAAAACATGTTATTGCTGACATGTTTGGGTATGCTGTTAAAACCAACCAACCAACCAATTTTGTTGTTTCTTTTTTACCAACTATTATAAAATTGTTTTCACTTTCTTTTATAGGTTTATTTGCCAACAGGCAGCGTTTTAACTGTCCAGAAAAATAACAAATTCTTGAATGTCATATTCAAAGCATCTACAATTGATTACAAACATACAGAAGGTAAGAGAAGTCTAAAAGAAAATCAACTGGTTTATTTTTTGTCTTCATCTGAAAATATGAACAAAATTTCAATTAAATAAAAAAGATTCAGGATGGATTCTATGGTGATAAAAACAAATCCACAGAGACAGTCTGGAAAATAGGATAACTGGGTGATGAGAATCATCTTTTGCAAAACATTCTCAATGTGGCTATCATTCATTTACATTGAATATTATTCAGAATTTTGATCATATTTGGGTCTATGTTCTTCCTGATTTAAAACACTTATAGTATTGTGTATGGTTCACAAAATGACCATCATAGGGGCATGTTGCAACATTACAAAATTCTCTGTGAAAGGTTTTCCTCATTTGAAACATTGAAAAAAAAAGAATCATGACTAATGCACAGTAAATACTTTCATTCTTGTAAAAGAGAAATGGACTTACCCCTAGAAAAACATGCTCGTGTGTGCCTAGTATGCCACTCTAACAAGTTTTAAGAACTCACGATCTCAGATTCTCACGAGACCGACGAGACATGTGCAAAGGTCTAAGCCTATGAAAAAGACAGGCAGACAGTCGCAGTGTTCGAAGTGAACTCAAGCATTGCGGTTTGTGAGAGACGATATATCCAGCTGATTGGAAGAGACAATTCAGGAGACATTTCTAAGCTAGAGACAGTCATACGCGAAAAGCATCCTGGATCAAGCTTTCTGACTGTTAAGCGACCCCTGATTACTACAATTCTCTCCTGTGTAACCTTGTATAAGATCTTTTTTATAGAAAAATAAGTCACTGCTATATAACATTTCAGTTAAAAATGCATAAAAATATTTCATTATCATTGTAAGATTTCTTTTTGGACATATATATATATAAGAAAAAGGAATGTAGTATAAAAAAACTAAATTGATATGTTTTACTATAGAGTATTTTCTTTAGAATTCCGAGTGTAAAATCTGTCAATCTGATTTTCCATATAATCAGATTTAATTCCAAACCTATATATATATATATATATATATATATATATATATATATATATATATAAGGCTAGGAATGAAAACTGATTATCTAGAAAATCATATATATATATATATATATATGATTTTCTAGATAATCAGATTTCATTCCAAGCCTTACCTATATATATATATATATATATATATATATATATATATATACACTATTTATTTGCATAAGTATCATTTACTTAATTGATGACTATTAACAAAGGACCTTCTTAACCATTATCCTACCATGGAAATTTATAATTTTTGATGAGCAGGTAACTTTACTTGAGGATGACCATAGAATTGGTCATTAGAATTCACCACAGGTTATTTTGGAATGAAAACTATTGTTTCTAGCTAAATAGAAATGTAAGGATATAATTAATATCTCCCTTAGATAATTTGCATATTATTTAGGGCCTAATAGTGGGTCATGTGACAGTCCCAGAAACCAATTTTCAACCTCTTTTTGCCTTTGGTTTTTGATCAGTAGAGACACTGTCTCTGACTCTGCCAGGGAATGATTAAGACACATGGCTATATAATTCCCACAATCATCAAGTAAGCCTTTTTCCATTTTGTGCCCCATTCATTCGGCCTTGTGCCACATCGAAGCAAAGAGCTTCATAAATTACTATATACTGAATGTTCATGGAACAATATATGTATAATCTTAACTATTGTGCATTCTTTCTTTTAAATCACTGGTATGTATATTTTATATATTAAATATCAAATGTTTACAAATTAGACTATCTTGATATTCCTGTTTATTCAGGTTTTTGTATATCAGATGCATGCTAATGAGAATGGGGACTCAACAAAAATATCTTCCTTACTATCATACATTCCCATAAAAAGAAATGAGTTGATCTCGGAATGGGATCTCCAAAAACTTTAATCATTTTAATCCCAAAAAGAATTCCTGCTTAGTTTTTTATCCAGAAGAATTATCGACATAAAAACCTTTTTTTTTTATGTTTGTCGAAATTTTTTCAATAACCTTTAAGTTTTGATTAATTTTTTTTTGGCAGAACAACAAATTCAATAAGAATTACCAAACATAAAATATAAGTATTAAGCTGCAAAAATAAGAATTATTGAAAATCAATGTTCTGAACAGATTTATTGAATTCGGTTGAATGTTTTTATTCTAACAGATCTCTCCTCTCCCTTATGATCCTTGGTTGCCATGGTTTACATTCAGTCACTGGAGACAAGTTATCAGTCAGACAAACTTTGTTAAAATTTTGTTCTATTTATACCAAAAGAAAATATAGATCTTGAAAACATTTTTAAAATAATCTGTGAGGAAAAGAGTGAAAACAATTTCTTCTGTAATGTTTCAGGTCTCTGTGGTGTTTTTGATAACCAAAGAGGCAACGAATTACGTTTCCCAAATGGTACCATCTATAATAGCAATGCACGTCGACCAAAGCCATTTTCTCTCAGTTGGAGGTGAGTTCTTACAGAAAATCAAAAACGTATTTTCTTTTTATCTTAAGGTGTATCATAATCTCAAATTCATATTGTGTACTTGTGAATACTGATGGTTTGAAAGATGGATAAGTTTGAATAGACAACTAGAAGAATGGATTGATCTTGCAACCTATTAGTTTATTCGGATGACATGCTTAGTATTTTTTTATCATGGCATCTCCCTTGATCGGTGACTTGGGGAAGCTAATTTCCTCTCCAAGTAACATGCATTATGTTTTGAAAGGTTTAAAACTATTTAATTTTCAACTTTAGATTTATCAAACCCCACATTTATCATATATTCATATTCAAATTTGGAACTGCTTTTGGCAGAATTAATGTATAGTTAAAAATAATTACTTTCTAACAATATAGAAAGTTGTATATAAATTTATATTACAACAGTCTGGTTTTGATTTGTTATTGTTGATTGCTATAAAGACAGCACATTGAATCAAGATTTTCTGTTTTATTTTTGTGTGTACTTATGACAAGCTAAAAAAACATCTCCACATTAAAATAAAAAGATTACTACTTACTACAGAAAATAATGATGATTTAATTTTTTTGGAAAGAAAAGTATATTTTTTTTACATCTTTATATGGACATAATTATTTTTTTTTTATAAAATAACCATATTATTTCATGGATATCATTATTTAATAAAAAAAATGATTAATCTTTTCATTTCTTTTTCTGTCATGAATATCTCATACTTTATAACAAACAAAATATTTTTGTTAAATCATATTTATGTCCAAAAATCATTTAATGAAAGACTTGTAATTATTAGAAAATTTGAAGAAGTGCAAGAAAAGCAAATTATTATTATTGTTACATCAGGAGTTTGACTTATTACAAAGCAGTTCCTCTATTTTATTTGCAAATACAATACAAATTCTATAGATTGGAAGTGACTAAACATCAAGTTTGACTGCCTTCAGTGGCTTATAAATGAATAAAGATATTGTGACGGCAAATTGAACTAAAATCCCAAAATGGGACTTTATTTTCGCACGTGTGAAGACGGGGCAGGTTGGCACTTGATCCCCTACAGAAATAAGTCCTGTTCAGAGTTCTTTTCTCAGGCAGATAAGAACTGGCATATTACGTGAGGGAATAATGTAAGGCCAGACTGACCGCCGCTGGCAAGGGGTTCCAAATTTCACACTATCACACACCCACCAGGTCGCTTTCTTCTTTCCCCGAGATAATGGAAGAAAGTGAGCCTATAGGTCTTAATTGTAATAATATTAATATTGCTACAGTCGGCAACTCAATTTCCCGTGTGATACTTTAGGAATTAAGAGGACAGTTCTAAGCAAGATAATACAAGGCGAATAGAAGCTGAAAGGAAAGCATGGAATAATAACATAGACCACATGGTAAAGTTAAAATACATAAGTTCTTTACTACGGTTATATACATATATATGTTCAAAGTGTCAAAAATATGTAATAGGATAGTCCATGAATATAAATGTCTTTTCTTGGCTTTTATCCTTTTCCAAATTGAGAGAGAGTGGTAAACAAAAATTTGGGTGTAAAGGGAAAATGTCCCAAAGTTACTTATCTTATTTTTTTGACGGGGTTCCACTGGAGAATTTCTCTTCTTTCACGGGCTAATAGACTTGGTACTGTTTTTAATGCTGGCTTGAGAGACTCCGGTCTCTCATGTCTCAGTCTTTTGTCTTTAGCCCGGAGTGAAATGGCTATCGTCCGTCTGCCACGAGACTTGTCCAAAAACTATTGTTGAGGGGAAGGGAACCCCACTTCCGTTTTGGGGTCCCCCCACCAATCATTTGGCTTCATTTTCTCCTTCCCCTTCCGATGTCCGGCGACCCAAGGTCACTTAGGTGCAAACATCTGTGTGACCCCCATTCATTTCTAACGGTCACTTTTTGACTGCTAGATAATTTTAGTTCAACGGGGAGAGGGAGTATCCTTCCCACCTCCTCAATTCTGTGAGCCATCACGTGACAATATATAATATTATAAGCTCATATACATATATGCCAGCTATCTTGAATAATAGTTTTAAAAGTTATCCTATCTTGAATTTGATTGTTTTCTTTTATATAAATTTATTGTATTGACTTCTTAAGTAAGTTTTCATTTCTAACATGAATTTATTTGTTTTTTGTTTGTTTTATTTTGTTTTTTTTGGGGGGAGGGCTTCTTTTTTTTTGTTATACTTAAATTGTTAACATTGTTAACAATTGTTTTAGAATGTTTTGTCTTATTCCATGAAGATAGAATTTAAAATCATTTTTAATCTAATGACAGAGTGAAGACTGAAGATACACTGTACAATGGTTTCTGTCCAGATGGCAATAAAAAAGAAATGAAAATTAGTTACTGCCAATGTGTAGAAAATCAGAAAAGCATATGTGCTCCAAGTTTGGACATTCTTGATTGTGGCCCAGGAGTAAAGCAGAATCGTAGAAGGAATAGAAGAGGTAAGGCAAAATTTCTTATTTAAATTATTATAAAATTGGTTTATTTTTTTGTAAAAATTTTTTTTTCGAGATGATGATGATGATGATGATGATGATGATGATGATGATGAAAATATTTCTCTTTTAACATTTACACCTCCTTAATTGGCATAATGGTTAGAGTGTTCACCAGTGGTCCGGTAGACTGGGGTTCAATCCTTGGTCAAGTCATACCAAAGACTTAAAAAATGGTACTTGATGCCTCCTTGCTTAACACTCAGAATTATAAGGTATAGATAAAGGGTAAATGGAACAATACAGTGAAAAGAGTTGCACCCTCCCCTGAGAAAATAATCACAAGGGAGTAGATCTGGTGAGTAAGCCATCCACAGGATACCATCACATAGATGAACCTCTCTGAAAAAAATTTTCTGAACTTCAGTTCCATTATGACAACTGAAATGACATTGCTGCTGCTGCCCAAAACATATATACATCCTATCCACTCATTTGTGCCTACATAGTGGCAATTTTAAATCTGGCAGATCAATCTGACAGCTCCTTAGGTGCATCCAAATCAGGTAACCCACCAAAAAAGATAGATCAGATAAAGTAAAGGACTTGATATCCTATAAGAAAATATGGAACAGATAAAGTTAAAGGTTGATATCCCATAGGAACAGATAGACCAGATAAAGTTAAGAGTTGTCATCCCAAAAGAGATAATAGATCAGATAATCAATGGATGATATCTTACAAAAGATAGCAGATCAAATAAAATCAATAATTAATATCTTACAAAAGAAGCTAGCATTTTAGATCAATTTGATTGTATAAATTTCTGGCTGATATCCCACAAGAGAAGATAGCAGAACTGATAAAGTTAATGGCTGAAAAAATAAAAGCTTCAAAATTCTGCTAATAGTAATTCCTGCAAATTTTAATTCATTTAATAAAATTATTTGTCTAAATTTAATGTAATAATTAATATAATGAAATCTTCTGAATTTGTTTAGATTATTGAATAAAGATTCTTGTCTGTTCAAAAATTGCGGAGGAGGGGATCTCATTTGAAAATATCTCTATTTTTTTAAACTAATATATATATATACACACACACACACATATATATATACATATACACACACACACACACACACACATATGTATATATATATATATATATATATATATATATACACACCCACACTAACTTTATAGATTTATTGCTACTTTATATATTGCAACTATATTATTTATTGCCACAAAACATAGGACTATAGATTTATTGCTACTAACTTAATAGAACTATGAATCTGTGGAGATATTTTAAAAAGCAAAATAATAGAGAATATAATAATCTTAATTTCTAATAAATGCATTCATTTTGTTTTTTCTGTTTATTTAGGTAACAAAGACATCACAGATATTTTAATTGAGAAAGCTAAGACTCCAGACAAGTGTGAAACTGAACAGCCACAAATAAATTTCCAGTATAATGCTACCTACATTTCTGTTGTAAGTTTTTTTGTGTTTTTTTTTTTAAATTTACACATTTTTGTTTGTATTTAAATCAAGATTTAAATTTTTGGTAGTGTCTGTACCATTATGACATCTTTTTCATCAGTATTACATTATGATGTTTTAATTACATTGATTTTATGTACTTGCTTATTTAATTTGAAAATCATGGTACACTCTGAGCCAGCTTAGAAGACAATGACCAGGATGCTTTACTTCTACTGTCATCAAATTCATCTGGATAGACTACCTACTTTCCTTTCAGGCTGGTATCAAAGTGTGAAATCTGTTCATCTCCCTCATTCATGTTTTTGCTTTTGAGCAAAGACAGAAAAAATGGTGAGCCTGACTCTGGGGATTTAAACCTTGTGACAGCACTTTATCAATTGCATCAAAGAAAAGGTTTAGAGTCATCCGACACCTGCATGACATTGGTAACAGAGGTTTGGACAATTTTTGGCCTCCTCTTTACGTATGGATATACTCCTCTTTATAAAATGACCCTGTATCTTATACAAGGAAATACACTTAAATACTATTGTTTCCTCCCTACTATGATAATATTTGTGAGGACTTATAGATTAATGCTGAAACCACCAGTTCCCTAGAGATCACTGAAGTTAAGCTTCAGTGAACCTGTTTGGTACTTTGAGAGAGCACCACTTAGGAATAGCAGGTACCATAAGCAATCTGAATCCTGTGTGCCCATCAAAGTAAAGCATATTTATTTCTATGGAAACTACACCTGATTCAGTAAAAGAACATTATTGGATTGAGCAAGTTTTCAGCTACAAAGAACTATTTTTCTATGTAATCATAATTGATTCTGCATTTTCACCAGTGATGAACAAGAGTCTGTGTGCCATACTTGTGAAAATCACTAATAGAAGTGATCCAATTTTTTACAACAAGAATGGATAGTATCATTGTTCGGAAAATCTTATCTCTTGTAGTCCATTTTTTATCCAACTGATTTGTAAAGGTTAGCCAGTCAAGGAAGTCTTCATTTGACAGCTATGTTGTATGTATCTTGTAACTCACATTCCTATCACCACTGCTTAAATGCATTATCTATCATGTAACTGTAATCACATCCACTTTTTGGTCACCACCGTAAACATTCAGTAAGTGTTGATGAATATCATCAGGTATAATTTTTTTTCACTTGAAGGAATTCAATGATACATATCTGCTTTAATGTTGTACACTATTTTGCCAGATTGCTGTTCAGCTATAAGATAAAAAATACAGGATTATTGGCAGTAAGGTTCAATCTTCACTGCCACACTACCAACAATATCCACTTCTCACAGTGTAAAAAATATAATGGTATAAAAGGAATTACTTTTGGAGTGACCCTCTTACAAGCATGGCTCTTGTTCACAATTTGCAAAAAATGCATAGCTAATGGTGATGGCTATATGGAAAAATAGTGTTTTGTAGCAGAAAATGGTGTTATTATGCTTCTTGTATTTGTTTTAGCTTCTTTCATGAAAATAAATAGGTGGCTTTACTTTCAGAAGGTTTCTCAGCTAATTTAACAATTTGCACTTGTTTACCTTTTGATTGACATTTCTCTCATTTCCTGATTTGTTTGAATCCAAATTTGGTTGCCAAGAATTTATAAATTCTATCAATTATTAATTATGCAACATTTTTTTCTCCTTAGGATAGCCAAAGTAATATCACAGAAGAAGAAGCTATTAATTACTGCAGGAAATTTGTTCTGAATACAAATGCAGGCAAAACATGCACCCAAGTGACCAATCTCAACATCCAAGGAATAGTTAATTCTTGTGTTGCTGATCTTAAGGTTGGTTATTTTATATTTTATATTTATCGTAAAATTGTAACATCTTTTTTATGTTTACATAACCAACATAAAAGATTTATCATTGATGAGATGCATTTTATTTAGTTTCATTTTTTTTAATTTTATGTACTAATATTAAATTAATAGTGTACACATGCTGTCAAAAATACAACGATATAGTTTCAAGTAACTATTCTTATTTTAATTATAATTGTTTGCAGACTGTTATATCATTTCAAATATTTATTTATATAGTTTCAATTAATTATTAATAATAATCCTTTTAATTATAACTTCAAGCAATTATTCTTAATACAAATAATTTGCACACAGTTATATGATTTCAAATATTCTTTTCTAATATTAATAATTTTCAAATGTATCTGTTTGAGCTGAACTGCTGGTATCTAATCGAGTTCCAGCTATGAGTCAAATAGATCCTTTTGAAAATTATTAGTATTTATAGGAACATTTGAAACTATATAACTGCATGCAATTAGATTATTATTATTATCATTGATATTAATAAATCAGAATTGGTACTTGAAACCATATAATTGCTTGAAAAAAGTCTGACTTCAGCTTTAAATAACTCAACAGCCAACCTGTCTACACGTCTCACAAATCTGTTATTAATGTCAAATAGGAATACTTAATACCAAGTATCTGTAAGAAATTTGAAGTTATGATTGTTTACAATGGATTATTATGAGTTACTTTAAACCATATAATTGTGTGTAAATTATTAGTATTAGTAATAGATAGGAAATAGTAATAAAAAGAATACTTAAATAATTAAACCAGTTACAATTGCATGAAAAGAAAAAATTACACTGGTTTTTTGATGCCAAAAAGCAAAACATGTTTTTAAGCTAATTTGATGGTATTGATTCTGAAAAATGACCTTAGTTTTTCATGATTAGCTCCAATTTTTACTGTGCTGTAATTGCTCACTTTTGGAAAAAAGATCAATTTACGATCTCAACAGATCACAAAATTTAGTTAATAAAGTTGGTCGAAGTGCATCAGTTTTTAGGTAGGCCAAGCAATTTATATCAGCTACCTGAAATAAACTATTTTTATCAGGAAAAAGTGTTTTTGAGTCAAAAAATTTTAAATTGAAGTCCTAAATTTTTCCAGTTTATCACCAAAATTCAAATTAACTGATAAACTTTATCAGTAATACACTTTCGTAAATCTGATAATTGAGGTGACATAAAAAAAATGAAACCCTAAAATCTTCTGTTTGATATTCATAAATTTATCCCATCACTACAAAAGGAAACCAAGCACATTGAGAGCTTTTGTTTTCACAGTTGGAAAGAAACTCCAACTAAAGACATTTCAATTGAATGGCACCAGGAAACTCATTAAGGATGATGAATTTGTTAATTCAATGAATGAGTTGGAATTATGCACTTGGATATCGTTTGTTGACGTGGAAAAAAACCTCTTAGGCCAAAGCCAAAAACAAGGAGTTAGTGGAATATCTGTTTAAAAATCTACAGGACATTGGCATTAATATTAGTATTAAGGTTCATTTTTTACATAGCCATCTCAATAATTCTCCTGATAATTGTGGCGATGTAAGTGATGAGCCAGGAAAACAATTTCATAAGGATATCAAAACAATGGAAGAGTGTGATACCAGGGATGGTGAGACAAACAAATGATGACTGACTATTGCTGGAGTATCAAAAGAGAACTTAAATAAAATTGAACATGAAAGACAATCAAGAAACAGAAAATCTTTATTTTAGTTCTTATGTTCTTAAAGGTTTTATTTCTTCTTTTAATTCATTAAATGATTTGATGAAAATACTTCTTGGTCTTTGTATATTCAATTGTATTATCTTTAAAAACTGATTCTTATTGCAAAAATTGCATTTCTCAATAAGCAAACCAATATTTGTTGGTTTAAATATGAATTGAGAGGTTTCTATGATTTTCCTTTGAGAAATATTGCCATTAGTCAATATCATATATACAAAAAACAAATGAAAAGAAATACTTTTTGCCAAAAATGAGGCATATCTATAAAGCAAAAATGGCAGCTAACCAAGAAAAAGTAAGATCATTGTCAAATTCAGCACCCTCAAATTAAGTAAAAAACCTGAAACCATATATTTATGTGCAAATTATTAGTATTAGATTGGAGTACTTGAAACTATATAACTAAAAACAAAAGATGATTTTTGAATATGAATACTTACTTGAAGGCAAATAATTGCTTGAATTATTACTCTTAGAAAAAATACTTGAAACTATATAACAGTGTGAGAATTATTTGTATTAGATTGGAATACTTGATACTATATAACTGTGTACAAACAAATGATTATAGATAGATTTTTAAAAAGTACAATTCAAAAATAAATGAAATGCATCATAGATATGATTACAATCTAAAATTCATAAATGAATCAAATTTCCACATTAAGTAACTCATAAAGAATTGATATACTGTTAAACAAAGCCAAATTATCTTAAGAGGGTTTTATGACATCTAAGGACTGGGTTAATTATTCTTGTTAGCAAAATTTGCTTATAAAATGAACTTCTTAGTTATCACTGCATAGAAAAACCTATGCAGGATCATCATAATGTATTTATGTTTAAACTGTATATTAATTTTTCTTGAACTTTTTACAGCTAACTGGTGATTATATTTGGAGCACATCTGCACTGAATGACCTGAAAGAAGATTGTCTCATAGAAATTGTTACAAATACAACTTTATGGAAGAAGACAGAGGATGGTGACACAACATTGCCTGATACCATTGTCAAAACTCTATGTATAAATGATTGTAATAATCAAGGAAAATGTGTAGATGGTAAATATATGATTTAGAATATTGATTCTCTTTTTTTTAAATGAGAAAAGAAAGTTTAATAAAATATTATAAAAATAAGAACATTATAACACACACACTCATTCATGTGAGCATATATATATATATATACACACACATTCGTGTTTACATTCACACATAGTATTACCCATAAATAAGTATGCTCCTAACAACTGTTTTTTAAAAAGTTAATTTTCTTTAAATCAAAGTTACCAATATTGTATTATTTCTGATGGAAATTCCAGAAATATATATATATATATATATAAGGGATGTTGTTTAGTCAGTGGTCAGGAAAGAATATATGAAGGCAAATTGATAAAACTGAGATGTCATTTTATTCATTTTCCTTTTTCTTCTGTTTATATATCCACTGGGCCATTGGCCTAATAAGTAGAGTGTTCGCCAATGGTCCAGGAAACTGGGGTTCAGTCCCAGGTCGAGTCATACCAAAAGCTCAAAAAATGGTACTTGATGCCGCCTTGCTTAACACTCAGCATAATAAGGTAAGGCTCAAGGGTAAAGTGGAGCAATCCAGGGAATGGAGTAGCATCCTCCACTACAACTTGGTGTAGTAGCTATTGAGAAGGGAACCTTCAGGTCACCCTTGACTAAGGTCGCCAACTTTTTTACTATATATATATATATATATATATATATATATATATATATATATATATATGTGTGTGTGTGTATGAATGCAAATGTATATATAACATCAGCACCTATCACATACATATATATACATATAGAGGGAGAGATAGAAAGAGTGACTAAAAAGTCTACACCGGATCAATAACAGGAAGTAATCTTACACACGTGCACACACACACATACACACACATATATATATATATATGGTATCACCCCATAAGTGCACCCATAACAATTTTTATAAAGCATTTTCTTTTAAACCAAAGATACCAGGATTCAATTATTTTAAGTGGAATATTGCACAACTAAAATTGATATTATTAGGTATTATTTATTGCCAAACTCTATAGCATTGAAACTTTGAAACCAAAAATAAAATTGCTGAAATGTATATAAGGAATCTTCTTATTTTTTGGACAGCTACATATTCACAGTATGACTAATGGTGAGGCTACATATTCACAGTATGACTAATGGTGAAAGCCTAATTAAAAAACTTCACTTCTTCCTAAATAAGGACCACTGTTACAACAGGAACCCAAAGGATTCATAGGCTGTCTAGTATATTTTCAAAGCAACCTGTCAATCTTCATTAATTTGTTCGTTTTGCTTGGAAATTATATTAAATGGTTTAAATAATATTGTATTATCTTTTTTTCAGGTTCTTGTGAATGTTTTGGAGACTTTGTTGGTGCAGATTGTTCCTTGAAGAAAGAAACCCCACCATCCATTACCCTGAATACCACCATTGTTATTGACAACCGTTTTGTGAAAATTCCAAAAATAACTATTGATGGTGAAGGCTTTATTGATACAGATAGTTTGACATGCAGACTAGAAGAGGCTATAGTAAGTCATTTTTTTTCTCTTCCAAAGAGCATAAGCTTATCAAGTCTTCCCTTCTCCCTAAAAAGTATATCAAATCCTATTTATAAAGATTTTTTTTAAATATATCATTGGCAAGAATTGCCTTTCCTATCTTCCCATCTGTACCTTATTTTTTCTTTCATATATATTTTTAAAAAATTTTACATTTTATTTTTATTTTTATTTCTTCATCTCGACTGTTTCACAAGTTCATCTCACAAATGAAAATAGACTTACTTTTAAAAAATAGATCTACTTTAGAAAATACACCTCTACTTCTGAAAAATATTTTAAGATTGATAGGAAACACTTGTGTTGTACCAGTTATCCTCATAAGAAACGTATTTGATGAGTTCAAATCCTGGATGAGGATGTTTCACTTCACACTAATGCCCTTGGGGAAGGCATGAATTTCTCTCATCTCCCTTCAGCTATGAGTAAACATTAGAGCAGGTCTTGATAAAGCAATTGATCAACATAAAGGAAAACTTTTAAGATTGCTACGGAAATAACATTTCTTGTGAGTCTCAGTGGTGTAATGTCTAAAGTGCTAGATTGCAGCCTCAATGTAAGTCAGTTCAAACTCCAGATGTGCTATTACATTCACTTTCAGATTAATACCCTCAGGAAAGGTATAAACCTCTTAATCCTCCCGCCCCAGCTATAAGTTAAATCATATCACTACTGCTCTTCTACAAGGATAGCTTTGGCATTAAATAACCCATGAAAATTGATATGCCATTGAACAAAGAACCCAACCAACCAACCAACAACATTGTATCAGGTCAAGTTTATCACTTAAGTTATACTCACTCTTTCTCTCCATCAAGGAATAATTATTTGATGATACCAGAAAGTAAATGGTTCCTTGCTCTGTACATTATTTGGGTTGTTCTGAATTTTACCAGATCCATAAATTTCAAGGCATTTGAGACTCTAAAAACAATGTATTTTTGTGTCCACAATATCCAACCTTATTTACAATCCTTATGGTTTTTTTCTACAGCATTCATAAAGGTAGTAAAGGGCTTTTGAAAGCATTAGCCCAATGCTTTTTAGAAATAAAGTTTTTTTTTATCGTCAAAATCATAGATTAATAATTAATAGAATAAATCAATTGACAAAGTTCTTATTGATTGTTATGATCAATGAAATTATCACAGAAAAATCTTTAGTGAAATTATTTTATAGTACATGTCGGGTATACTTTTCTAATTAAGAAACCTGATACCCATCTATATACTGAGAATGCTCATCATTATCTAACAGGAACTGTGCTTTTAAGAGTGATTTGTCTATGTTACCTATTTATGATGCCTCCAGTCACCTTGTATGGCATAATAGTTAATGAGCTAGGCTAGCAGAATAGTGAGTTTGGCTGTTATTTGGTGCTCCATACTTTTAATCTTTTACCATAACTTCACTAAATTTAGTCAATAAATATCTATAAGATAATTAAGATTAATGTATTAGATATAGTTATTTACTAAGCTTAGTTTAGTTGTGGTACAAGGCCATCAGTATGAGGCTCCTAATGAGAATCAAACTCACTTATAATGGTCTGCTAATCTAGCTTGCTAACTATAAGACCACACAATCAGATTCTTGTGTCAGACAGAAATTTTTTTCCAATCATTCTTAACTCTTTGAACCTGTAACCCTTGGTCCTCAAACAACTTGATCTCTAAAATTTTACAAAAATCCATCCCAAAAAACTGCGTTCAAACTTTTATCCAGGATGTGCAGACATCTTTATTTAAAGATATCCCATAATTCCATTAAAAATGGCTCTAAAAGGTTGTTATATTAAGTCTTTCATTATTAGTATTTGATGTGATCTAACTTAGCATAAAATATTGGACTGTGATGGTTTATAGTAAAACAGCACTCAGCTTGAAATATTTCATTCTGCTTTTAAAGTCATTACTATCAAAACTAAATTTTATTTCTTTGATATTTTACCAAAAATTTTCTCCATTTTTAAAATTCTTTTCCAGAAAACCAAGTCTCAATTTACTAAATCTGGCAAATACAGCTATATTCAAGCTCAATACATATCAGAAGAACAGGTTATTTGTACCTTGAATGGGACAGACTCATTCTTTATCACAATTAGTAATGATAAGAAAGCATGGTCAGTCAGTATTTTGGTCATCCAGTTTAATTCAGTCTGTGAAACTTGCACACCAGAGAAATGTCAACCAAAGGTGAGTAAAAATTATGTCAAATAATGACAGAAATTTTAAGTTTTGAATTATTATTTTATTATCATTTCAGGAATACAAATGATTACATTCATATTTCTTCTCTTATAAAAATGGGATTTATTTGCAGGTATTTTCCTGTAACCATTTATAAGAATAAAAGTTTATATTTCTAAGATTTAGTAATGATTCAATACACTTTCAGAAAGTATTAGTGTCTTTCTTATACACCAATGTACTTCAACTGGTGTCCACATTTTGGTTATTATAGTCACAGTATTTTGGACAATATACTCTCTGGCCCATTTTTGGTGTCTATTATAATTGCCAATTGTAACAAATACCTGAAAAAAAGCTAGGGAGCAAAATAACCAAAACTTTGTAAATATAACCAAAATAAGGATACTAGTCCAAGTCTATCAGTGTATAATTATAATTCCTCATCTCAGAAAGGCAAAAATTATAAATCTCTCTGAATAATCTTTATATAAACAGTTGAAATAAACAATTCAAATAGAAATATTAATCAATAAAATAAATCTTATAATTCAGTAAATTCCAATCTGTCTGTACAGCTAAAACTTCACCATTTTTGGATGAATTTCAATCAAACTTTCATTTTTAATCATGCCTGGAAAGATTTTAAATTGTACAAGGAGACCAGGCCCAGACTGTTTTTTAAGTGGGATCTGTCTTAGACCCTTTATGACCATTTACCTCACTGTAAAAGGGTGTTCATCTTATTCTGAACATCATTCACCCACTGTCTTGGTAATCTTTACAAGATGCAGATAACTTTCTCTTTCTCTATATGCGCTTAGACTATCTCTGCTACAACCTGATGCAGTGCTAAGAAGGAATCCTTTACATCTCAAGGATTACTCAACCTAAAAATAAAAAAGGTTAGAAATTCAATCAAAAAAAATTATGTTAATACCTTTCAAATCTGGAAAATAATAAAATTAAATATTTCATCAAAATATTTCTTTTCCTTTTAAAATATGCTGAATATTCTCTTGCAGAGAGATAAGACCTCCACAAAAAGGGGTGGGGGTATAACACTAAACTGCATCTTATGGTGAGGCTCCTGTTCCAGTGGTCTGGGCAATGTGGAATACTCCATTGCCATCACTCCCAGGTCAACTCTGACCCAGAGTGGCCATATCTGTTAGGGTCCCATCTATGGATCAAATAGATCTGTTTAAAAATTATTCATATTTGATCAGACCATGTGCAAAAAAAGTTAAGATACTACACAAAAAATGTAAATTTGAATGTACAAGAAATGCAATTCTCTAACCTCTTGGCATAAAATAATACCAGTTGGGTTGACATGTTATTAAAATCAGTCAAAATATTTCTTCATTTTTAGGACTTTTGACCTCTGAACAAATCCAAAGTTGTGTTTCGTTAGCCACACTCTGGCTGAACAAGGCAGTAATGTGTTATAAGAAAATGAAAAAACAAATAAAATTTCCTTTCAATAAAAGAAAATATTATCTTAAATTTTGATAAAAGTGACTCTACATCTTTTATTTTAACCATCTTAAAAATTCTATGTGTTGTTAAAAGTAATGCAACTATGAAAAACTGTAATTATGTCTATACTAAAAACATTCTTAGGCACTTCAAATGATGTAATAGATAGAAATATAAGCTAGCAGATCATCTCTTTTAAATTTAGTCCTCACTGAGTGCCCCACACTTCTGGGCTTGTACTAAGCTAGATAAATAACTACTTCAATTTCTTTTCTTTAGAATGATATTTGTATCATTGGTGGAAAATGCTATGATGATGGTGCTGTGAATCCAGATGATGCATCTGCCAAATGTAACATAACCAAATCCAAAACAACTTGGACTAAAATAAATTGTAAGTAGACACAGATGTATATTTCACAAATTCAAAACACATACAAATATTATTCAAAGATTTCAGATGTCTGATTCCTATTTTATCATCTTGCTCTTGTTTAGAAATGTCTCACCTTAAAACCCTAAGATGTTACATACAGATCTAGCCCTAGGGTTCTTGGGCACAATGGGCAAGTTAAAATTTTGTTCCCTTTTTCTTGTCATGAATTAATGACCTGAATGAGTAGTAATAAAAAAAAGAAGATAGCCTCTAAAAATTAATATGAAAGAAAATATTTATCAAATTTAATGGTTGAAAATGCATTTAACTTAGTTTTTTGGCTTTCCGGCTTGGATGAAAGTCTTGTATCATCTATTCATCTCCTTCAGCTGCATTCTTCCCTCAGATGTGATAAAAACCTAAAACAAGACTGATCTCAGAAATTCAAACTCTCTGGTAGTACTTCCTCCACTGCTCCAAAGGTTAAGGTTAGCATGGTCCAATGATAATGTGGTGGTGGTGATGGTGGACATGGGAACTTGGGCTAATTTTAGCTTTGCCCATGTATACACAGATGAGACCTCTCTTTTAACTATGGTTACGAGCTTGTAGCATATAGGTGAACTGCAGGTTCAAAATAAAAAAGGAAAGGTAGAATCCTTTCTTGAAATTCACTCAGGGATTTTGAAACAAGGGATTTGACAAAAAACAGACACAAAATAACAGATGTCTAGAATACAAAATTTATTTTAATTCGATAACAAAGAATAAAAGAAAAGGGGAAAGGAAAAAAACATATATTCCAATTAAGGGGAAGGAGTCATTAGCAATAAAAGATATCAGTGTACATTTCCATTTGACTGACCCACAAAAACACATATCTGCCTTGATGGGGTTAAATTAAAGTTCATTGAAAATTTCAGCTTGCATAGAACCATATCTTGCCTGGGGTCAGTTGCAGTGGTTGACAAAATGTTTTTTTGAGTTTTTTTTTGTTAGTCAGCTTCAGTCCCAAAACTCCTTTTCATCACTGATATATTTTCATCTTTGGTTGATGAAATATGTCATCTCATATTCTTTCTTTACAATGAACAATGTTCTCTTCATTTGGTGATGGGGACACAAAATAGAATCAGATATATTCATTGTCCAATCTATATTCTCAGAGGTCAAACTGGAAACTGAAGAAAATAATCAAATTTTGTGTATGACATAGCAATGCATCCAGGTTGAATTTATGGTCACACTGAAACACCATTTTAGATCAAATCCACAGGTGGGGATTCACTGGGTTTGCCACGAGCAAACAAAGGTGGTTGAAAGAAAGAAAAGGACAAGGGACAGAGAGACAAGGGTTTAATTGTAGGATATGCTTACTCACAAATTCAACATTTCATTTCATTTTCATCCAAACCTATCCTATTCCACTCACCTAGCGAAATTGGGTCACTGAGTTCATGTTAGGTGCTGGTGTCACACTGTGTGTTGTATACAGTGGGAATGCAGTTAAAGTCGGACAATTGTAATGAAGTGACCACTTTCAACTACCAGAGAACATGATACCCAGCTGTGTGACCAGTAACATGAGAACTCTTGTTGTGGGTATGAAAAATGGTCACATGCAAGAGTTGGAGATTTTTTTAAATAAGTCAGCCAGTTAGTAACCAGCAGAAGACAAGTAACAACATATATTTCAGGGCTGGTAAAACTGCCCCCACTTACTGGGTGGAACCCTATGTTTTTTAAAACAATAGGATTTTTCCTTCATCAACTCAAGCATACCACTTCATGTTTCCTTGTTTTTTGAGATTGGTCAAACCCCAATAATAAAGTGAGTAGTATTTTTCTGTGACCACATGTCTGACTTTTTCCTTTTTCCTGATGTGAACTTGTTTCTTCATTTCATCTTTGTCAACTTTCTTCAAAATTCCACAACACCATACAATGCTTTTGTCTAAAAATAAATAAAAGATGCTACATTTCAATATATTGAGCATTATTATTTGGTTTTCTTTTTTCAGCTTCTACAATCCCAATCCAAAGACTTGGCTTCCTGAAAATTATTGGTAATATCATTGTGACCAAAATGTTCAACATAACAGTTGTTGGTGATATAAAAATTGTGACTGGTGCTTTTGGAGGCAATGCTCTGAAGTTGGGAGGTAATGGTCAGTTTGTAGATATGGGCAAGAACCTTGCCTGCTTTAACAATATGGACACTTGCACCACTGGACTAACTGTAAATTTCAACCTAAAGATTCTTCATATTACAGATGGTATGACTATTTTTGATAATGGTGGCAACAACCTAAAATCATATGGAAGCACAATGTGGGTGTCAAAAGGTTTCCTCTTTCTCACAGTAACCACCAAGACCAAACAATGGGTGGTTAAAACAAATCAGTTTCAAGTTGGGGTATTCGTAAAAATTAACTTCAGCTGGAGTTCATCCCAAGGTTTGATACTGATGTTTGATGACAAGATTGTAGCCAGCACAATAAAATTTATCCATCGTACTATCCGAGGTATAGATAGTGGAAATATGACCATTGGTAAACCCTTCGGAAACGGAAAATTTGCTCAGATCATCATAGGCTCTTGGTCAATCACCAAGGCAACCATTGCTACAATTATGGCAACCAAAATTAAAACAGGTGAGTTGCTTTGTTTTTTTAATCATCAATTTAAAATGATTGATAATGAGATGATGAGGACAAAATATCAAATTTCAAGAGAAAGTAAATTTTCTTATAAGAAATTAGACTTAGGTTAATGTTTTGTATATTTTTATTTGCTTTGTCAAAAATAATTATTCTGATGGTGGAGCTTAAAATACACTGTATCTTTTAAAGAGGGATAAGACCGTCCCTCACAAAAACAGGTATGTCCTGGGTATGACTCTAAATTGTATCTGATGGTGAGGCTCTATTTCAGGACATCTGGTGTGTGGGGTACTTCTTCTTTACCAAGCTCAATTGGTTAGGGCTGTAGAATAAACTGACTTCATCTCTGTAGAGGGGTAAGACACCCCACCTCCAACGAGTATCCTGGATATTACATTAAACCATTTGATGGTGAGGCTTCAGCCTTGGATATTTGGGGAATGCCAAGTACCCCTTCATTGCCATTACTCCCAGGTCCATTCTGATCCATAGTGGTAGCACCTGATAGGGTCCTATCTATGGTTCAAATAGAACAAAGTGTACAAACAAATGACTGATATTAAACTGTGACTGTTATATAGCAATACTTGAAACCATTTAACTGTGTGCAAAAAAGAGCTCAGGCTTGTTTAAGAATGTTATCTATATAATGTTTTCAAATCATATATATATTTAATATATATGTATAAACAAGATTTGGCATTAAATAACCTACAATGGTTGATATGCCATAAAACACAACCAAACCTTTTTTGTCATTACTCCCAGATCCACTCTGACCCAGAGTGGTAGTACCTTTTAGAGTCCTATCTATAAGTCAAACAGATCTATTTGAAAATATTTGTATTTGATAGGAATACTTGATGTCATATAACAGTAAATATATTTGTATTAAGAATAGTTACTTGAAGCTATAATTATTTACTAAGGATTATTATGAGTTACTTGAAGCCATGTAACTGTGTACAAACAAATGATTATTATTAAATAGAAAATGTATAATTTTTAGTATTAGATAGGAATACTTAATATTATATAAGCATATGCAAAAAACCTCTTAAGAAACAACTACATAAAAATGTAAATAAAAGTATACGATGAATGCAATTTTCTAACATCTAGGCATAAAATAACCTCAGATGAGTTGTCATACCATAAAAATCAATCAGCCAATCATTGTCAAAAATAAAATTGGCATATTTCTATTCTAAGTTAAGAACTAAAATATTTTTAATATTTCAAGAGTTTTTTGTACAATTTATTTGCTTGCTTGACTAAAATAGCGATTAAATATTTTTCTTTTTAAATTTTTTTTAGATCCTCCCTTTTTCAAGGAACGTCCACTTTTTGAAGCAATTCCTGGAAACAACACTGAGGATGTCTTCTTCTCTTGTTCATTTTCTCCATTAGAAGAGAAGAATATTAAATATGAAGTATCATGGTACTTGAATAACAAAAAGATACAAACCACATCTCCATTTTTGAGCAACAGCAGTCATAGATATCTTGCCACATTAAATACAACAGATATTAAAGCAATAACATATGGTGATATGGTAAGTGTGTTTGTAGCAGGGGTTAATCTTTTTATAAATAAATGAAATATCAATTCAGCCAAATGTCTGTCAGCTATTTATCCTGGAACCAATTCACTATAAAGTTAATTAGAGGCCCAGAGATGTACAATTTACTTTTCTGTTTAGATCATTAAGAAGTATTACATTTACTATCCATTCAGCACATACCAAAAAGAATAATTCTTAGTCTTTTTAATTTAGAAACCAAAGTTGTGTCCTTTTTTCATAACTTTTTCTTTTTTCAAGTTACTTGGAGAAAGGGAACATATTTAGTCAAATCTCCACTCACCAAGAATCAATATTAGCATTCATATACCTGTGATATACTAACACTAAATTAACAGAAGGAAAGATAGGATATATATATATATTTACAAACTCCTCCACATGAGTATGATGTGATACAAGGTCAAGTGGATTTTAACAGGTTTTAATTTAGAGTTTTCCTTTTAGACTGGTTGCCATGCCAAGGTTAATGAGCCTAGTTCGCATACTATTTACCCATAGCTAGTGGGAGAATAGTTGGATCCATACATTTCCTAAGGGTGTTAGTGCTCTGTGAAATGCAAACAGCCATGTCCAGGATTTGAACTCTGGTCACAGTTTCCTTTTCCTACAATGATAAACATTACACCAAGAATGCTTCCCTAGAAAAAAATAGGAGTAGCCCATTTAAGTAAAGTTGGCAACCGTAGTTGAGGGTGACCAAAAGGCTCCCTTTTCAATAGCTACTATACCAAGGTGTAGGGGAGGGCGCTACTCCTTTCCCTGGATTGCTCCACTTTACCCTTGATATGTACCTTATATTGCTGAGTGTTAAGCAAGGCGGCATCAAGTACCATTTTTTGAGTCTTTGGTATGACTCAAACTGGGATTGAACCACAGTCTCCCAGATCATTGGCAAACACTCTACTCATTAGGCCAATGGCCTGGTTATCTCTCCTTTAATAACTTCAATCTTAACTCCTTGGGCCTCAAATAACTTATATCTGAGCTCACAACTTGTGATGTTTCATGTATAAACTTTTTGGACATATTTAGTATATATATATATATATATAGTTCACTATTATATTCAGATTTCACCATTTGCAAAGCATCTTTCAACCTATCTGCCACAGATGATAACTATGATTTTGTATTTTCACTGATATTTGGTTTTAATCTTAGTTGCATTGTGCTGCTTCTGCCTGCTACACGTCCGACTGTCAAGGATTACAAGGCCCAGAGAGAACTAGCAATGTATTTACAGCTGAAATAAAGGTAAGAAAATAAATATTTCATAGATAGCACTTTTTTCTATTTAACCCATTTTATATCAATCAGTTCCCATCCATATATTACAAAAGTTATCATTGAGCCTTTATTTGTGTTTATCATTAACTACAATGTAACAAAAATGACTGTATTTAATCAATTTCTAAACTGCCTGATGATACCTGGATTGGTTATAGATTTAACTGAGTGTAACCCACATTCTCCAATATAAAAGAAACTGGATGCACATTTTTGTTTGAGGAATGAAAAACAAAATGTTTTGTATCTAAAATTGGCATAAGTTATAGTAATTTTAGATGTGCAAGATATAATTCTAGATATAACTTCCAACTTTGTACTTCAAATTAGAAACAGTAACGTTAGGTAGTTGTATCTCTTACTAGGTTTAACTAACCAAAGACAAGCAATATTCACAAAATAAAAGTATAGTGATAAAAACTGTGCCCAATAAGGTTTTACAAACATCTATTTTCTTTATGAAAAGAAAAAAATATTGTTTGGCAATAATAGCTTTCTCTGAAATAAGTTGAACTCATTTCTGTTTGAAGAAATTTTTGCTTATATGATTAATTCAAGAATTTGTACAAAATATTCTCTGTGCAAAGCTTGGTCAGGAATGAAGATTTTTTTTGAATAGTTTGTGTCTTAAAAGATAACCCAGAAATACCTTCTGAGTAGTTGAAAAGGATTCTTTTGCAGATATTGCAGGTCTCTCTTCCTGTATCTTTTGAAGGTTGAATTCTTCTGTTGCATTTAAAAAATTCTTCTTCCAGAATAATCTTCTGGAGAAGAGTTTGTTAAAAATTATTTGAACAGTGGAGATAGAAAATAGTGAGAATTTTGCTTTTCTTGGCTTGTTAAGAAGAGGTGGCTCTTAAAAAAAATGAACATCAATTGTTTGGTTGGTAATGCTTTAAATTAACAAAAGATCTCTTAGGATGATGAGTTCTATATTCTTCTCTTCTGTGAAATCCATTTTGAGATCCTTACTTATTAAGGATACATACAGACCGAAAGTATTTGTGCCAATTCAGTGAATTTTTTTTTTTTTTGGTGGGGAAGGGTCAAATAATTTTTCACCCTACCAGGTTAGGGGTTACAAAATTAAGTTGAATCTATTTCAGACTGCTAAGCTGTGCTTTTTCTGATCCTCATTTTGTGCAAATATTTGACTTAAGGGAAATTATGAATAAAAAAGTTTAGTCACTATTTTTGGCACAAATTCTCTAGTGCTCACTTGCTCACAAGTAAATAGTGATTTGTTTCCTGGTGATATTTTTAGAATAAAGAACTCTTATTACTTTTCATTTTGTGTATGTGAGTGTGAATTTTTAAAATGTTTTATTTCATATTTATTAATACCAAAATTCTTATATAAAAGTTTTACTTTTTCAAACATTTTTTTTTTTAAATTCTTGTATAGTACAAACATAATCAAGTTTCAATGCTCACTAAGCCACGTAATTCTTCAAAACTAGAAATCTTAAAACAATACATATTCATTTGAAGAACACAAAGTTATTATGAATATAAAATAATCTCAAAATTATTATAATTGCTTTTTTACGATTCTTTTTATTTTCTCTTATTTCTCCATTTTACTTCTTTTCTTTCCCCATCAGGTTATTACCCGTGAATTAGAGATTTCTGAAGGTAGTAAACCTGGATACATCAAAGTGAAATCTCTACTGCCACCTCATCTATTCTGTGGAGATAAGGCAGATTCAACTGATTGTGAAGTTATTGTTTATGCCAAACTTAAAATACACCAGAAAGACTTTTACTGCAATGAAGATGTGATTCCTCAAGTTGTTTTTGGTGTTGTTTCTAGAACAAATGATTCTGCAACAAATTTCAAACCATGTGGATTTTATATCACTACCAAGAACTGGTGGTCAGTATTGTCCATACCAGTAGTGGGTACCATTGATGGTCTGAGAGATAGAAAACAGAAACGTATGGTTACCATCACTATTTCTGTGAATAAGGCAACCAAAGTTGAACGCACAGCTGAAATCGGAACTGTTAAAGTAAGTATTACTTATTCTTTTGAATATATCATTGTCAAATCAACCCTGAACCAGGGATTTTGACCACCCAATGCACAAAGTATCAAAAACTGGTCAAATATGTTTTTTCTGGTATCTCACTGGCTATTGTTGTTATCCGATCAATAGGACAAATGGTGATTGAAACATGGAAATCTTTTGAATCTTGTATTTAAGAAATCAATGTCATTGTGCACAAATTAAATTATTTGTATTCATGTTTGGTATTGAGTATATTTGTATGCTTAGTAGATATCTAGTGCTAGGGAGAGGTGACAGAATTTGAATAATATAGAGAGATGCTAAATAATTCTCAACCTGACCAAGAGGATAATGATTTGGAGTTATGAAACCTACATAGGGAAGTTGCTTGTGGCATAATGATTATCATTGAAGGAAATAAACTTGATCAACTGAGTTCAAATGCAGGATGTGAGGGTGTTTGGTTATCTGATAAGAATTAGTGCTTTAAGCATGACATAACTGTAAGAGAAAATATGCAAGAATTCTGAAAAAAGTCTCAAAACAGGTCAGGACACCAAGTAGAAGGTGAAAAACCTAAATGGGATCACTTGTAGATGCATAGTCTCAACTATCCATATGCAGTCTGTTAAATAGGTATCCTATTTTTATACTTGATAGTATTCTACAGCCTGCTCAGCTCTGTAAGAGCCAAGCAGTTGAAAAATAAGGTTTACCTTAACCAACTTCCAATTAGCAACAAAGATGGTCTATTTGAATCCACTTTTTTGGTAAAAATTAAGAAAATCTTTTGAAGTTGTCATTTGGTATAAGGCAATTGGACCAAAAAATTAATCATTTTTTGTTATTTCCACAAATTTTAATAAAATTTCAATGGCTTTAACGCACATAGGAAATGATTATTTTTCTCATTTACTGTTGTCAAATATCCTATAGTTGAAACGAAAAATCATAATTTTCCAAAAAAGAAAATTTTCAGGAATTTTCTATTTTTTGGTATTTCAGAGAATTTTCTTTTAAAAAATTAAGATTTTTTGCTACAACTAAAGGAACTTTAAAAGCAATAACCAAGGAAAATAATAATTACTTCCTATGTGTGTCTAAGCAATTGAAGTTTCATAAAAATTTGTGGCAGTAATAAAAAATGGTTCAGTTTTTTTCCATTTGTTTTTTGGGCAGGGAGGGGTTCAAATACAGTATGAAGTGAAGAATTTTAAAATGTGAGTATATGTCTGTTATATGAGTGTACAATAAACCAAGCTTTTCAAATGAAAGGGTTTTTTAGGCATTTTTTGTAGTAACAAACAATTTTCTTTGAAGCTCTCCATTTATTTAATACCAGCTTTGTCAAATGTAGCTTAGATCTGGTGATTATGTAGCATCTCCATATGCTTATTTGATAGTTACTTGACATTTCACTTTTAATTTTCAATTTATTCTTTTTTACTTTCTTTTTACAGTTAGAAATAATTGATAATGATATGTCATCTCTTTGTAAGTCAATTAATGACCCTCATATGACAACTTTTGATAAAAGGTAAGTGAATAATTTCCTACTAATTTTTTTTAATCTATTCTTTTAAATATCTTATTCTTACTCATCTTGAGGAGTTACTCCTTCTTCTATCATAATTTTCTGTGTAGAAATAATGTGAGAAACAAAACATGGCATATACTTTTACTAATTTGAATAGACTTTGTTTTCTTCTCTCACATGTCTTTGTGAAGACTGCATTAACTCAGTTGTGTTAGAAACTCATTTTCTCCACCACCACTCCTCTTGACACCTCCTTGTTTGAGATGACCTCCAATTACTATGCCATTTTCAAACTGACTATGCAACTGTGTGTGTGTATGTGTGTATATATAATGACTTTCCTTGACTTGTCCCTTGTTATCAGAGACATATCTACATTTTCACCTTTCAGACAAATCTGCATTGAATAACTTGAAAGACAGCCTTTTATTTTACTATATTTGTAATAGATGAATTCATACAATTGCTATCTTTATCAGATGAGGACCGAAGGGTCAGTCATGGTTTCCAGACGAAAGCATGATCTTAGAGACACTTAATATATTTCTATTTTTCTGTTGATAATAATCCAGATTTAGTCAGATATGCAGAAATCAAATTGGCTATAAAAACTGGGCATGTAACTTTAATGGCAAATATATTAGTTGTCCAGCTATTTCTTTACACATTGCTCTTGCAGACCTACATATAACATGTATATAAAGTATAATGCATAATAATATCAACCTTTACACTGGCATGTATTAGTAAGATTTTTCTCTTGATGAATTTCACTTTTCAGATACTACGATAATTTCTACGAGGGAGAATTTGTTCTATACCGACACAAAACACTTCCATATGCTGTAAGTATAAAATTTAACATTGGATCAACACAGTAGTTTAACATCACTCCAGTTTCTGTAATCTTAACTCAGAATGTTAATCAGATCCAAAATTTTTAAAGTGCTTTTTTTTTTTTAAGTAATAAATTTGACATAGAAAACAGCAGTAAAACTAATAAGTATCTTTTTTCATTAAAATATAAATATAGTTTTTGTAAGTTTTTTGAATTTGACTTTCAGTCAGTTAAACAATTAATTTGGAAAAAGGCACCATTATTCATATTTGATTTTTAAAAAAAAGAACATTAATATGAAAATAGGATTTTACTGTTGGGAGACTACGTTGAATTTTGGGTGGTGTATTTTGCATGCTTTGTGGTTATATGAGAATCCCAAAATCGATTTTTATCCTTATTTGTCTATGTTCTTTGAATAATTAAGACATTCCTTGTTTGTTGAACAAAAGAGAAACCTTGTCCCGAACCCTAATGACAGCCGTTGTCTTTTGCCTTGTCTTTGAAATGTAAAGTCTGCATGGCTAAACCACTGAACTTGTAAGACTTTTACCATTGTACCTCTTTCATAGAATATTATGTGTCATTTTATTTGTTTGAACACATTTGTTTATTCATATTAATACTTCTTGTATGTTTATTATGTATGTATTAAATATTCCTGTATGTGTAAATGAGCATATTTTGTTTTTTCATCTGTTTATTCAATGTTAGTGTATCCTTTGAGATAGTAATGCTAATATTCAACCTTGATGAGTTGAGGGTAGGATTACAGAAAAAATATTCTAATGACTTTATTTCTCTCTTTGTAAAACTATACAATCTATTTTTTCAACTTTATCTCTTTTGGTTTTTTTATATGAATCAACTTTAATCATTTCATAAAATACCTTTATGTAACTGTTTAGGAGGGGAAAAAATTAAGAGTTTAACTAATTTTATTTAATCAGATACTATTACAACAATCAAATTAATTTGCTCAATCTATTTGATTATATTCTCTATTGATTTAAATGCTTTAAGGAAGATCATATTGAAAAATAAATTTTTGTTGTACAAAACATGTTATTTTCCTCATTAGGCTCAAAATTATTGATGCGTAAATAGTCTTAAGTACTCTGTTATGAATTAAAGTACGAGATATGATCAAGAAGTATAAAAACTAAAACTTTAAATTTTTAGAATTGTAAATTTAAACATGTACAACTGAGCAACATATAAAAAAGTTGCAATGTCTACACACCTATGATGGAGGGCTGAAAAGTTCATAGGTTAATGTTAATGATTTTTTTGATTAATCGAATCCAGACACTGCAACACCAATAGAAGACGTGTGGACTGCAATGGGGAACATGTTGAAAATAAACCTTTTTTTGGTTGCATTCCATGAGAGTATCTTGGTCAGCCTATGAACTTTTCAGCTGACCCTTATAGACTTCTATCAAGATGAATCATGCCAATTTAAAAGAAAAATTATGATGCTAGTCTCTATACTTTTTGAATTAAATGTTTTTGGTGAAACACAGGATTGTGCAAGTGCAACAACCTCAATACTCACCGAACCTAGCTCTGTACAACTTTTTCTTGCTTCCTAAATGAAAAAGAATAAAATTTGATGTCGTGGTGGACATTAAAAGAATCAAACTATATCAGAGGTAATTCAATCAATCAAAAACTAACTGGCATAAATATGGTGAATTCTAAGGTGACTATTTCAAACAAAATTAACATTTCATTCATTGTTCATTCCTGTCTTGGTAAATACAGCTTCAGTCTGGGTACTTTTTGAACAACCTTTGTATTTGCAATTCTGAGTTAACAATCACATCTACAAGTCAATTTCTCTTTTAATATAATGTGAATTTAGTATACCTTCATTACCTCCTAGAGTGTCACTCTGGCCTTCAGGCTAGAATTAGAGCCTATTATATGTTCATCTCTTTAAGTTGGACAGTAAGGTGAGCTTGGTTATAAGGATTCCAAACCTGTAGTAGCAGCCCCCTATTGTTCCCAAATGCAAGGTTTTGAATAATCTGATACATTCGTGATACTAGTCATTGGGATCAAACAAATTTTTTATGCACATGTTAAACTGTGTTGCATACTACCTACATGGGTAGCTAGTTCCAATATTAACTTCTTTAATGTCCTGAAAAATATAAGAATCACAGCAATGTGAAGTGAGGAATTCCTGTGACTTAGCAGCTAATGTGCCGTGAGTTCACACTCCAGTTGTACTGGACTTCTACCCTTGGGAAAGATATGAACTCCTTTATCCCTCCCAGCTATGGATTAAATAGTACTGTGACTGTTCTTCTACTAGGAATTAAATTATTTGCAAAGGTTGATATGCCATTAAACAAAAAAAAAACAGCAATGTGATGTTTTCTTTCTGTAATTTTATGAAGTGGTAAAGGAAAACTCTTTAGATATTTATTAGAATTAACTGTTTGTCTGTTTTGCTTCAGGTGCATGTATTCTATCGAAGCTGCAGAGGGCGTGCATCATGCAATTGTGCTGTTGCAGTTCGTTCTGGGGATGATGTCATTTTGATTGATAAATGTGGCCCTAAGATGAATGCAACTAAGAAACAATCTCTCAAAATTTCTTTGTTTATCAATGGAGACCTTACTCCTAATACTCGTGTCTTCAGCATCAACAATGGCAACAAATACAAGGTAAATATTCTGTTTATCTTTATCATAAAAATTGATGCTTGTATAACCTGATATGAATCTCTGAATTTTGCCTGCTTTATATATATATATATATATATATATATATATATATATATATATATATATATATATATATATATATATATATAAGCAGATACTCAGCATTGCTTCGGAAAATGACAAAGAATTTTTGATAAAATTAAACTTCATACAAGTTTAGTGAAGTAAATTTTTTAGAGAGGTTATAGTTCTAAAATCAATGTTTTGTGTTCACAAAGTTGATTTACATTGCTGTCTCTTTTAGGTATCTCTTCCAACTGGAGGTTTCTTAATTGTTGAAAATGGTAGAAGAAAAAAATTCCTCAATGTTTGGTTCCAAGCCTCTTCTGTAGATTACAAGAATACTGAAGGTAAGCTAAATTTCAATGATTGAAATAAACTCTTATTTTTATGTTAAATCATTTTTATTCTTAAGTTTTCATTTTTTTAACTATTTATTTTTACAAACTAATATAAAATGATGTTAGTCATAGAAGTGTAATTTCTTGAGTTTTTAATAGAAAAGATACTTGACTGAATATACAGGGTATTTCAGAAAAATTGATATCATTTTGTATTGTAATAACTTGGCCAATTCTTGTTCAAATAATCTCAAATTTTAAGGGTATTTTTTTGTTTTTTGTCCAGCAATGGAAATGCCATTCACTGGAAAGGAAATCATTAAACATAAAGATTTTGCTTTTACAATATCAACAATAATTGGTGAAGTTATTAGATTATAGAATTTTTCAGAAACACCTTGTACTGAAATGATATCAAATTTTGTTAAACTCCCTATATAATGCATGTCACAATAACTAGCTCACATACTATAACTGCTCTAAGCTACAATTAAAAATGGATAATAAAGACCACAAATTTACTGCTTTTTCTTCAATAATCAGGCATTTATCCTAAATGTGCATTTGTATCACATCATCTGTCTCCATTATTTTTGATATTTTTTATTTTATTTGAATATTGTAAATTTAATTTTTCTCAGCACCCAGCCCCCATCAATATATTACCTAAATTTCTTTTGAAAATTTTTCTTATTTTTCATCATACAAACGTGTGAAAGCACGTGCAATACTCTGCCCTCATCAGCCGCCAACCAGAGGGGATAACACAGTTTCGGTAGCTCTATTATCACCCCTTATATGATAAATATCTTTTGAAAATATCTTATTTTATTTATAAGGCTTTTGTTAACTTTATAAAGGTTGACTGCTTGACCACCTGACAGGCCTGATTTTATATATATATATATGTGTGTGTGTGTGTGTGTGTGTGTGTGTGATGCTTTGGCCATATGGCTTTTCCTTTCCTTTGTTGCATTTTTTATATATATATATATATATATATATATATATATATAGGCCTGTGTAAAATAATTGTTACTATCATAGAACTGAATTCAATAAGCCAAGTTCAAATTCTAGACTCAGCTGTTTGTATTTCACTTTGAGCTAATGCACTTAGGAAAGGCATGAATCCATCTCTTCAACTTCTAGCTGTTGATAAAAAGTAGAGTAGACTAGTCTCCATAGCTTTGATGTGCAACCTATCTAGGAGAAGGAAAACTCTAAATTCAAACCTCCTACCAGTGTTGTAGGGTAACTCGCTTCAGTGGAGTGTCAAAATCAGAAGCTGAAGTCCCTAACGAGTTTGATATTGTCTTCAAATTCATTCTGTGATAATACTAATACCAAATTGAATAGCACCTTTCCTTTCCCTTGAACAAAATTGGTATTGTGAAGAAGAGAGACTTGCAGCATGGGCAACTTCATACAACCTTGGTCAAGTCTAAGTGCAAATCTATAGTCTCACAAGAGTTATAGCTGTATTGATAAAACATGGAGTATATATATATAGAGAGAGAGAGTGAAAGATCTATAAGTGTGTAGCTTGATGCTGTTATTAGCTAAATTTTTATCTGAAACACTTTATGTAACTTTTGATTAATATTCAATGCACAATATTTTTAAAAAGTATTCACCACCAAAGTAAATGCATTGAAAAAGAAGGGAGATAATATTCAAAGATGAATTTTCATTGTGTATTTTTATTAGTATGCTACAAACTTATGTATCTATATAAAAGTATTTATTAGATGTGTTCATTTGAGTTAAAAGTTTCAGTTGTTCCATTATATCTTTCAAAATTAGTAAAATTATTTTAAAGCAGTCAAAAATTTCCAAATTTATATGGAATAAAATCTTATTAGTGAATATGAAAATGCTCATACAGAACTAATTTATTGTTTTGAAATATAATTATTATTACTTGTGTTGATATGGAAGCATTAAGAAAAGAAATAACTAATTTATGAAAAGATACATTGATTCTCTTTTACACAGAAACATTTTTATAACACTCTGTAACAATTTTTTATACTTTTTCTTGTTCCTGAGCAAGAAGTGTTATTTCTCAATTGCTTTTGTGATCTGGTTAATGAACTTTTGAGATTTACCCATTTTCCAGAACATTCGACATAGATTATGTGCTGAGTAGTTTAGAGAGAATTTTCTAGAGCTTAAACATTTTTGTTTGACTTTAGTCAAACATCTAAATTTTGATTGATTGATTTGGACTTTATGTAAATGAAAATGTGTAAATTTGCTAAATTTTATAAATAAAATACATTAATTATTAAATATCATTATCCAGAGCACAAAAGCAACATTTAAGAGCAATAATGACCATTTTCTATACTTTTACAATGTAAGCAATTAAAAATAATACATACCATTCAGGAACAACATTTGTAATATGGTGTTATATATACTTAAATATTGTAGCATTTGTTTATAGACTGCAGCAATCTCTGTCAGGAGGATAACTTCATACAAGACAGCACCAGCTCTCTCATAAAAACGAAGTTAACAAAATTTTGTATTTCACTTGTCCCTTCCAAGCAACAATGTAATTTTATTGCTTTATTTTTCATTAAGTCAATTTTATTTGATTTGCTATACTTTTCTCCTTTTTTTCCCCAGGCCTCTGTGGATATTTTGATGGCAAACCTTCAAATGATTTAATGAAACCTGATGGTACTTTAGTGTCCACTCGAAGTAAACAGCCAAAAGAATTCTCTAAGAGCTGGAGGTAAGTAATTACTATGTTCTTTGTTATTGGAAATTTGTAGCCCTTAATATAACTAAGAATTATTTGCTGCTCTCATAAGAAATTTGAATGCAACTTTTTCACAAGTTTTAGCTTCTTTTGGATGAAGCCCTGTTGGCTGGGGCTGTAAAATACATTGACTGCATCTCTGCAGAGGGGTAAAAACCCCACCTTAGAGTCCTGGATATGATATTAAACCATCTGATGGTGAGGCTCCAGACCTGGAACTTTAGGGAATGTGGAGTACCCTTTCATTGCCATTACTCTCAGGTCCACTATGACCTGTAGTGATAGTTTCTGTTAGGTTTCTATGTATGGTTTGGTTTGGTTTCTTTGCTTAATTGCATATTAACCTTTGTAAGTTATTTAATGTCACCCATTCTCCTAGAAGAACAGTAGTGGTACTATTTAACCCATTTTAAAATCCAGTCATTTCTTTACACAGGTTTTGTGTCTTTTTTTCACCATTGTGTCTTGGTTCTTGATTTATCTATTTTTAATTCAATTAAAACAAGATCCAACAATTTCAGTTGCAATAAACAATTTGATTATTGAATTTTACAATTTTTCTACATTTGTCAAATTTGCTAATGTAAATCGGTTTTGTTAATTACAGAACAATTTTGTAAATGAACATTTTGTTTATTGACAAGCAAGAAAAAGAGAAAAGCATTTGTTCAATACAACATGAATGAAAATGCAAACACTAAAATTACAAGGATAAGTCAAAAGTTTTGCAATATTTTGGTTTTGTTGTTTGGGTTTTATGGCATATTAACCTTTGTAGGTTATTTAATGCCAAATCCATTTTTATACAAATAATCAGTTCTATTTCAAACAATTCAGTTTATCGTATGAAAACAGTTTCATTTTAAATAATTTAGTTTAGCAAAAGTATGCAGTTTAAATATCAAAACAGTTTTATTTCAAGTTATTCAGTATAGCATAAGTACACAGTTTAGTTCCATTTAACCCATAGATAGGACCCAATCAGATGCTACCACTCTGGGCCAGAGTGGACTTGGGAGCGATGGCAATGAAGCTCCAGCATCACTGGAACCTCATCATGAGATTGTTTAGTGTCATATACAGGACACTCGCTGGGCAGGATCTTACCCCCTCTTCAGAGGTGCAGTCGGTGTATTCTACAGGCCCAGTCGACTGGGCGAGCAATATTTTGGTAGTATATGTTAGTTTGTGTGATGTGCATATCATATGACCAAAGAAGTTCAAGCTGTGGTTGTGCATTGACCTGGACATTGTTTTTCCCTCTATGTGTGGATTAAAAGTTGCACAGATGACCATGTAACATAGTCTAATTCAGGGACCAAGATGATCAGGCAAGGTTAGGTAGGCTTACCCCCTCTTTTTTCCTTTATTTTTTACACCCTTTTTTTTTCCTTTATTTTTTACCCAATCTTTTTCTTTTATTTTTTACCCCCTCTTTTTCCTTTTATTTAAAAAATAAAGGAAAAAGATAATATGAATTTTTTTTTCCTTTATTTGTCTCTTATGACTAGATTTTTGACTTATTGTTGGCACATTTATCAAGAAACATTAATTTTGCAGATTGTTTCAATTGATTTAGAAATTTAAAACCTGTTGTCAATAGATGAGACAAACTTGAAAATAAAGCCATCAAAAATTGTACAGATCTTATGAACATTAACTTCTTTCACCCTTCATATACCCTGTACCAGAGCTCACTAAATTCACACATTCAAACATTTTAAAAGTATTCTATCATTCCATTTAAAAAGGCTGCTGCTGCTATTATTATCATCATCATCTCCTCCTACTCCTCGGTATATAGTAAAATAGCACTTGGCCTAAAATATTAAACTTCTGGTGTGAAACCCCCTTATCCTCACCAACTATGGGTTAGATAATACCACTACCGTTCTTTGTCAAGGATGGCTTTGACATTAAATAACCCAAAGAAACCAAATGAAATCACCATAAACACATACACAAGTCTATAAACGTTTCTATTTTCCCCCAATAGCATTCTTTATTTAAATAGTTACTAAAACAGATTGCTACACAATTATCTTAGCTGATCATTTGATTGATGACTTGAAATTAGATTTTCAAAATAAATCACTTTTATATATATGTCACTTTTTTACCTTCAGAGTTGAAGAGTCACATACCTTGTTTACTGGTTACTGCCCTTCAGTTTCACCAATGAAGGAAGAAAGTATGATGTTCTGTGATTGCAGCTCTCTTACGAATACAGAATGTAGCAAAGATGCCCACTTCCAAACATGTGGAGAAAAAACAAAGAATAAGAAAAAATCAAAGAAAGGTTTGAACTTTAATTACTTTTATTCTCACTTGAATATAATGATTTTATAAGTAAAAATCGATACTTTAAAAAGATGTTCCATTTTAATATAATAAGTTTTTATAAATACTCTATTAATGAGGTTATTTATATTCACACATGACATTGGTGTATCATAAAAAATCTGCTGGGGTAATTAAATAACAGTTATGATCTTGTAAATGGAATCAAAGATGATTAACTGTAATTAAAGATTAAATTAAATACATCACATGAACTCCAAACTGACAACTAAATTTTTTCAAGTATTTGTATTTACAATTAACTACAAAGCATAAATTTCAACAACAAAATTTAAAAGATAAAAAAAAACTTCTACGATTGAATTATTATAATTTCTATTTGCATTGTTAAATTATGCTAATGTCATCATTCAAGAATAAATCATGAACTGCACTTAAAATAAAACATATTCTGATCCAGGCTTGAAATGTTTATCCATTTGTAAATAATCCTGTCATTTTCATTAAAACTATGCTAATATATTATGATAAATATGAGACAGAATCAAGATGTATTTGAGACTGAAATGTTAAATTTTTTTAAAATTAAGACATTTAAACAGCAGAACGTGTAATAAAGTGATGATACTTAAACATTTAGACTAACTAGAAAAGTCTTTACCAATTTGAAGAAAAAATTTATCAAGCCAGTCTTGAAATTTTTTTTTTTTTTTAACAAAATGGTTTTGATGAAGCATGGGATTGTGCAAGTGCAAGACCTACCATAATCACCAGATCTCGTTCCATTCAATTTTTTCTTGTTTCCTAAACTAAAAATTCATCTCTAGTAATATTTGAGGACATGGAAGACATTAGAATAAGTATGGTTTTACCCCATACCAATAGGGAGATATCAGAAGTGCTTCAACCAATGAACAAATTCCTGAAGCGAGTGTGCTGAATGCCAAAGGTTTTAAAGAAAACTAATGTTTTGTTTATGGTTCATTTCTATCTTGGTAAATGTAGCTCCAATCTCAATATTTTTAAACTCAACTTAAATAATCATGTTGTCATTGCTTATATTTTACAGTAAAGGATCTTACAGACATTTTGCTGGAGACGGCTGAGAATCCACCAATAAAGTGTATATATCAGAGAAAGGAGCCAGTTTTTGAATATAATGCTACCTATGTAACACCTGTAAGTTACTTTAATAGTTTCACTACAGCAAAAATGAAAATGATTTCTCATTCATATGATATTTTTAAATTATTGAATTCCACATTTTTAAAAATTCAGCTCTGAACATTGAAAACAAATAATTTTTATATCAGAATTTTCTTCAGTAGGAAATAAACTAGGCTATCAGAGTTCAAACCCTAAATGAGACTATTTGCATTTCACATAGTGCTAATGCCCTTGGAAAAGGTATGAATTCAACTATTCTCCTTTCAGCTATACATAAATAGTAGAGAAGACTAAGTTCTTTAACTTTGATATTACAACCCATCTAGGAGAAGGAAAACTATGAATTTAAACCAGTTGTAGACCTGGAAATATACAAACTCTGCTAATCTATTAAAGCCTAATACACACTACCAAGCCAGGTTACAGGATATGTCTAATAAGGAATAATATCTTTTGTTTGATTTTTATATTTCAGCCTGTGCAATGGCCAACACCTACCCAAAACTTCACCCAGGAGAGTGCTTTTAATTATTGTAAGACCTATATCGAGCGGAAAAATTCAGCCCAGAAATGTTTGCGAATTCTTCCCAATATTGATTTTGCCACCACACTTGATTCTTGTGTTGAAGATATAAAGGTAATTTTCTCACAGACTGTTTTCCTTTCATTCATTTTGTTCTTTTTTTAATACTTGGGTGAGCTTTTTCTATATAGCTCTGCCATTTTTAGCTTGTCAGCAAAGTTTTTCATGAAATCTTGAAGAATATATCAAGACAAAAGAGTTTAAAGTGTTAGTCATTAGGTTTTCCTCCACCTTGCATTATTAAATATTAGCTTTGAAACCTTTGATGTTCCTCCACTTTTAGGCCCCATTTTTAAAGGCAAATGACCTCACTTAAGATACTTAAAACAGTTTGGAGTAGTATGGTTATTATTTCATTTCCTTCTCTTTCTAATTTCTGCAAGTAACTTCAGTGACTTTCAAGTCCAGTTTAAAATGATGCCTCAAAATTTCTAAGATCTCACTAAGTAGTATCCATCAAAACAAAAGGTATAGTTAAATAATAATATTAATGATATAAGATATTTTGGTAACATGAGGCCCAATTTCGCAGCTCTGAATGCTTTTATCAAAATCTTGAAAGTGATGAACCACACTGGACTGTGAGATGCCAAGCTCACCTGCAATGCTATTCAGTAGATTTGCCTCTATGGCTGGAAGTCTCAGAATCCACACTTTTAGACTTACTTGACCTTGCTTGATTGTCAATATTATTGCAACCCAAGCCAAATTTCTTGAACATTCTGGATACTGTGATTAACTGCACATTCTCTACCTTTTGTACAAGTGGTTTTGCTTGTTTCCGTAGTTTTATGATCCAGTTCAAACTCATAAAGTATATGTTACCAAATTAGATGAGGTTGTATGCCCATCTGTGTGACTTTCAAATTACACATAAAGTGAAACAATGCATAACATGTTAGCACACCACTTACCACAATAATACCAACCACTGCAAGTACTTTCCATGGCTTAGAATGCTTCAATCTTGTGATATACATGCTGCAAAGTAGCTCAGAACAAAATATTGCAAAACTTTTGACTCATCTTTATTGTACACTCCTTACCCCTCCCCAACTATGGGTTTAATGGTACCACTGTTATTATTCTACAAGGATGATTTTGTCTTTAAATAACGCATAAAGGTCTATATGCTATTAAACAAAGACCAATCACCCTAGTAAAGTTTTCTTAATTTTTTTCCTTTTTAAATACAATTTTTTTTACATATAGGATGAGCATTTATGATGGGATATAAAACAATTCAACAATCTAATTTACTAACATAATAAATGTTTGTAAATTATATTGTTGAAATTAAATAATTTCTTAAAGTATATAAATCTAAAATTCATTCCATTGTTTCTTATAGCATTAATTACCATTATATACCTATAAACAGATGTAAGTCAATTATAGCCTAACACTTACCATCTGAAAAGGAACATTTATTTACTATGAATGAAATAAAAATGAGGGTTGAGGGGGCATGACTTCACCTTAAAATGTTCATCTCTGCCCAACTCTCCAAGAAACAAAAAATACAAAAAGAAACAAGAAACTGTAAAAATTATATCCAGACAAACTTCAACGGGGTACAGAATGACTAATAATTTTCACACAAACACACACACACACACACACACACACACATATATATATATATATATATATATATATATATATATAAACCTATTAAAATGATCAAACTTTATCATGAAAAAAATCTCAAATGAAACAAACCTGAACTACCCAATTAGAATACTGATGATATAGTAAATAATTCCACGATTTTTGTCTGAAAGAGTCCATAGAAATAGTATTCATATTAAGAGTTCTTGAAATTTAATTGAATTTTTTTATATACAAATACAATGATACATATTCATTAATTAGATTCTAGCAAAAGCAGGTATCTATATCACTCAAGTTTATTTCTGGAAAATTAATCTTATTACAAATTCTAATGTCATACAATATCATTATCATATAATTTCTGCATGCTACAAAGAAACCGAGCTGTTGTTGCATTGCTGGATGTCAGGGGCACAAATTGCTGGAAATAAAAACAAGATGAAGAGATGATGACAAATTCCTTGCGAAAGAAAAAAGTAAAAAAAAAAATCTACTTCTCAGTTTAATGGTGTGTTTCAGCCTCCCTCTTGACTGGTCTCAAATTAGGTATTTTTGAGTTGATGAAGTAAAGATCCTATTGTTTTATAAATTGTAGCCCCCACCATGAGGCAGGGCAGTTTCACTAACTCCAGAATTGATTGAAAGCTACAAACCAACTAGAAAGAATAAAACTGGGGAAACAGCATTTCGAGAATCTACTAGGAAACCCTCCAAAAGTTACACATGAACCAATTACCAGAATTGTTAGTAAGCAATTAGACATTTAACTAGGACCATTTACTCTAGAAGAACTCGACTCAGTACTCAGAAAAATTAAAAATAGGAAACCCGCAGGGCTTGATGAAATTCCCCCAGAAGTATGAAAGACCAGACAATTTGACGACATACTGCTCTGACACTGTAATGCAGTTTATAATCAAAATCCAATAGATGGATAAAGGGATGCATCTTCCCTTTCCCTAAAGAGGGTGACCTCTGTTTAGCCAAGAACTACCTACACTTACACCCATAGCGGTCAAAATATACAATACTCTACTACGAAACCACATAGAACCCAAAATTGACAACATTCTTTGGAAGAACCTAAATGGCTTCCGAAGAAATAGATCCACAACCTCACAAATATTGACTATCCGTAGAATCCTTGAAGGCGTACGGGCAAAAAACCTACAGGCAACAATAATATTTGTTGACTTTACCAAGGCCTTTGATTCCATTCACAGAGGGAAGATGGATCAAATTCTACTAGCATACAGCATACCAAAAGAGACTGTCACAGCAGTAATGATTCTCTATAGAAACACCAAAGTGAAAGTATGTTCTCCGGATGGAGATACAGACTACTTCGACATAATAGCAGGAGTACTACAAGGAGACAATCTAGCCCCATACCTCTTTATCATCTGTCTAGACTACGTGCTTAGAATATCGATTGATAAAATCAAAGAAAGTGGCTTCAAGGTGACAAAGAAAAGAAGCAGAAGGTACCCCGCAAAAACAATTACCGATGCCAACTACGCCAATGACATAGCGATTCTGGCAAATACACCCACCCAAGCCAAAACACTACTGCATAGTCTGGAATGAGCTGCCGCAGGCATTGGCCTCCATATCAATGCACACAAAATGGAATACATGTGCTTTAATCAAATAATCACCAAACTATCCCCATTCCTAATTCAAAAAACAATAGAAACACACTGTAAACCAATCAATACCAAAAAAGCTATGAACAACACCATTATTTTACAAGCAACAAATCAAAAACAATCAGAAAAAATACTAAAATGGAAACAATTTGGAAAACTAAACATGAAAACATACCCTCACCCAACCCTAAACTTCTTGAAAGGAGTTATAAAATTCCCAGACCTCGAATCATGTTCCCTTGAAGAAATAAGACTACATCTTAAACCACAAGGCATAACAGATGTGATGAGAATCTCCATACGCAAAGAAACAAGGACCACTGACACAAACACATACATACTAACATTTAATAAACCCACAACTTCAACCAGCATTAGATTAGGTTACATAAATACAAAAATAGAAACTTACATACCAAACCCTCTAAGATGCCAAAAATGCGGACATCCTGAAGATAAATACACTAGACCACCAATATGTGCAAAATGTGGAAATTCAAATCACACAGAATTAGAATGTAAAAATCCCTTTAACTTCATCAACTGCACAGGAGAACACCCTGTGTATTCATGGGAATGTGAAATGGAGAAAAAAGAAAAAAGAATTACAGAAATAGAATACACAAGAAACATCTCATTCCCTGAGACCAGAAAAATAGAACAAACACAAAAACAACCTAGTTATGCATATAAAGAAAGATACAAAACCAAAACAGGAAGAACTGAAAAAACTGATTAATGAATTAAAAAATCTAATAGAAATTCTAAAAACGATTACAAAAGAGACAATCAAGGAACACATTTCCACCATTCCAGACGAATATGTGACATACAACCAAAATCAGGAAAAAAACCCTAAGCAAAGAAAAGAAAATATCCAAACTAAACAAAAACCACTAATAAATGAACCAATCCCATTATCCAACAGATTCAGCCCAATGGACATAGATCCTGTTGAAACAGACATAGAAGATTCTGATGAAACAACCACCCACATCAAAACAGGCACCATAAAACTCCAAAACAGACTTCATAAAAAATAAATACCAAAGATAACCCAACAGAAAATGAAACAACAAATCCTGCCAAAAAAATGAAACACAAGCTAAAAAAGTAGACATAGATCAACTTCAAGATTAAAGGAAAAAGAAAAAGAAATCAAAAACCAACTCCAAGCCTCCCTATAGAAACTAAAAACAAACTTAAAATTGAAATGGATTCAACACCCACAATCAAAAAGCCAGGGGAACTTAAAAAACACAAGCCCCCATTGCTCAGGCTGGAAGAGTAAATATAAACACAGAAGTAATCAGTGAAAGACCAGGAGGCACATTTAAACTACCCCCAGCCAAATTTGATGCAGTCTCTTCACCATCAAGAGCCAAGGTACCTATGGGAATAGATAAACAGTCCATTGCTCAGGGATCATCAAAATCCCTACAAAGATATAGTATAGAAAGCATGGACAGCAACACAGACCGCATAGTTGCCAGCCTTGATCTGGTAGGAATAACTACAAGACTTGAAACCATTTAAATGTGTGTAAACAAATGAACTCAATCCTTTTTTTAAATGTTACAAACCATCCACTTTAAAAGTAAAAACGAAATTACTGACAAACTAATCTCTCACATATCATGTATATTTATTTAAATGTGTGCAAACAAGTGACTGATGTTGAATTGTTGACTGTGTGCAAACAGATGAGTTGAATAGAATGATTTGTATAGGACGAGATTCTTGAAATCATTTGGCTGTGAAGAAGAATAAGCTTGAACTTGTTGAAAATGTTATTTGCAGAATGTTTACAAATCATGTATTCATTTACAAGTCATGTGTATAACTATTTAACTATGTGCAGGTGGATTACTGATGTTGGGTTGAGTTGTTGATGTATAGCAGCGATGCTTGGAGCCATTATTTTGTGTGAAGGCAGGTGGGCAGTGGCTCATTTGTAATATTATCTACTTAGTATTTGTTTGTAAATTTTATGTTTAATATGTGTATAAATGAAGTTTGGCATTGTGTGGCCTGCAGGGGTTCTTGTGCCATAAAATCAACCAAACCAAACAAAACTTGAGAATATTTTGAGTTTTCCAAAAAACCTCACCTTTTCACTAAAATCTGACCAAATCAACCTTTTCACCAATATCTGGCCAAATAGAATCAAGAACTATCGGGAAAAAATGTTTTTCCTTAAAACCTGCATAGGAGACAAAACTAACCTAACTTTTCTTGGCATTAAATGACCCACAGAGGTTGACATGCCATTAAAAAAAAACTCAAACTCAAACCTGTCAGAAGCGATGGATGATAAGAATAGATGGTAAGAGAGAGTTAAAGAATTCTGTGCTGTCAGTGAGACTTAATGATAATGATGATGAACAGTGTGTAAATAGAACTATTAGCACAGAATAGCATAGGATTTGGCATTGAATAACCCAGAAAAGTTGATATTTATTAAACATAAAAAAAACACAACCAAGCAAAACAACAGCTGTATGGCCACCTACCTCCTATCTCACAAGCCATTCAAGTAAAACAAATGAGACATGCAGGATACTATTGGAGAAATAAGGACAAACTCATAAGAGATGTTCTCCTATGGATTCCCACACGTGGACACACCAATGTTGGTCGACTAGAAAAAACTTCATCAGCTCTGTGCACACAGTGGATACCATCTAGAGAACCTGCTATGGGATGGATGGAGAGAGAGAGAGAGAGGATTTCATGTAATCAACACAACTTGATAATGCTGAAAGATTAAATACATCATCTCACCTCCAAAATATCAAGCATTTGTGTTTACAATTTCTAACCTCCAGGTATGACTTTCCAGATAAAATATTCAAAAAGTTTATCCTTTTGAAACTTTTTATTGACATAATTGAATTATTTATGTTAATATTCACTTACTGAAGTCACTAGCCAAATTCACTCCCTATTTCTTCTGGAAGTGTCATATCATTTTAATTGTGAAAAGAGATTACTGCAAATTGATTTTGCATATATATCAGGTACAGATCTTCCACTATTACAAAATGAAATATGGAAAACTTAGTCATAAATTGGTCCCAGGAGTAGGACCTACTAAATTGGAAGATTATAACAGCATTAGTAGAATTTTCCAAAAAAGTTCAGCAAGAAGCAAAGTCTTTTCATAATACTGAAGGGAAATCATTCCAAAAGAAACTATTTAAAACAAATTTCAAAGCAGGAAGAAAAAAAAAATTCTGCTATTGCAAAATTTAATATCGAAATTAGTAATAAGTTGGTCCCTGGATATGTAGACATCATAAGTGCACTAAATGAAATACTGCACTATAAAAGAAGAATGTCAATATTAATGGAATTTTCCCAAAAAATCAGCAACAACACAAGTCATATCAACTTATTGGAGAAAAATAGTGCTAAATAAAATTGTTTGAAACAGATTTCAATGCTAGAAAGAAAAAGAAAATTGGAGAATTATTACTAATTTTGTCAGTATCAAAAATAAAAATTTCTACAAATCAATGCTTGAAATAAACTGAAAACAATAAAAGAAGGCTGAATAATAATTGGCTAAATATCCCCCTCCCCCCCTCTCTCTCTCTCTCTTTCATATATATATATATATATATATATATATACATATATATATATATATATATACACTCACACACACACACTACTAATCTACCTGAAAACTAATGATTGTAAAAACTAATAAAAAAATATAAAAAATTAAATAAGAATAAAAGAAAATCATGATACCAATAATGATAATAACAATAAATAGAAATACTTGAAAATAATTCAATTAAACATAATAGAGAAAATAAATTTACAAATCACAAAATAATTATAATATAGCCATGTAAATAACCATATAGTATAAAGTAGATCTCCCTTCCCATTATACCTCATAAACTAGATCACTCTTTCCATCATGCAGTATATTGCATTTTTATAGTATTACTCACTATGTGAGAACCACTAGGTCTGATGATCCCATTGTTACTGGCAGTCATAAAGTACTGTTTACTATATGTTTACTCCTATCCTAAAATATATATGTATATATACTCAGTATCAAGGTAGGTATATTGATTGGTTACTAGGTTTGATTAGGCAGGATGGCTGGTTTTTAAGATATTCACAATGACTAGACAGACCTTGTATACAGCTTATATTATAACCTACTGTTTTTCTTTTGACTAAAATAAAGACACTTCAATTTTTTAACTTTAAAAATCAGCTGAGATCATTTATATTTCATATCTGAACATTATTTTTATTCTATATTTATCCTTTAGAATTTGCCAAGTATGCATTATTTTCTCTGTTAACAGATAACAGAAGACGTCACATGGGCTACAGAAGCTCTTCAAAACTTGCTTGAATCCTGCATCATAGAAGGAACCAGTAATGTAAACCTTTGGACAAATTCCAGTTCCAATGTCACAGTAGCACCAGTTGATATCCTTGGAGCCATTTGTCCTAATGAATGTAATGGTACAGGCCAGTGTGTTGATGGTAAGGATATTTGCTTTTTGTTTAGATTTTATTCAATTGCTGAGTTTTATTATGAAAATGAAATTAATCATGGCTTGCTCACATCACTACAATTTTGAAATATTCAATACTGTGAGGATTACCAAAGAAAGAAGATTTTATTACAAGAGTCTTCCAATACAGGTCCTTAGATAAAGAAGATAAGAAGGATCTGTATTGGAAGGCTCTTGCAATAAAATCTCTCTCTCTTTATATATATATATATATATGTGTGTGTGTGTGTGTGTGTACAACTCTTGGCAGAGTTTATCATATGCTGAGTCTGTAGAATACACTGGATCTCTGCAATGGGGTAAGACTCCCCCAACGAGTGTCCTGGATATGACACTAAACAATCTGATGGTAAGGCTCCAGTAATGCTGGAGCTTTGGAGAATGCAGAGAACCCCTTTATTGCCATCACTCCCAGGTCCAGTCTGGCCTGGAGTGGTAGCACTTAATAGGGTCCTATCTATGGGTCAAGTAGAACTAAACTATGTGCTTATGCTAAACTGAATTGTTTGAAATAGAATTGTTTTTACATTTAACTGTGTATAAACAAATGACTGATCTAAAATTGAATTGTGATACATAGCAATACTTAAAAAATTTAACCTGTGTGCAGACAAATGATTAATAATAGTAAATAGAATTATTCATATTAGATAGAAATAAGTGAAAACATTCACTGTTCGAAAAAAAAATGAGCTCAGGCTCATTTAAAAATTCTATCTTCAAAATGTATTTAGAAATCATATATTTAATATATATATATATATATATATATATATAAAGGATTTGACATTAAATAGCCTACAATGGTTGATATGCCATAAAACCTAACGAAATGAATTCCCCTGCAAAGGAGTAAGACCCCCCCAAAAAAAAACCAGGGTGTTCTGGGGAGTATAGATTACTCCTTCATTGCTGTTACCCCCAGGTCCACTCTGTCCAATAGTAGTACCAGTTAGAGTCCCATCTATGAATCTGAAAATTATTTGTACTCAATTGAACTTTGTGTACAAAAAATCTGTTAAGAAACAACTACATAAGAAATGTAAATATTAACATACAATAAATGCAATTCCCTAACCTTTAGACATAAAATAACACTTGATGGATCAACATGTCATTCATCAACAAACATTGGGACTTAAATGTAACTGTTCAATTGATCGTTCTCTAACAGAGAGAGATGATCCTTTCAAAGTTCTTCAACACATCTTGAAATGGTCATCCAAGACATTGACTGGAAGGGTGGCATCAATACCAACAGCAAGCTATTAATTCACCTCTAATTCTCAAATATCAGGCTCACCATTGAAACTATCAATCAGTTACAGACTGGTACAACCATCAGCCTCAAGATGAAAAGGAAAACTAAATTTGTGCATTCTGAAGATGTACCGTATAGTGGTGGGAAGCAATGAAATCAAATATGTACTGAGATAGAGATGCAGAAATCTCACTGAGAATAAGATCAGGGTGGAAGGTATTTCCCTTGATAAAAAAAAAATTGCTCAAGACAAAACTGGACAAGACCCTACCTACCAATCTCTTAAATAGCACAGTTTTGCCTGTGATGTTATACCACAAAGAAGGAAGAACAGAAATTGATCATGGCAAAGAGAGTTATGGAAAGATCCATGCTGGTAATATCATTGTGAGCATATCTAAAACAAGATAATTCACAAGAAGAGTGGAGGACATGCTAACTGAGTACCAAAAGCAGAACTTCCGCTTGGCCATACATGACGCAATAGACAATTGGTGGACCTGCACAGCTATTGAGTGATAGATATCCGAAAGACTGAAAATGACCAACTGGAAAATCTCCAAGATGATGGGAAGACAAAATTGTCAAATGATTAGTTACCAACATGGAGAAGAAAGATGAAAGCAAGAATAAAATGAAAGTGAATTGTGCCCAACAATGTAGAAAGGACAGCTCGGCAAATAAAACAAAACTTTTTTTATCAAATAAACAATTATGTTTGCATATTTATTTTATGATATTATAGAAAATTATTTTGATAATTTTTTTTTTTTTTTGTCATTCTAGGTAATTGCAAATGTGGCTTTGATCAATGGGGAGACGATTGTTCCATCTCAATGTCAAAAGCACCAAAAATCTATAGCCTCACGCCAAATATTTGTAACACCTTAACCAATAATTGCACTAATGTCTTTGTTACTGGAGAGGACTTCTATGATAATGGTGACAAACTTACCTGTCACTATGTTTATTCTAAGGTAAATAAATCTTTCACTAATCTTTTAAATATAAAGTTTAGCTTATTAAATTAAAACCAATCAGTTTGATTCTTGAAAATAATATAATCAATATTTTCAAAAGGCCAAATGTTCCTAAAAATAAGTGTTTTACTCATAATGATGGGAAATACCCCCCCCAAAATATATGTACTATTTGGCTAAATTTGCTTGTATCCAATCAATGGGGCTTAGAATATGCTAACTGTAACTTTTACAGAGGCATTCAGACCGCCCCCTCACTCCACCCAAAAATGGATCTCCTGAGTATAACACTAAAGTGTATCTAGTGGTGAGGCTCCAGTTCTGGAGCTTCAAGTGTGAAGTCAATCATTCATTGCCATTACTCCTAGGTCTACTCTGACCCAGAGTAATGCTGATAGTACCTGTTAGGATCCCATTGATTGGTCAAATAGATGTGTTTGAAAATTATAAGTATCAGATAGGAATATCTGAAATTATATAACTGTGTACAAGCAAATGATTGAATAAGAATAATAACTTGAAATCATCTAATTCTATATAAACTATTAATATTAATAATAGTTAGTTGAAGCTATACTTGTTTAAAAATGGTTATCATTAGTTACTTGAGACCATATATGCTTGACAAAAAGATTCCCTTTAATAATTAAATAATCCAATAAGGGTTGACATATTATAAAACCAACAAGTCAAATTCAATTATACAAATCAAACATTATCCAGTTTTTCAGAGAAAACAGTTTTTTTTTCCAATTATTTTTTATTTTGAAATTTTAAGAATTCTTATTTTACTAGTGGAAAGAACACAGTGAGTGTAAATAATTGTTGATTACAATCTGTTACATTTAAAAAAGAGAAGATTTCAAATGAATACTTTATGAGGAAAAGAATATTTGTTGGTTATTAGTTTTCAATTTGTAGATTTGTGGTTTGTAGGTTGTTGTTTTCAGTTGTCTATGATTATTGTTGTTATTAGGTTTAATGTATCCAACTTCATTAGTTTTTCTTCTGACCCCATTTAACTTGTTGTCTTCTTTGTCTGTAGAAGGCTGCAAAAAAATCACAGAAGGAAGGAAGGAAGAAAGAGATAAAAATACTTTTTGAATCTCAACTTTATTTTAGGGTTTTAATGACGATTCTCTGATGGGGAGAGTTTTCTTGAACCAATAGAAATATGTTATGTTTCCCAGACAAGGTGTTGAAATATATTTGACATTTTCAGTGGTGGTGAGTTTAGAGTTGGTAGTGATGTCCAGCAGGTGTTTTCGTAGAGGTTGCTACTAGAAGAACACAACCTACCCACCAAGTCTAAGGTGAATACATGCGTTACCTGTTAGCGTCTGAGTAAAAGAGTGTCTTTTCAGTCCTACGGTGAAGGCAGAAGTGAGGTAGAGTTCCTCTTTAGCACCCGGAAGGCCCTTTCTTTAGGCATGTGCTGTTCTTGCTTCCTGCCGGAGGTCTTCTGGGAACTGCAACACTTTGTGAAGTTATTTTATTTTCTTTTTCTTTTCAATAATCTCCAAAACTTAACCAAACATCAATACAAAGGGAAAATATTGTTGCAATGTAATTTATGTATTGTATATTCTTGTATATAGGTTGAATTATAAAGATCTAATTTTTCTGCCACAAATTGACATCAGTAAACATATTCTTCAAAATATAATAGGAAAGACTTGGAACAATGTTTAATTTTAAAAATTAATTCCTTAAATTAATGATTTTTGGACCATAACTCAACAATATTATGGAGGTGTAATGGTTATCGTCATAGGAAATGGACACGGCGACACGAGTTCAAATCCTGGACGAAACTGTTTGCATTTCACATAGCACTAATACCCTTGGGAAAGGTATGAATCCAATTATTCTCCCTCCAGCTATGGGTAAATAGTAGGGCAGACTGGGTTCTTCAGCCTTGGTGAGGCAACTAGTGTAGGAGAAGGAAAACTCTGAATTCAAACCCATTAAACTCTGCTTAACAATTGACCTTGTGTCATATCCTGCCTGAGTGGAGGGGTTGGTAAATATATATATCAGCAATATTTGTACTTGCAGACATCAATATATCAGCAATATTTGTACTTCCAGATATGAATATATCAGCAATATTTGTACTTCCAAACATCAACATTTTAATGATCTTTGTTATTCCAGAGATCAACATTTTAGCAATATTTGTACTTCCAAACATGAATGTTTTATCAATCTTTATAAGTTTTTTGTTTTCTCTTTTTACATTTCACTATTTTAATTTTTATTCTCCATCAAATTAACAATTATATATGTGTTCATTTTTGCTTTTTAGTTTGATAGTTCAACACAGAATATAAACTACAGGAAACCAGCCACTTTTATTTCAAGGGGACTTGTTGCTTGCAACATTAGTGACCCAGGTCTATATAAAATCTCAATCAGCAATAACCTTATCTATCAGTCAGACTGCTTGAAATATATCAGCTACAATCCTCATTGCTATCAGTGCAATTTACATAATTGCTCTAAAAGGGTAAGAAATTTCTTGCTATTTTAATCCTAAAATTTATCATAATTTTCTCTATATTTTTTAACTAAGCATTTTCAAAAGAATCTCTGTTATTAAAACCTCTGTATTTAATAAATGATACTTGTGAGCACTCTTATTCATTTCTTAAAAATATTTATTTAGGAAAAGTAATGAAAAAGTTAAACAAAAAGCTGAAGATTAGATATACAAATTTATACTAGTCAGTCATCTAATTTTCTAAAGTTATTGATATTAGAGTCTTACTCTGTCCCATAATAACTTATCTTTGTACTATTAATTTCATACAGTAAATGCAACAACTATTACAGGACACAAGTTATAAAAGTCTTTGTGATACACTATTTTCTATGTTTTATTATTAGCAATTTTTTAATACTTGTTTTTAAATGGTTGTTTATATTTTACCAGACTGATATATGTGAACTTGATGGAGATTGTTATGGAATTGGTTTTGTACATCCCCAAAATACAACTGTAATATGTATGGAATCAAACAATAACACCACTTGGACCACTCTCAACTGTAAGATTTTTTTTTTAAAGAACAAGACTAACTTACTACTGACTTTTTTTTTTTCAATATTTGATCATTTTTTCAACTTGATATTAATCTCCCAAAAAATTTTTGGAGCATTTTCATAAATGTACATAGACAACAGATTCTCTTTTAGACCTGTTTCATTTAATATGACAAAGATTGTTTATTCCGGGTTTTTTTTCTTACTGGTGAGAAAGAAGCTGCAAATGCAGTTCAATCCAAAGTTTTTTTGTTTCAGTACTTTCAACCACTATTGGCCATTATCAAGAATATGTTTTGTCACATTATGTTTGAATTAAATAAAAATAGTTGAAACAATTCTTTTAGTCCCATTTAATTGAAGAATTTTATTGAAAAGATATATTTTAAGATATTAATAACTTTCTCATACAATAATTGTCTAATTTTGGAACTTTTAATCATTTTTTTTTTTTTTGTTTTTTATAGTTGAAACAATTCCTCAGAAAGATTTTGGCTTTAGCAAAATTGTGGGAAATATATTGTACACAAGGAACGGACAGCTTTCTACTACTGGTAATGTTTCCTTGATCACAATCAGTGGTGGAATCAAGGCAGTCCAACTGAGTGGACCTGATCAGTCAATAAAAATTAAACCACTTGATGAAAGCTGTTTAAGTAACCCAGCAAAATGCAAACTTGGAGTAAGTACACTTTAACTTTAGTTCTTTCCTTTTTTTATCTGACAAGCAATACACCAAGTGATTTTGTTTAGGCTCTAAAAAAACTATCTATATTATGATCCAATTTTTGTATACACATTATTGTAACACATTAAAAACAGCACATTAGAGATTTGTGTTTGCCCAATAGTCTTAAAATGTATGGAATAAAGCAATTTCCAGTTCAAGTTGTATTTTAATAATACAATACGATCTTCATTTGTAATCACTTCAGTCATTATAATTTCTCAAGGTTGATAACAATTAAATGCTAATTATAAAGTTCTTATTCATTCATTTGTAATAAAGATATAAATTCTATAAGATGCATCTTGGGTTTGATAGCTAGCTTTTAAAGAAGTACTGAATAAAAGGTAATAATTAAACATTTTGACTCTCCAGAAAAGAAAAAAGTTTCAAGGGCAGCAGTCAATAAAGAAGGTCATGCTGTGACAGTCTTCTAGGACATGAAAAACCCCATTACTATTGATTTCCTTGAAAAAGGTGCAAATGTAAACAGAGCTTCCAATTGCCAATTTCTTTAGCAATATTTTTTCTTATTTATTGAATGACCCTCATATTTTTATTATTGCTCAGTTAAGATGAACAATTTATACAAATGTTTGAATCAATAAATCTTTAAAGAGTCAAAAAAGAAAATTCTAGTCAAAATTAATAATAATCCATAGAATTGTTTCCAAAAAACTGTTTGATAGTCTTTATTAACAGATTAATTCTGAGCCAAGTCACTTATAACTAATCTCAAAAGTAATGAATTTGGATCCAGAACTAAAAACAAATACTTATCCTAATTCTTTTTTTTTTTTTCTCCACACAGGTGACTATGTCATTTGGGCTAATAATCAATAAACCTGTAGATGGAATGTATATATTTAGCAACGGAGGAGACAACCCACTTGGTACAGGTGTTGCTATGTATTATAAACGCAATCAACTCTACATTACCGTCAGCACCATAAAATATCAGTGGACAGTTTCTACATTCAAATTTTCTTTGGGAACCTACATGCAATTTGAATATTCATGGAGTATGCAAATAGGACTTGAGGTTTATATTAATAATGTGAAAGTTGCACATACAAACAAATATCTTGAAAAGAATCTGGATCTTACATCACCTTCCACAATACTTGGGGGTTTCTCCTTTGGCTCTTTGCAGGCAGAGAATACAATTTCTACAATTGTCATTGCGGAAATTAGAGTAAAATTTGCTTCAAAAAATCTTGCCATTTTTATACCAGCAATCAGTAAGTAAAAGTGTTTCTTATTCATCAAACGTTTTTTTTTTTCTTTTTTTTTTTTGTCTCTCATTGCTTAAATCCAATACAACTGGAACTATGATCACCAAATTTTTTGTTGTCACTAGTAGGAATGAAGATCATGTTTGTGGTATACTAACTATTGAAAATTCTTTTAAAAATTTTAGTGAGGGGTTCAATTCACAATGTAAATATAATGTTAAACTAGACACTTTTTAACCATTTGGTTAGCTGAAGTGAATCATCACTTTTGTTTATAATCACAGATTAAAGAAGGAATCCCTGTGGCAAAGTGACTAATATGCTCGACTGTGATACTATAGTAAGCAAGTTCAAACCTTAGTTGTGCTATTATGTTCACTTTCAGATTAATACCTTTGGATAAGGCAGTAACCCCCCATATCCCCACCTAACTATGGGTAAATAGTATCATTGCTGTTTTTTCTACAAAGATGTCTTTGGCATTAAATAACCCATTAAAATTGATATGCCATTAAAAATAAACAGATTAAAATAGCCCTGTCTCTTGCTGACTAAATTTATTTTTCTTAATTTTACATAATTTTTTTTTTTAATCTATTATCTTCATCTTTGTTGTTTTTAGTACACTAATGTATTCTTCAGTATTCAGAAAGTGTATGATGTATCCAAAACATTAAATATACTTGGAGAAAACGAACTAGTAGAGAGAGGAAACCAATTTCCTTCATCATATAACTTAATATTTTACCTGATTTTATGAAAGTGACTGTTAAATGTCAAAATAGTCTGTTCCTTTTCATTCAACTTATCCAGAAAAATCAGACATTTCATTTTTTTAATGATTCTACTTTCATATGGTTGTAGAGAAAGTAAAAAGAAATATACTACCCAGCACAGAGATTGAACTCACAACCTTCAGGTTATGAGTAATGTTTATATATATATATATATATAGAGAGAGAGAGAGAGAGAGATATGTCACTCCTATTAATTAGAATGCTTTGATATAAAACTTAAAAAGGCACAAAATGAATTAGCTAACATATACCTAAAAGAACAACTAGAATACATACAAAATCAGATTGATAAGATTAGAGACTTGTTTGAAGATAGACAATCTAAGATAGCATGGTAAGTGAAGTGAACAGAAGGAAGAGCACTGCAAAAGCTAAACTGAAAGCTACCAGCCAAGAAGAATGAATACAACTATGGAAACAACATTTCAAGAATTTACTTGGAAACCCTCCGAAAGTTACACATGAACCAATCACGAGAATTATAAGTAAACAATTAGACATCAAACTAGGACAGTTTACGCAAGAAGAACTCAACTCAGTACTAAGAAAAATTAAATATAGAAAAGCAGCAGAGCTTGATGAAATACCCCCAGAAGTATGGAAGACCAGGCAATTCGACAACATACTACTCCAACGCTGTAATGCCATATATAATCAAAACACAATAGACAGATGAACAAAGTGATGTATCCTCCCCTTCCCTAAAAAGGGCGACCTCAGATTAGCCAAGAACTACCTAGGTATAACCCTTACAGCCGTAGCAGCCAAGATATACAATGCTCTACTACACAACCCCATAAAACGCAAAATTGAGAAAATACTTTGGAAAAACCAAAATGGCTTTCAGAGAAATGCATCCATGACATCACAAATTTTGACTATCCATCGAATTCTTGAAGGTGTAAGTGCAAAAAACTTTGGGGCAACAATATTATTTGGAGAAAAACCTTGATGGCAACTACACAAGAATGCTGCAAGCAATATTAAATAAGTCCTGGAGGCAACACCCCACAAAGCAGCAGTTGTACTGCCACTAACCACCCATCATGTAAACTATCCAAGTTAGACGAACCAAACATGCGGGACACTGCTGAAGAAGTAGGGACGCACTCATTAGTGACATACTCCTGTAGACCCCCTCAGATGGATGAGCAAAGGCAGGACAACCAGCTAGAACCTACATGCAATAGCTGTGTGCTGATACAGGATGTAGCCTTGAAGACCTACCGTAAGCGATGGATGATAGAGAAGGATGGCAGGAGAGGGTCAGGGATATCCATGCTGATGGTGCAACATGAGGATGATTGATATAAAAGCCAAAGCAATTTCTCTCCAGGGATGACTTTTTTCTGTTACCTGAAGAACCTTTGCCACTCAACTCTACCCACCCCTTTCAGTATTTTTGTCAGTTACAAAGAAAGTCAACCACTGTAAAAAAAAAAAACGTCTTTTGTTAATGATGTGAGAAAAAGTAAAGGTATTTATTTTACTATGGTGAGTCAAAAGTTTTGCAATATTCTGCTAATGTGAGACACAGTTTTGATGCTTTTGCTGAAGTTGTGAAGATAACAAACCACATTGGACTGTAAGATGCTAATCTTACTTGATATTCTCCAAGTGCTACTCACTGGATTTGCCTCTCTGGCTTGAAACACAACCTCAAAGTCCATACTTTTTAGCTTACTTACCTTTGCCAGATCATCAAGGTTCTTTCAACCCAAGCATCTGTTTACTCTGATTAACTGCACCTTCACCTTTCGCACAACTAATATTTTTGGTTGCTTCCATGGCATTATGACCCAGTTTGAATTTGTGAAGCATAAATTCCCAAAATGAACTACATTGCATGTTCATGCATGTGGCTTTCAAATCACGCCATGTCAGCACACTAACTACCACAATACTACCAACCACAGTAGATACTTACCATTTGCTTGAACTACTTTGGTCATGTAATATCATCATTCTTATCAAGTCATACTTGATAGTATAGATTCCCTTGACTCTCAGCCATCTCTATTGCTTATCGCCCTTGACAGGTCCTCCAAATAGCATCCAGTGTCCACACAGAGCTGGTGAATATAAGTTTTTGCTAGTCAGCCAATACTGACATATCCATATGTGGTGACCCATGGGAGAACTTTATGAGTTTGTCCCTGCTTCTCCAGCAGTGCCTAGCATGTCTTGTTTGTCTTGGATGGTCTGTGAGATGTGAGGTAATTGACCTTACAGCTGGTGTTTTATGAAGTGCTGCTTCCCAGATTCATTCAAAACAGCACGTGGCATCATTGTGTAGTTCCTATCTAGTTTTTTCTCCAAGCACTTTATTAGTTCAGATGGTGCAGCCATACATTGGTGTAAGACAATGGACCATGCTGAATATTCAAAATTACCCACTCTCCAAAAATAACAATAGGCGACTGTTCTCTGCTACATAATCTAGGTAGACTATAAACATATATAGTGCTAATGTATCTCCATGCAAGATTTCAGTGACAGTGTCAAAAAAATCAGTGTCACCATCATTTGAGCAAACCATTGCTTCCATGTTTTCTTGGAGCATCATCAATAGCAGTCTTTGGTGTTGACCATATGCTAGAATTATTTGCTCCACCTTTCCTCTGTGGATGGAATCAAAAGCTTGTAGAAATCTACAAATAATAGTGTTGCCTTAAGGTTTTTTGCATCGATGATTCAACAAATAGTTAAAATCTGAACAGTTGTGCATTACTTTCTCCAAAAACCATTCTGATATTTTTTAAGAGTTTTCTTAACTTTAAGTTGGATACAATTGAAAAGCAGGGTATTATAAACCTTTGTAGCTATAGCAGTACGGGTTATAGTTCTGTAGGTTTTAGTGATTCTGATCTCACTCTATACTTCAAACGAGCATGTACCAAAATAGTGTAAAACTTTTGACTTGCTCTAGTATATAAAATGTACACTTAGGCATTTGTGGTATAACAACTACCTGAGTTCAAATCCTGATCAAAGCTGTTTACATTTCACATAGCACTAATACTCTTGTGAAAGGTATACATGCAACTATTCTTGCTCCAGCTCTGGATAAATAGTAGCGCAGACTGGACTCTTTAATTCTGGTTTGACAACCAATCTAAGAGAAGGAAAACCTGATTTCAAACCAACTGTAGATTTGGAGAAAGACAGGCTCTGCCAGGCTATTTCTGCCCAAGATAGACTACCTGAGTAGCATCTTCACAACCAAACCAGGTTTTTGGGTAAATTCATTAATTTTATTTTATTTCCCTAAAATACTTGTTGGTCTGTCAAAGACCACTTTTTTCTGTTTTTCATTAAATATTTTTAATATTTTACAAGTGTATTGTTAAAATTTTAATGATTATCAAGTATGAAAATTTATTTTTGTTATCTGTTTACTTTTTCAAAAACTTTATTTCACTTGTTAGTATTGTTAATCTTAAAGGAATGGATTATTTCAATTTCTGTTGAAAAGAAAAAGACACATTATTTACTGATTTTATTGTCCTAAGACCAATTTATCACATTTACATCATCATTTACATAACATTTTTTAAATGGTCAATCTTTGCTGGAAAACACAGCAGTAAAAGGCTTAAAGAAACTTTGAATACCTTTTTATTGATTTTAAAAAATTATATAATATAAAAGTACATATCAAGATAGACATTGAAAAATCCTCATGATTCTATATCCATGTGAATTCATATAATTGTTTTTAATCTAGTTGTGTGACAACTGTTATTTATAAATTTAGAAACTATATTGATAAAGGCCAAATAAATTTTATCTTTGTATTTTCGTGTAGAAAAAATGGACTTTCCATTTGTTTATGTTAAGAATATTTTTTAAATGTGTGTTGGTTTTGTGAAGGATTTTGAGAAGTACACATTTTCTTTTTATTGTTTTAACACCAATTCATGACAGTTACTTTATCATAATATTTCATGAGGATTTTGAATAACATTTTTTAAATAGTCACTGTTACAGAAAAATGCAGGTTTTAAGTGATCCTAAAAAGCACCAAAAGGCTTAAGAAATGTACACTTGATAAATACACACATGAAGTAATTTACTATTCAATTCAATTTATTGCTAATATTACTCTCTTTCAGCTACAACTGCTATGCCAGATACTACTGAAATAGATGTAACTACCTTAGATAAAATTACTACAGACATGTTCATTACTACACAAGATACGAGTCTGGTAAAAACTACAATGACTGACACTACTACAGACATACCAAGTACTATACCAGATATGGCTACAGCTACGATCATCACTAAGTCAGATACAACCATGTCCATTACTGTGCAAAATACTACCCTGGCTGACACTACTCCACATGTGCCCATTACTGTCCAAGATACTACTCCAGTAACAATCACTAAGGCTAAAACTTCAACTCAGCCCATTACTGTCCAAGATACTACACTGGTAAGAATTACCAAGGCAAATACTACTCCAACTCAGCCCATTACTGTCCAAGATACTACTCCAGTAACAATCACCAAGGCTAAAACTTCTCCAACTCAGCGCATTACTGTCCAAGATACTACACCGGTAAAAATTACCAAGGCTAAAACTTCTCCAACTCAGCCCATTACTGTCCAAGATACTACTCCAGTAACAATCACCAAGGCTAAAACTTCTCCAACTCAGCCCATTACTGTCCAAGATACTACACCGGTAAAAATTACCAAGGCTAAAACTTCTCCAACTCAGCCCATTACTGTCCAAGATACTACTCCAGTAACAATCACCAAGGCTAAAACTTCTCCAACTCAGCCCATTACTGTCCAAGATACTACACCGGTAAAAATTACCAAGGCAAATACTACTCCAACTCAGCCCATTACTGTTCAAGATACTACACTGGTAAAAATTACCAAGGATAAAACTACTCCAACTCAGCCCATTACTGTTCAAGATACTACACTGGTAAAAATTACCAAGGGTAAAACTACTCCAACTCAGCCCATTACTCTTCAAGATACTACACCGGTAAAAACTACTTTGCCTGATTCAAGTTGCAAAGGTAAGTAGGTAAAAAAATGATATCAAAATTAAGATCCTAAAATTTGTTTTAATGCTACAGAAGTGCAGTTCTAATGGAACTTGATGAAGATGCACTCCACCACATCTAAAAAAAAATTTGGAAAATAAACTGGGAATTCAAAATAAACTGCAAAATATTACATAGATTATTTCTTCATGTGAAGTAAGTGTAACCATACAATACTTTTTCATATGGAAATCAATATTTTCATTTAGTGCTTGAACTAATAAGAAGTCTTTTATAGATATGTGTGTGTGTCTTCATCAGATGATGACTGTGGAGATAATGTGTTTGTGTGTATGTAAACGGCACATTGTCCAAGGTAAAAATAATAATAATAATAATAATACGCTAAAGCATATTTTGATATTTTATGAAGTAAAAATTCATTTTATTTTCTTTCTTTTTTAATGAATTCTGTCTAAATAATTTTCTTAAAAAAAGATATCAGCAGCCTCAACTCGTGCAGATGGAATTTTATTTGCTTTCTTGATGACTTCCTTATCAGTCTTAAGCTAAAATGTATACATGTATTAAAGATATAAAAAAAGGAAAAGATTTTGTCAACTCTTACACTTACAGTATCAGCACAGCACCATTGCAAATGTAGTGAGACCCCAAATCAAATCAAAGTATGATTGCATAATGTTGATGTTAACGTAGTAATGAGTTAAAAAAGTATTCAGTTTCATCCTCTTGATGCTGACCTTAGGTTGAAACTGGTTGAGAAATTGTTCAAAAGTAAAAAGTAATATTATTCTTGTTTGTATATTTTTTATTCGTACATCTTAATTAATTTTTATGAAAAGTTAATATTCTTCTTCACTAAAGATACCAGGATTGTAAAGTTTCTAGTGGCATATTTGTCAATCAAAATGGATATTATTAGGTATTATTCATTACCAAATTCTATAACCAAATATATTGATATGTAGCAGTACAAAAATAAGTACATCTCTTATACATATATTTATGCAATTTTATTTTTTTTACAAAGGTTTGAAGATTTTAGTAATAAATAATAATTGATAATATCCATTTTCATTGCATAATATTTCATTAGAACCACTGAAATTGTAGTATCTTTAGTTTAGAAGAAAATCAACTTTTTTATTAAAAAAAATTGATAGGAATGTATTTAATTCTGGATGATACTGTGAATAGTGAGATATATATATATATATATATATATATATATATATATATATATATATATATATATATCTCAAGAACACAAAGATTAATGAGTATTTTCCATTATAAATTTACTTCATCCGTCTGAAATAGATTCTTCAAATGGATTTGAACAGAAATTTGTTTTTTTTTTATGATTAGCCCCAGGTAATATATTTCTTCAATGGGTTATAATTTAAATATCCATATTAAAAAACAACTTATAACTATATCTATATATACCAGCATATGAAATCTTCCAATGCGCAATAGGTAATTCATTAGATTTTCACTTCTGCCTGTCACTCGGTATTAATCTCTTTTATTTAATATTAATAAACTTATTTCTGATACTAGGGTTTAATAGAATTTTATTTAACATTTTGAATTATAAATTTATTTTAAAGAATTTATTATGATTTTTTTAATTTTTAGGAGTCTAGTAGGATGTCTTAATTCTAATTTAACTCAACTCAATTGATTTAGTTTAAATTTTTTTTTTTTTTTTTACCAGTATCTACAATTATTTTAATTTTTGAAAGTTATCAGATGATCTTGGATACTTTATACATTGCTTTAATCAGTTAAATTTTAGATTTATCTATAAAAAAATTTTTTTCAGTTTTTTTCATTTGAATGTATATTTTTTAGGAATTGAGTATTATTGTCATATTAAATTCAGTCAGATGTTTAGATTTAATAGTATCTATGTTTATTTAAATTTTTGAAAATTATCAAATGGTATATATATATATATATATATATATAAACTTGTATGAAAACTTGTATTGTGATTACTGTTTCATACCAATTTGTTTCTCCAATTAACTAACTGATAATTCAAGTGCTTCTCAATATTTTATTTATATATATCTTTTATATCATATAGGAACATTGCCCATCCCAGATGCTCCAGTTTTATCATATAAAATAGACACCAGCAAAACTTTTGTGTTATTGGAATGCACTTTCAATAATATAAATACTGTGAATGTTAATGAAATCATCACTTACACAACAGTTTGGTATATTGGCTCAAAATCTGTCCTAACCAGAGAAGTCATCCCTGGAACTCTCAAGACTTCTATCAAGTCCTCAGATATCCCTCAGCAACTGGATCCAGTATCTAATGGAGTAAGTTAAATGACTAATTCTTAAGAAATGAACTAAAATTAACCTTTTCCAATCTTTGTTTTTTTTATATTTGTTCAACATGACTAATATTTCAAAAAGTGCTGTCTCTTTTCCTAATGATAAATGTTGGTTATATGTTTATTGAGTTGGAGGGATTTTTCTACACACCACCACTAAGGCTTTGGGAATGCAGAGTACCCCTTTATTGCCATCACTCCCTGGTCCACTCTGACCTAGAGTGGTAGCACCTGATAGGGTCCTATCTATGGGTCAAATAGAACTAAACGGTGTACTTACGCTAAACTGAACTGTTTAAAATAGAACTGTTTATATGTAAAAAATGTATTTGGTATTAAATAACTTACAATGGTTGGGATGCCATAAAATCAAATCAAACCAAACAAACTAAACTACACACCGTTACCATTTTTAGTTTGTAATATGTCAGCAAAGTTTTTCATGAAATCTTGAAGAAGAATATATTGAGACAAAAGAGTTTCAAAGTGTTGGTCATCAGGTTTTCCTCTACCTTGCATTATTAAATATCATCTTTAATAACTTTGGTGTTCATCCTCTTTTAGACCTCATTTCTAAGGGCAAATGATCTCCCTTAAGATACTTAAAATAGTTTGGAGTAGTACACAATTAATACAAGAATATCAAGTGATGTTCAAGTTCTGTCTCAAACTTGAAGACAATGTAAAAGAAACATTTATCAAGTTTGCGCAAGCTTATAGAGATCAAGTTTTATTCCAGACAAAAGCTTTTTAAGTGGCAAAAGGCAATTTTGAATGGCCAAAAAACTGTCGAAGATAAATCCCATTTTGGTGAACCAGTCACTTCAGAAACTAAGAGAAATGTTTGATGGTGAACATGGATGGTAATGAATTAATGTCAGTCAGCGAATTTTAAATCAGGGTTGCCAACCTAAAAAAAAAAAATCATTCTTATTACATTCTAGTCATAAAAAAATATTCTCATTACTTTCTAGACACTTTCTATGAACGATTTTTTTTTTTTTGCTACCACAGTCCTGTTATTTATCTGATCTGAACTCTTGTTCCCAAAAATCAAAACCCGGCTCTATGGTCACCCTGTGAGAGCTGTTGAGAACATGCAACTGAAAGCAGTGTCAGTTGAAGACTTTCAACATTGTTTTCATGGAGTGGAAACAACATCTTTGACAATGTGTGGTTTCCCTAAAGGAGATAAAAAGATATGTAATTATATTGATAATAAAAATGTTTCTACACTTGTTCTCATTACTTCATAGACAGTCTTTTTATCACAGTTGATTCACTAATTAAATCATTCTATGAATTTTTTCTGCTAATTTCAGACAAGATGTATTGTAAATGCTTCTTCATCATATCGCTGTGGAGTAGTTACATCAAATTCCAGCAATATTATTATTGCAAATGCTAAGGTGAGTGGAAAGGCTAAAATATTTTTTATTATTGATCTTGGGGTTTATTTTTTTTTAATATTTGTTGCAGGGGTACATAGATTTTACAAGTATATTAATATAATGTTCAAAATCTTGAAACATTCTAATTAGACCAACGCTACTTGTTTTCATCATTCTCAGATAAGGCACTTAAAAAAAGGATGGATCAATATTGTATGAAGTGAGATCAAAAAGCTTGTGCATAAAAACATCTGTTTTGTAAAGTGATGAGTCAATGTCACCAAACATATAAAAGTCATTGAGGTCAAAAGGTGAGTAAAGACTTGTAAATGACATCCAATATCATCAGGTACAGATAGAGAAAGTGCTGGTATTGTACAGACACTAACTGGACATATATACCACAAGTGCTCGGTAGATGGACTTTATAACCAGCTAAAAAATAGCTAGTGAGATACACGTTACTTGAAAGAGGCAAACTTAGGAGTTGCATGTCAAGGGAATCTTACATGGGGTGAGAATTTTCAATTTACAAAAATTTCCTCTCATCCAGACAACTGGCTTGTGAATCACTGATTTGTACCCCCAACCAGCTTCTCCAATTGTTTCAAAGACTTGGTGTCACTGTTTCTCTCCTAACATGAAGTGATCCCCAGTCACCAGAAAACAATTACCCTACAGCTTCTATTCCACAAGGGACAAAGCAACAGTTTAATGTAAAATACACAGGAAAAACTGTAGCTATACATTTTAGTATGTAAAAGTTACTTTTCCAAAAGTTCATTTTGTACTGCAAGATAGAAAAACTATTTTGGTCAGATTTTACAAGTTAGTGGTAGTACCTGTTTGTGATTAGGCTAACTTAGTAACTAACTTTTACTGTTTTATTAATTATTGTCTCTTATTTACATAGGTGGATACAAACAAAACATACACGCTAATTGAAGGCAAAGCTGCAGTGAACATAAATGTCGATCTTGAAATTGAACCAGATTTCATCTGCTTGATGAAATATGGCAAGATATGCCAGATTATATTCAAAGGCATTATTAGCCCAATTTCAAATGAAAGGTCATGCCCTGGAAGAAATCCACTGTCTCCATTGGTCATTCAATCTAAAGGAAATGATCAATTATCAAATGCTGTCTGTGGCACAGTAATGACAAAGCCTTCTGACTCAATTAGTATGAAGGCTGTAGTGGATGGAATATTCTTTCAATCAGTGGCGACTCGAGAAATGACAATTCAAGAAATTCACTTGATTGATGGAGCTGAATCTTTTACAAAGAATTGGGACACCGTAACGGTATGTATTGTTTATTTATGATTTTGTCTTTACATATAAGAAAACGCAAAGTATTTAGTCACAATATTAAAAAAGGATTTTCAATTTGAGAAGCCAGTGAGTTATGATAAGTCTTTGAATCCTTTATATTTTGTTATAGTTATCCTTCTTCTCAATAACAACCAGTAATTTATTATCTGTAGATTTTTTTTTTTTTTTTACTTTAGCAGGTTCAATTTCCAACATGGTAGTTTTAATTGCTTCCCATACATTTACTATACTGTTATATAGTTTGCTCCCTTATTATTATTATTTCATCTTCACATTGACTGTAGAATTTTGATTGGATTCAGATCAGGACTTGATAGTAGCCATTTCATTATTTTCGCTCCTGTAAATCTTCTATGCTCAAAGAATTTACAGATAAACTTAGATACATGAGAAGACGCGTTGTCATGCATAAATGAACACTTTGGTTTGAAACTGCAAAACTGGGACTTATATTATGCAAAGGAAATCTTGCATATAAATTTACAATAGTTAGCACTGTTCATTTTAAATCCTTCATCGACTTTGAATAGTTTAATAATGGTTTGGTTGACAATTTCAGCCCATATTATTGCACTACTGCTTCCTTGTTGCCTTCTTTTAGCCACAGGCACATTTGAATTGGATAAAATCCATCCTTTGGCTCATCCATCAAGTCCATCAAATGACACTCAAGATTTGGCTATGAAAATTAATTTAGAAAAATCAATTTTCATGTATTTCTTGGCCCAATTTTGATGTTTTGAAATATTTGCTTTAGTGAGAAGAGGTTGTCTAGGAAATATTTTTACAGATCCTAATTCACAAAGTATTTTAAACCTTATTTCCTTTTTGACTTCCTCAATTCCAGACTTTTCAAAGATTTAAGTGCTGGTCAAAAAGTTGTTGCTTTGCTATAATTTGCTTTAGTTTACATTTTTCATGGAGAAGTAAGTTCTTAAAGTATTTTCTTTTGCTTTGAGTTCTCAACTTAGTTATGTTTTCAACTGCCTTCTTTATCATTTTATGATCTCTGCAAAGCTTCCTTGATATCTTCAATCCCTCATTCAAGAACTTGGTAATTTTCTGTTTTTAAGTAGTTGTTAGATATTTCCTTTTACCCATGTTTCAACATATATTATAAACAAAAATAAAAAATAGTTTTCATTAGATTTCAGAGGTCTTAAGCTAATATTAGTCTAATCTGCATATTAACTTCAGTCAATTCATTTTTGTAAATTCTGAATACCTCAAAACCTAATCCTTAAAAAGGGCAAAAAATTTAGTTAAATATTTTACTCTGGGTGGAAATAGACAAGTGTAAATTTGACAAATATTGATTCAGAACTTTTTTGAGTTATTGAGGTTTATTTGACTTGCATAATAACTTTTGCTGTTTTCTTTCTTTCATTCATTGTCTATTCAGACAAAGCATCAAATGACAAATGTGTTGTTTTCAAATCTTCTTGATTTAAAATTTGACTTTTTATTTATTGATACAGATCAAAATTGAAAACAAAGATTTTGAAAATCCCAGGAAAGGTTTTTGCTCAGTAACAGGAGATCCTCACATTCGTACTTTTAATTCTGAGTAAGTATCTTAATATATATATAGCCATCCACAGACCAGTGTGTCTACACATATAGGGTGCTTGAAGATGGGATCAAAACCAGCCCAACTTTATATTAGACTTAGTATCATATTGCTATTTTGTTTGTTTTGTCACGTGATAGCTCACGAAGACGAAGAGGTAAGAATGATACTCTCCCCCCCGTTGAACTAACATTATCTAGCAGTCAAAAAGTGACCGTTAGGAGAGAATGTGGGTCACGCAGATGTTCGCACCTAAGTGACCTTGGGTCGCCGGACATCGGAAGGGGAAAGAAAAAAGAAGCAAAATGATTGGCGGGGACCCCAAACGGAAGTGGGGTTCCCTTCCCCTCAGGGGTAGTAAGGAAGTTTTTTGAGCAACGCTCGTGGCAGACGGACGATAGCCATTTTTACTCCGGGCTAAAGACAAAAGACTAACTGAGACAAGAAGGACTCCAAAATCCTTCAAGCCAGTATTAAAAACAGTACAAAGTCTATTAGCCCGTGAAAGAAGAAAAATTCTCCAGTGGAACCCCGTCAAAAAAATAAGATAAGTAACTTTGGGACATTTTTCCTTTACACCCAAATTTTGTTTACCACTCTCTCTCTCTCAATTTGAAAAAGGACAAAAGCCAAGAAAAGACATTTATATTCATGGACTATCCTATTATATGTTTTTGACACTTTGAACGTATATATATATAACCGTAGTAAAGAACCTATGTATTTTCATTTTACCATGTGGTCTATGTTATTATTCCATGCTTTCCTTTCAGCTTCTATTCGCCTTACATTATCTTGCTTAGAACTGTCCTATTAATTCCTAAAGTATCACATGGGAAACCAGAGTTGCCGACTACTACAACAACATTAATATTATTACAACTAAGACCTATAGGCCCGTATTCTTCTATTATCTAAGGGAAAGAAGTTTAGCGGCCTGGTGGGTGTGTGATAGTGTGAAATTTTGGACCCCTTTGCCAGCGGTGGCCAGTCTGGCTCTAAATTATTCCCTCACGTAATATGCCAGTTCTTATCTGCCTGAGAAAAGAACTCTGAACAGGACTTATTTCTGTAGGGGATCAAGTGCCAACCTGCCCCGTCTTCACACGTGCGAAAATAAAGTCCCGTTTTGGGATTTATAGTCAATTTGCCGTCACAGTTTACATTTATACCTTACCAGATACCAGAGTGCTCAATTCGTTTGAAGAGCTTTGCATTATGTGAGTAGCAGCCATAAATTCCTTCACCAGAGTGCTCAACCCCATATATATATATATATATATATATATATATATATATTAAAACCATTGTAGTTATCTCCCTATTTTCATCTTTAGAATTTTGTGTGGATCATACTAAAGGAAGAAAAAGGGATAGCTAAGTTGGATCTAACTTTACATGCTCTTAAATGTATACTTTTTACTTACATACTCTCAAATTTATACATTTACTACAGGAGTCAGTAAGTGAACCAGGTTACAAAATTGATTCTAAATGCACCAGCTCTCTCCATCTTACTTTTTCAAAAGTACTACAGTAATATTGGAATTATAATAACTAACAATTGCTTTATTATTCTTTTAATTCTATAAAATTAAATTATACTGAAATATAAACATGGAAAAACTACTGAAATGCCTACAAGAGCTTTTGAAGTGGGCAGTAGTAAAGATAAAACTTTCTAAAAGCCATAGTCTATGTATAATCAACAGAAGATGCCAAGAAATTAAATTTGCTATCGATGATAATGTAATCCCCTCAATATGTGAAAAAAGCCTTGGTCGCTGGTATTTCCTTCTACTTACTGATCGTCATCAGTGGCAAGATCTTTTAAAAAAATTAAAAGATGGATTACTTTCCATTGATAAATGTGACTTCATTGCAAAAGATAAACTGTGGTGTGTTTATTTTGGTTTGATCCCAAGATTAGCATGGCCTATGCAAATATATGAGGTATCACTTTCAAGAATTGAAAAAATGGAGCACTTAATCAGTAAGTTCCTAAAGAAATGGTTGGGAGTTCCTAAATCCTTAACAAATGTGGCATTATACAGTTCATCAAGGAAACTGAAGCTACCCAGAAAGTCACTTGTTGAGGAATTTAAACTAGGTAAAGCACGACTTTTCCAAATGCAGCACGACTCCATGGACCCACTTGTGAAAAGTACACAACCTACCATAATAACAGGTCAGAAATGGGACGCTAAATATGCAGTGGAAATGACAGAATCTTCCTTCAAAATGAAAGAAGTATTCAGTTTTGTAGCAACTTGGAGAACCAGACTTGGTCTTCAGCCACAATGGTGGTGGTCAAAAGAGACCACAAAGAATAAACAAAGAATGATTTCGGAAGAGATTCATCATTTTGAGGAAAGCAAGCATCTTGCCATAGCTGTAACACAACCCAAACAAGGTGCATGGACTAGGTGGGAAAACACCAAGGACAGGACCATCACATGGAGAGACATCAAGCAAATGGAGCCTAAACAATTAAGTTTCTTCATTAAGGCAGTTTATGACATATTGCCTTCACCAGTAAATTTAAAAACCTGGGGGTTAAGTACGTCCAACCTTTGCAAAGTATGTGGGAAAATTTCTAATCTCAAACATGTTCTAACTGGATGTCAGTATTCCCTAAAATGTTACACATGGAGACACAATGAAATCTTTGGGATTATTGCTGAGATTGCAAAAATGTGTTATGAAACTACCAATAAAATTTCATGAATAAAAACAAGTATACAGTTTATTAAAGAAGGAAATGTTTCGAAAACTCCACATAGAAATAGACACAAACCAACATTGCTTGATGGTTGCACAGACTGGCACATTATTACTGACATAGATTGGCAACTCGCTTTTCAAAGGAAATAACATCAACTCGCCAGCTTCCAGATCTCTTCATTTGGTCAGTTAATTCAAAGAAAGTCATCATTGCTGAATTAACGATCCCTTTCAAGGTCAACATCAACTGGTTGCATCAGTGTAAATTGGAAAAAACACGAAGACCTACATGAGCAGTTTGTTAAGCCATATTTCCTCTTGAGGTTTTAGTTCAAACTCAACCTCTACATTTTTAACCAAACTCAGACTTCACCAGCAGAGATGAGGGAATATATAAAAAAGATCCAAAACAAGACTAACTGCATCTGAGCGGATATAGCATTCATACAGAACAAACACCATCCGATAAAGTCTGGTAGTATTGTGAGATACTGCTGGGATGCCCTGGGTTAGTGGTAATGATGCTTTGGCCTCAAAACCATGCCTGAACCCAGGGTCATCATCTGATGAAGACTTTATTGGAAGCAAAACTGCTATTTATGCAGCAGTTTTTGTATATAATTTTTGGATATATCAAATTTTCACAACCAGATATTAATGCTGTTAAGGATGTTGGAATGCAGGGAAAGTCTAGATATACCAACATTTATCAACAAGTCCTGATGATTTAATTAATAGAAAAGCCACAAACAAAAAAGACATGGCAAACATTCTGGCAGAAAATTTTGCTCTAAATCTATCCTCAAAAACCTCAGCAAATTCTAAAATATCTAAGAAAAAAAACAAATTTCTTGACAAAAATTGCCAAAGACTACATACAGTCAATTCTTTGCTATCAATGAAATACTGGACTCTTTAGCAAAAGCCTGCAACTCAGCTGTTGGTCTGAATGAGATCTATTATGAATCCTTCAAAAATCCCCCTGAAAAACCAACCTAATACATGTCTTTGCATTATGGAAACAAGCTATCATGATTGTATTGCCAAAAATCAAGATGACTCCTCAAATCCAATAAATTATTGACAAGACTCTAGAAAGAATAAATACTAGATTGACATGGTATTAAAAAAAGCAATAATAAACCTCCAATCAGGCTTCACAAAAAAGAGAAGAACAATAGACAAGCTTGTCTTTATTTACATTTTTCAGACTATTGTCCTCATCTTTGTCACCATGATTATCACAACGTTTTGGCCATTGTACACTCCGGCCTTCTTCAGGTGGTTGGAATGTCAAACTTAACCCTTTATTTCACTTACCAGGGTAGACTGTTCTAGTTCCACGAGCCATGTTTTAACATTGTGATAAACATGGCAACAAAGATGAGGACAATAGTCCAAAAAATGTAAATAATGTACATTATACCTCATCTCAGAAATATAGGCACAAACTTGTCTATTTGGAGAATTTTAGCCTAGAGACTTTCATAAAAAATGGAACACTTGTCAGCTATTTTTTTTTTTTATTGAAAAAAAGACAAATGACACAATCTGAAACTAAGGAATAAGGAGAGATCTAAAGGAACTTGGTCTAAAAGTTAGATCGTCAATATTCATAGGTGACTTCCTAAGGTTTAAAACACTGGTGAGTGATACATTTTCTGACATAAACGCAAGTGGCACATTAGCCACCCACTGAAATGATTATATTTTGATATCAATTCCAATCTTATATATGTTTCACTGATTTATATCAGCTTTACTCCATTAGCCTTTCAGTAATCTTTTAAAATTTTAGATATTCTTTTATCTACCATTAATAATTTTCACTGTTCCATATCCTCTTTACCTGTAAATGTCTTTGTATTTATTTGTTTGACTCATTTTAAAGAATGTTCAAAAATAACAATTTTTTTTAAACAAAACATTATATTAACACTTTACCTTTGTTTTCTCTTTCAAAATAGGTACTATGATAACTTTATGGAAGGAGAATTCATTTTGTACAGACACAAACGTCAGGAATATGAGGTAAAAACATTTTTAAAATAAACTTTTCTGTTTCTGCTCTGTGAAGGTTTATTTGGTTTCATTTACTTGCTAATAGTCGAATTTTTTCAACACATATTGAAAAGAATTTCATGAGAAAAATCAACTTTGAATACTCAACAAATTCCTCACTCAAGAATGCCAACCAACAAATCTTAACCTTCAAACATAGCCTTAGCTTGAAATCATCATCATCATCATGTTGCACCATTAGCACGGATCTCCCTGATCCTCTGCCACCACCCGTCTCTATCGTCCATCGCACCCGGTAGGTCTTCAAGTCTACATCCTGTATCAGTACAGAGCTGTTATATATAGGTTCTAGCTGGTCGTCCTGCCTTTGCTTGTCCATGTGAAGGGGTCCACTGGAGTATGTCACTTATGAGTTCGTCCTTACTTCTCTAGCAACAACTCTAAAACTTATAACAAAGTTTTCACATTACTAGAAAAGAAGCCATGCAAAGATAACACAACACTTCAAATTGCAAATTTCTCTAACATCTACTAAAAAATCACTGGAGTACCTTTAACCATTCTCAATGATATTTGGATAAATGGTAGATACCCAAACCAATGGAAAATATCAACACTCATCCCCTTACCCAAACCAAGGAAAAACAGTTTAAATCCCCAAAACTACTGCCAAATAGGACTAATGAGCTTCTTTGAAAAACTATCAAAAGGTTAGTTTAGTTCATTGAATCCAACAACCTTATTAACAACCCCTAATGCAGCTTCAGAAACCAAAGATCTACAATGGATCATATGGTCAGATTAAAAACCTCTATAAGAGAGGCAACTATCAAAAAACATCATATAGCAATTGATTTGACCTAGAGAAGACATATGAGACCACCTGGAAGTATGATATAATGAAGGACCTACACAACCTGGGACTGAAAGGCAGATTGCACAATATAATCAAGAATTTCCTTTCGGACTGGAAATTTCAAGTCTGAATTGAATCAACCCTTTCAAACTTCCATAACCAAGAAGTGAGAGTCCCTCAGTGGGAATATACAACAATGAGCCCTCTTCAACCTAAAAATCAACCACATCACCAAGTGCCTGATTCCTGGAATTAATAACTATCTATATTTTGACAACTTCTATATCACCTCTAAGTCAATTCATGCACATAAAAGGTTGATACACCATAAAACCCAAACAACTACCAAACCATCATGCACACAACAGACTGTCAACTGCAACAATGCATCAAGAAAATCAACCAATGGGCAACCATAAATGTCTTCAATATCTCCACAACTAAAATTCAATGCATATATTTTTGCCTGTTAAGAAAAATGTATAACAGCCCTACACTTAAGCTAGATGGAACAGAAATACTAGTTATCAATCAGTTCAAATTCCTCAGTATAATTTTCAATAAAAAACTAACCTTCATCCCGGCTCACTATACCTAAAAGAAAAATGCAGTAAAGTATTAAAACTCCTTCATGTAATATCCAACACAGGATGGGGTACAGACCAGCAAACCTTACTAAAATATATATAGGATGCTAATCCATTCATAAATTTACTATGGTTGCTTTATATATAGATTAGCCAGGATATCTTATCAGAAATCTCTAAACACAATCCACCATGAAGGATTGAGACTCATCCAAGATGCCTTCAGAATATTCCCAAAGGAGGCTCATGAACCGTCTCTACATCTTAGATTCCTGAGATAAGGCCTCCATAAATACACTAAGATAAAATCTGTACCTACCAATTTGGCTCATGGTTGCATTTTTAACCCCAAACAACAACCTCTATTTAACCAAAAAGTAAAGGCAATAAGATCCTTTGGTTACTACATAAAACCCATACTGAAAAAAGTAGAAATCTCACTCACTAACATCTATGACACCATATAATTAAGTTCTCTCCCCTAGTAACTTAACAACCAATAGTAATCCTCAACCTAACCAAACTCACCAAAAAGAACACTCACCCCTTAATCTATCGAGAGAAACTCTCCAACATCCAAGAAAAATATCCTAACTACTCCCACATTTATACAGATAACTCTATAGACAGCAATAGAACTGGATGTGCAGCAGTTTTTAACAATAAAACTACCAAAAAAGCCTTTCAAAAGAAGTATTATTCCATATTCACCACAGAAACCAGTGCAATAGAATTGGCACTCAACATTGTCTCGGCAAGCAACTCAAAACGATTCATCATCCATTCAGATTTCTTCTCTGAATTACTCTCAATCAAAAAGAGAAAACTGGATAAGCCTCTAACCATCAAACTCTTAAACATGCTAAACTCCTTGAGCGATACCAAAAAGGTGATATTCTGCTGGACCCCAAACCATCTGGAAATCCAGGGAAGCCATAAAGCTGACTCAATAACTAAATCTGCTCCAAACATGGCACCCAATAAAAACTCCAAAATACAATACACTGACTTAAAACCTAAAATAAGCCATTACTGACAAAAAATGACAACAGCTATGAAAGACAAGAAGAGACCACTTTTAACACTATTACATGTTGGCCACATTAAATTAACTCATTCCTTCATACTAAAACAAAAACCTCCACTAAAATGCTCATGTTTAACACCATACACAGTGAAACACAAATTGATGGAATGTAGAAATCTCGTCAATACATGAAGAGGTTTCTACAATGTATTAAAGTATGAAAGATCTATTTGAAACAACATATCCTAATAAAATCAAGAAGGAATAAAACAAAAGCATTTTCAGCATAGAATAACCTGAGGGTTGACTTTTTGCAAAATCGAACTAACCAACCAATCATTAACTTTTAAATGAATGTTTATATCATTTTAACATTTCTATTTAAGAGGATTTCTACTTCATTTAATGTTTATATTCAGATGACATTAACTTTTAATTAGATGTTTATATCACTTTTACATTTAAATATTAAAACAAACCACTTTTGACATGACACATTAAAATAAAATCCTATAATTTTTATCTAAATTTTTTTGCAGATTCGAGGTTTCTTCTCAAGATGTGGCTTTGGCTCTTGCATGTGTGGTGTTGCTGTTCGTTCTGGTGACGATGTTATTGTATTTGATAAATGTGCATATCGAAGATCTAAAATGTGGTTTGGTGATGCTGTGTCTTTCCCTTTAGATATTAGGGTTTATCTGAAGGGTACCCTGACACCTTCCACCAAAGTGTATTCAAACAAAGCAAGAAGTCATTTCTGGGTAAGTATATATATATATATATATATATATATATATATATATATATATATATATATATAATCATAGACTCTCTAAGCCTAAGTAGTAAATGATAACTATAAGTTTACATGATTAGACAGAGCAAGGAAGATCATACATGTCTGCTTTAAAACTCAACATTTAAAATCTGGACTTTGTTTTTTATATGGGTTTTATGGAGGTGTCATTGTTTTCATATCTTATCTCTCTCCCATTCTGTTAGACATGTGATCCATATATTTATTCAAAAGTGGAAAAATAAACATTGTTTACAAAAACACACAGAAACTAATCAGAATTTCCTTTACATTTAAAACTGTTTTTGTTTTATCTTGTTCTGTATCTATAGAGTCTTGCTAAAATACATATGAAAACATTTTTCTTTCACCATTTGCTTCCCTCTCACTGGCATTGCTGGGTACCACAGCTAGTTTATACATGCTACTGTGGGGAGACAATAATTATCTCCCTTGTACAAGGGGCATATCTGTTGATGGTCACAGGTCAATCCCAAATCCACATCAGCCTCTTTCATCCTCATTCTTTGAATGATTAAGATGTCCTTTTATTTCTGTTCATTGAACTGTAGAGAAACTTTGCATCTCACTGATGATACGAAACAACTTACTTTGCCAGGGTTGAAGACAAAGCCCACATGGCTAAGCTCTCAAACTCAATTAAATCTTTTACTATTTTTGTACCTCTTTCATATGCTGCTCATTCATAGAACAATATGTGCACATTTTATCTGTTGGGACACATTTGTGTATTCTTGTTAATACTCTTGCATGTGTTAAATGTTCATATATGTGTAAAATGAGTTTATATTGTCTTTATCAAGTGTTAGCATTAGTAGATCCAATGATATACTAATATTGGACCTTGGTGAGTGGGACCTCAACTAAATATCCTGTCCTGTGCACAAATTAATCCAATGTTACAATAATCCAGATTTGTAATGATACGAATGCAATTTTTTTACCTCTTTATTACTTTTTTTTTTTTTTTACTAATAATGAGAATTTCTATTTCATCAATAGGTTGTTCTACCAATTGGTACCAGTGTGAAAATAAAGCCAAAATTTTCCAGTTTCTTTAATGTATTCATTGATGCTGTGGCATCTGACATTGAAGAAACTGAAGGTAAGATTTGTTTTGTTTTTTTTCCATCAAGCCAAGTCAGAAAGAAACCAAAGAATAATCACATTGCCAAATTCACCTATAAATGAAAACAAAAATTGATTTACAAAAAATTGGTTGAATGAAATCGAAACTTTTTAATTTCAATGTATTTGACAAATCAATTTTTTGTGCAGATGGGATTATTAGGTGTCAAAAATAAAATCTGTGAGTCAAGTTCAAATTCTGACCAAGGCAGTTTGTATTTGCTACAACTATAAATATAGATGGTGTGTAGCTGAAAGAATGATTGTTTAGTTAAGTAAATTCTTTCCTATTGAAGAAATCAGTGACTTTTTGTCGTATAAAGTTTCCAATTAAAATTTGTCAAGTTGACTTTTAATAATGAAATGGTAGTGATAAGCAAAAATGAATAAGAAAAATATTTTATTAAATATGAATTCCAAAATACAAACTTCTAATCTAATTGCCTTAATAATTTTTGTTTGTCCCTGAAATATTCTATTAGATAGAAATTGCATATGGTCTACCTGGATGATCTCTCAAATTTAAAAATTTTGCCATGTAAGGACTAATAATAGTGAATGGGTGTGAGGTATGTCTTTGAGCAGCAGCAACTATGTGATTTTAGTTGCCATCATAGTATTGGATGGTGAGCATCGTGCATTTATGATTGAAACTTATTCAAAAAAATTCATTGAAATGAAACAGCTATTTTGTGAGCATTTCAGATTGTATGAATTTCTGACAGATAGATAATATTGTTGTAAGTTGGAAATTTTAGAGAAACTGGTTTAAATTTCAAAAAGAAACTAATAGAACTTTGAGTGTTGAAAACACCCAGAGAATATCACAGCAGTAAGGTTAGCCATAAGTAAATCTCTTACAATGTTCAACTCTTAAGCTTTGGTAAACTGACACAGCAAGAACAGCAGAACTTCAGGGTGTGGCTTAGATATATTGCTAGGCAAGAATGATATAATCTTTAAAATCAAGTGATGGCAATAACAAAATAAAATGGCAAATATTTATTATAGTAAAATTAAATTTCGAATATAGTCAATGTTGCCTTTTTTTATTTGCTTTCTAAAACCAAGAGATAATTCTGCCTGATTCTGTGTAAGTATTTTATTTATTTATATCATATCAGTTATTTTGGTGTAATTATTCTCTTTTTCTTTTTCCCATCAGGTGTATGTGATTTATTCAGCTCCAATGAGGGAGTAGAAAATACCTTGATAGGAAAAAATGGCAAAATTTACAAAAATGAAGAAGGAAAAAGGCCTAATGATTTTAGTAAAGAATGGAGGTGAGATGAAAACCTGATATTTTTAATGCATATTTACACTTGTTTTGTGTGTTTGTTGGAGAAGTGTTTGTATAAATGTGTATTATTTGCTATTGATAATAATAAAATAATGTTGAGTGCTCTAATTAGCAATTGAATACTTCAGCTAGTGAAAAGGGATTTATCATGATTTCTTCAATCAGTGTGTGGGGGGAGGGGGGTAATCCTCATGGTGAAGTGGTTAACGTTTTGGATTGTGACATTGTAGTTAGTGAGTTCAAACTCTAGTTTATTAAGTTCATTTTCAGACTGATAATCTTAGGAAATGTATAAACTGCCTTATTCCCCCCACCACCACCATCAGCTACGGGAGAGGGGGGTAAATAGTACCACTACTATTTTTATACAAGGATAGCTTTGGCATTAGATTATCCATGAAGGTTGATATGCCATTAAACAAAGAAATCAAACCAATCTGTCTGTAAAGTATTCATTAAATATAGTTATCTTTTTTCATTTAAGAAATAATACAAAAGTATTGCTGTAAAAATTTCTCCGAGATATATACATGTATGTGGTTGAATGGAAACTAGTGATTAAAACTTTTAAAACAAACCCTAAAATCATTTAATATCATAATTGTAAGAAGCATAATTATCAGTTTTACAATATAAATAGATTTTCAGATGCTTGTGTAGAAAGTAATCATTTTGATAACAGATATGACATACGACTTTCCTTGCCCAACCGGCTGGGACTTCAGAATACACCGATTGCATCTCTGCAGAGGGGTAAAACTCTCCCAATGCGTTTCCTGGATATGACACTAAACAATCTGATGGTGAGGCTTCACTAATGCAGTAGCTTTGGAGAATGTGGAGTACCCCTTCATTGCCATCATTCACAGGTCCACTCTGGCCTGGAGTGGTAGCACCTGATATCTATGGGTCAGATAGAACTGAACTGTGTACTTATGCTAAACTGAATTGCTTGAAATAGAACTGTTTATATGTATAAAAATGGATTTGGCATTAACAACCTACAATGTGCCATAAAGCCAAAGCAGATATACATCTTTCCATTTCATGTATAATGAACTTCCAAAAAGAGGTAAATGATAAAAAGTTCATTATTCTTATCCTAATCAATGGGTATTTCAATACATTTTCATATCTTTTTGTAGGGTCCAACCATCAGAATCAATCTACCTTGGATATAGTGGGACACTAAATATTGATGTACCAATTTTCTGTTCTTGTGTGGAAGGAAGAAAAAGATGCGGTTACTTCAGCGATGCAGTGTTTTGTAAATCAACCAACAGATGTAAGTATTTTTGACATTACTTTTTCTTTAGATATTTATTATATATTTGATATATATGATTTGATAAAAATCAAATTCATATATACACAACAATTACCCTGACAAGTTGTGGTAGCACAGTCTGTAGAATACACTGACTGCATCTCTACAGAGGGGTAAAACTCCCCCAATGAGTTTCCTAGATATGACACTAAACAATCTGATGGTGAGGTTACAATAATGCTGGAGCTTTGGGAATGTCGAGTACCCCTTTATTGCCATCGCTCCCAGGTCCGCTCTGGCCTGGAGTGGTAGCATCTGATATGGTCCTATCTAAGGGTTAAATTAGAACTAAACTGTATTGTTTGAAATAGAACTGTTTTTACATTTAACTGTGTGTAAACAAAAAACTGTACTTATGCTAAACTGAATTGTTTGATATAGAACTGTTAGATCATTTAACTATGTGTAAACAAATGACCGATGTTTAATTGAATTATTAGTGATACATAGCAATACTTGGAAACAATTGACTTTGTTGACATGCTAAACTGAATTGTTTGAAATAGAAATGTTTCATTGTTTCACTGTGTGGAATAAAAAAAAAGTGTGCACTTATGCTAAACTGAATTGTTTGAAATAGAACTATTTTTTCAAAAACAGAAATCTCTATTTAAACCAATGACTGTATAAACAAAAGACTGTACTTATGATAAACTGAATTGTTTGAAATTAAGTGAAATCAATTAATTGTGTGCAAAAAAAACGAGCTCAGGCTTGTTTAAGAATGTTATCTTCAAAATGTGTTTAGAAATCATATATTTGATATATGCATAAAAAGGATTTGGCATTAAATAACCTACAGTGGTTGATATATGATCAAACCAAACCAAACCAAGTTGTGGGTTTATATTTGTTTTAATTTTTTCTCATGTTCAACATAGAAAAAAAGAAAAAGGTTATTCTATAAAACTGTTCTCAACATCAAGAATGGCCTTGATGCTATATCTGAAATGACTGCAAGTCTAGATCAGGTGTTTCTTGTTCATGTTGACCAATTATAGTCACAATGGAAGCCTTGGTATTTTGTAGGGTCACTAGTTGGTCTACTTCATGACACCTGATATGTACAAGTCTTATATCCATATCAAGAGCCTGTGCATTTACAGTGAGACAATTGTAAAAATCTCAACCAGCTACTCTTTAGTCATGTGGCTCATTTGGGAAGGAGCAGAGTTCTGCAGGAATACTTATTGCCTTTCCTGGAATATCCACTTCAATCCAGAAATTCATCACTACTGATATAGGCAGTAATATTGATTCTGAGACCCTGTGGGAAGAAGTGGGATGGTATGACATAACTTTCATTTCTCACAATCCCTAGGACTATCACAGATGATACAAATTGGGTGGGATTGATGCTGACTTACCTGCTCTTCTTCTTATTTACCTTTTGTTCCTGGACACTGGTTGCTGACCAGTGCCTAGTGTATGGTGTGCTTTTCATTTTTTGTATTAGATTGGAAGTTGCTATGTTAATGCTCTTAATACATTAGAAAAGAAAATAAGAATGCTAGAATATGGTGCATCTTGCATAAGAGTTTTTAGATTTTCCTCCATTTAATAGTCTACATTCTTAAATATCTGGTGTACCCTGTATGTACACTGGGCAAAATAATAAATACACACATTAGGCAACATTATAGATATACATACTTAGAATGACATGATAAATGCATACACAGTAATAACATTTGTAGGCATTTTTACTCTCATATGGTCCACTATAAACAAGTGAAAATATATACCAACAAATGAGGCTCCTGAACAATGTCTCCATTTTCATTGCAGAAATGATTTGGAAATGACACTTGAACTCATGAAAAACCTAAGAGAACAAAATCACTTAATATTCAGACTCACTGTCCAGTCTATTAGCACTATATCACCAAAATATTAGAAACTCATAAAAATTGATTTTGCTATCTTGAATATCAAACCAGATTGGAGTCAAATGAAACAAAAGAGCAGATTTATTAACAAAATGCTTTAAATATGGAAATAACAAAACATCACAATACTTAATACTGATTTTGACTTTGACTTGCAAGTCTTAAAGATTGATGACCTTAATAAATAGGGAGCCATCTAAATAGCGAGGAAAAGTGTATGAAGAAGAAGAAAAGGAAGCAGGCAGAACAAATGAGACTCCTTCCAAAATAACAAATACCATGAAGCATTGTTTGGAAGAAGAGAAAATAACATTATCTTGAATCTGTATTTGGCACACAAAACCTATTCATTTATTCTTACTAAGAGCTGAAACTACAACTTAATGCATTACCTATAATCCAAGACTGACAATTACACCTAATTGAATACAAAAATTCACATAAGAAATTGTACAGCACTCCCAATCTTAAAATACTCTTCAAAATAATAGAACCTAACAAATTATAGAGTTCCTGAAAAAAATAAGAATCTTTAAACTCTAATAAAAAAAAAAAACACCAAAAACATTATTAGATATTAAATGAAACACAAACGTAATCTCTTGGGTTCAGAGACTCTTCAGAAGGGGTTTATTACTGAGAGGGAAAAGAAATGAAAGTGGAATTTAGAAGAATAGCGAAATATATTACAAATGTGTAATAGTGTAATCAATTTTCAAAGGGTTTTATAGGAAAAAAAATTGTTTTTATTCTATTGGATTTACAATTTGTTTTGATGAGAGGGCAAGTTGTCATAAGAACTGAGTTATTTTGATGACAAAGGGAATTATGAAAACAAAGGGTTATCATCACAAGGTTGTTGTTTTGATCAAAATGATTTTTTTAGTCAAATTTAGATGTGGAATTTTGTGTAGAATTTGGCTAAAGGATGCCTGTTCTTTGAAGTCAACTTCACACCGACCTTGGTCCAGTTAAGAGTATACATAAATTAACCAGAATAGTAGTAAGCAGTCAAAAAAGGAAGAAGAACTGTGAAAAACCAAGCAGCACGAGAATTGCAGAGGCAGTGATGGTGTAACAGCTCCCTCCAGAGCTCTGAGCTTTATTTACCTTGTACCAAGCAGCCCTGCGTAAAGAGAATGAGAAAGCCATCCAAATTTGATGCAGTGAAAAACAAACATAACTGCCATTGAAGATTGCCTTGTACCAGACTGCCCTAATTATAGAAAGTGAAGATAGACAAAACTTTATAAGAGTAACTGACAGTCTCTGACAGAACTTACCACTTATGTAAGAATTTTGAATGACATATATATATATATATATATATATATTGTTATTGTTGCAAAGCCATGTTTGTTCTCTGTTTCTTGGCATCAACTTTCTTTTTACTTACTTAATTGTGCAGTAGCATTCGTCTACTTGCTAACTGGCGACCCCCATTAACATTTGATTCATTGTTCATATCTTAAAAACAACATAGGCAAATAGTGAATTATTTCATGCTATCCCAAAATATTTCCAACTAGTAGAATATTCAGCGGATTGAAGGTGGAATCATCCCATGTTTGGCTAGAGGTAATGGCCTCATCACAGAAAGAAGAAAAACTAAAGTACCCATTTATGCAACAAGATCTCAACAAACTATTTGTCTCCAAAGTATACTTTTACAAAACAGAATTATCAACAAACTGTTTACAATTCACATATTATGTTTGAAACAAAAAACTTGGTATTAAATGATTCAAAGGGGTTGGAATGCCATTAAATAAAGCAAACTGACAAAGATTGTCCCCTGAAGTTACAGGGGGTTTTAAACCATGGGTTTGGTGTATATCAATATATTTTTTGTGGACTCACCCTAAAATTGTTCACTGTTGTAACATACTGGAAGAAAATTAAGGATTTTAGAAAAATGGTACTTGATGCTATCTTGCTTAACACTCAGTATTATAAGGTACAGATCAAGGGTAAAGTGGAGCAATTCAGGGAAAGGAGTAGCGCCCTCCCCTACAGCTTGGTGTAGTAGCCATCGAAAAGGGAAACTTCAGGTCACTCTTGACTCAGGTTGCCAACTTTACTTACTTAGATAAAGCCTGTAAACAATCTGATGCAATACTGGCTTTCATTCATATTATTTGAAATCTTCGTTTCAGTGACTGATATCACAGACACTTTGATATTTGATGCAGTACCATCATTTACGACTGCCAGAAGAAAGAAAAGAGCAGTAACTGAAGGCTTTAAATACAATTCAACATTTGGATCTGAAACAGTAAGTGTTACCTAGATTTCATCTTTAATTTTCCAGATTCTTTATCTTTTTTTATCTAACAAAATCTTTCCATTTTTAAGATTTTTTTTGGAGGCATTTTCATTTTCCTTAAACTGAGAAAGCCCAATCTATCCTGTTTGGGTTTCATAAAAACACCTGGTTGCTGATATTTTGACAAAAAGAAGTGTACCCCTCATCAAAAATACTGAGATACTTTATTGTATGTCTGAAGCTATAAAAAAAAATAAAAATGAGGAAGAGATGTTAAATAATGAATGCTAAAAAATATCCATTTAAAGAAACTATACTATACATTAGAAATAGATTATTCCAAAGAGTTTTGTTATCAATAGACTAGGTTTATTCTTATCGGGTCATTGGCTTAATGAGTAGTGTTTACCAATGGCCCGGGAGACCAGGGTTCAATCCCAGTTCGAGCCATACCAAAGACTCAAAATAATGTTACTTGATGCCGCCTTGTTAAACACTCAGCATTATAAGGCAAGTATCAAGGGTAAAGTGTAGCAATCCAGAGGTGTAGTGCCCTCCCCTACAGCTTGGTGTAGTAGCTATTGAAAAGGGAGCCTTCAGGTCACCCTCAACTAAGGTCACCAACTTTACTTATTCTTAACTACTTGTCTCGTTGTTCAGGAAACTATGAGATTGGGTGAAAACAGATGAAGACGTTCGCTTTCATAGCATAACAACAGGTCATATCAAATTCAACTGGCTTTCTACTCCTGTAAAATGCTCTACCAACCAAAGAATTTGCTTTCACACTAGTGTGTCTAGTAAACTCTCAGAACTCAGTCTCCTCCACGTCTACTAGCCTATTTTTTAAATAACATTTGTCTGCCCTCTTATGCAAATGAACTCATTGCATAAGATGGGTGTGTTTTTTGTTTTGTTTTTTTTAGCTTGCATGCTGGGACTTCTGCAAATGATGACTTGACATGTGAGACAGCGCAAGCATTTAGCATCCAATAAGTCACTGTTACGTCTGTTACACTAGTAAATCTAGGTTACTATGACCTTTCCCACTTAGCACCTTATGGTGGCTGAATTTTTACAACTGGAATTTGGATTACCATTTCTAATGGGTGGTGTTTTTATACCCTCTCTAATTCTTGTTCAAATGATCTCAAATTTTAACAGGATGTTTAGAAATAACTCAAAATTTTATGTTTAATGTTTTCTCTGTTCAGGTATAGAAATCTTAAATGTTATTCACTAAAAAAGAAGTCATTTAAACATTAAACAGAAATTTTGAGTTATTTCCATGCATCTTCTGAAACACCCTATACATCACAAATGATATTAGGTTTTTTTTTAAATACCCTTTGTATGCTGATTTATATACTGTAAGACTCAAAATTAAAGAAACAAATGAAGTGAATACAATTAAATACAATTAAAGAAACAAATGAAGTGAATACTCTAGACTTGCATATGCCCATGTCTAGGTTCAATAGTGAATTGAAATTTATCCTTTTCATACCTTTATACTGTGGGGATAAAGGCAAGAAAAGGGAATGTCTTTTTAGGCTTTGCCAACCTACTGGATAACACATACATTTTGCAGCTTCCTGAAATGAGCAGTTCTTACTCTACAAATTTTATAATAATCCATAGGTTTAATGAAAAACATTCCACAATAAAATAATAATTATAACATCAGTAATATATAGGCAGCAAACATAAGTAACCATTTTTGTGCCAATAATTGCAAATTTCATCTTTTTTAATTTTATTTCACTTTCATTTAAGTATCTATCTAAATGAAATTTGGTAAGTAGATATCATTGTTGTTTTGTTGTTTTATACCTTGTAAAAGATGTTTAAAATTTTATTAAAGTTTTGATGAACACAAGTTAGATTTGAAACATTACATCATATTGATTACACTTGTCATTTCTTTTCAGACCAGTAAAACCACTTGGCCAAAAGGAATCAGTGAGGAAGATGCTAGAGGAAATTGTACAGCTAAACTCCAAAGCACACAAGCCAAGACTGATTGTAGCACTTTGTTAGAATCCAACTTCACAAAAGAGATTGAAAACTGCATGGAAGATATCAAGGTAAGTCAGAACTTATAAAACAAGAATGAAATCCTTTAGCCATTAATATTTCATTATTATTATTATTAAATAAATAAAGCAGAAATTCTTCCCAGCTGTAGCCGTGTCAGTACTATTGTATAGTTGCACTTCTTGGACTAAAGAAAAAGCCAGATGGAAACTACACAAGGATACTACATGCTGTTTTGAACAAATTCTTAAAACAGCACCCTACAAAACGGCAGTTGTATGGCCACTTACATCCCATCTCTCAAACTATTCAAGTAAACTGACATTCTTCTATTGATTTCTGCACATGGAAACACAAAAGTTTGCCAAGCAGCAAATAATTATGTGCATCAGCTCTGTGAAGACATTGGATGCCGTCTAGAGGACTTTCCAAGAGCAATGACTGATAGGGACCAATGGTAAAAGATTCAAAAGAATCTGTTCTGTCAGGATCCCGTGATGATTATTAATTTTCACCAGTAATTTCCTTAATTTTAGTTGCTTTTTTATTACATCTAACTCAGCATATTTCTCCAACAATAAGGAACAGTACACATCAGAGACAATAATAAAGGATAAGCTCCTAGTAAAATTTAAACTCACATCTCCTTTTGCTTCAAAATTGGTGAGGCAACTAGTCTAGGAGATGGAAAACTCTGAATCAAACCTGTTAAACTCCGCTTAAAAAAATTGACCTTGTGTCATATCCTGCCCGAGCGGAGGGGTTGGGTAAATATGATAATCCTAAACTGGACTCCAAATTTGTGTTATATAATAGCCGAGGGATTTCGGTTCATGCCTTTGAGTTTAGTTAGGCTGAGAACCTTTCGGCTCAGCACATGGGTTAGTTGGGTGCAACACTGAGGCAGGTGTTAACGCGGGCGAGCATAGGCAGATGGAGGTGTCACTCAGATGTCATAATAGTCCAAGACGAAACGGGGTGACATGGTGCGGGTGACGTCACGCACCGGAAGCACGCAGAGGTTTGTGTGAGAATCTGAAGAAAGTCAGAGTTGGGTACTAGATGCCAAACGAGAAGGATCGACTTTTGGAGCTCACAGACGCGAGGCGAACTTGCGCCCTATGGGGGGGCCACACAAGATGGGGTCCAAAAGAATAAGACAGCATAGAAGATTGTGTCTCTCCTCCTTACGTCGAGACCTTTAACTCAAAGTTAATAAAAAGGTTTTATAACTGAACAAGAAGTCGTGATGTGTTTTCGAATTTCGAGATTCCTATGTTCTATCCTTATGAACATTATATGTCCATTTCGCACATAGCATTAATTGCGAATATGGTACATTTGCATCCATCTTCATAACATTTATGATAAAATGAATAGATTAATTCTCTATTACGTCTGTTAAAAAAATTTGTCAGAGCTTTGAAAATTGTATCAATCCTCTTAGAATGTCAAGTATCTGATTGCAAATCATAGAATTATTATTTGTTTGATTGGCATAAGAAGTTGCTTTTATTTGGGGAATAGAAATGTGCCAAATTTAAGCTATGCTTACTTTTTAAGGGTACCTTGTTGTGGTGTAATAGTTAATGAGTCTATCTTTTAGATTAATTGCTAATGAGTTATAAGTTTGACACTTGATGGATTATGACATTTAAGGCACTGGTTCCTGAAGTTAAGCAGCAATGAGCCTGCACTATACTTAGATGGGTGACCACTTTGTAACAGCAAATACCTAGCACATTCATGTGTTAGGTGGTGAAAAAAACAAAAAACTTGGATGGAAAGAGATGTTCTCCTCTCTAAGCATTTCCTATCCTCTTGTCTAAAGGGGCATGAGCTAGGTTTATTACCAGGTGTCTCAAAAGGGAAATGTCAAAGAACAGAGTTTTTTTTTTTTTTTTTTCAAATTTTTTTTCAAATTTTTTTTAACCAACATAGATTAAATTCTGTGCATAGATATTTTGTTCTTGGTGGATTTATTTCACCATCTAATGAAAAAGGTTCAATGATATGCAATAATATCAGAGGTACAACACATGATTTGATATATTATTATCATTAAAAGAAGTAAAAATAGAGAGACATAACAATTATAAGTAATTTTTTTTTCTTTCATTCAAACTTGTACAATTTTTTTTTTTTTTCAGTTAACTGGAAATTTCGAATGGGTAAAAGATGTAAGCTCAACAATTATTACCAACTGTGAATCCCAACTGAATAAAGCAACAAATCAAATTTCTGAACAGAAAAAAACTATTTTATCAAAAGTGCTGTGTAACTGTAATGGAAGAGGCAACTGTGTGGATAGTAAGTTGAACAAATTTTGTCTGTTAATTTTCTTTTATTGCTTCAATAAGGTCATATTGTATTTGTAACCTGTTGAATGTATGTTCTCAAATACCTGGCACACTCAGTATAACTTGTATCAAATTAAGATTATCCTAAGTATGACACTAAATTGTATCCAGTGATGGAGGTTCCTTTACTTCTTGAGTTATAGGACATATAGAGCCACACCTTTGATACCATTACTCCCAGGTCCACTCTAAGTTGGAGTGATAGTACCTGTCATATTTCCATCTATGAGTCAAATAGATCATTTTAAAAATTATTAGTATTAATTAAGAACACTTGAAACCATATAATTTTGCCCAAATTATTTGTATCAAGAGTATTTACTATATATACATGTGACTTTCTGAGATCTAAATTTTAGCCTAATATTAGGTGGGGTCACTCTGTATACGAGATACAAACTTGGTATAAATGGTTGGCCAAGTTTCCAACTGCAAAAAGTTTCAATTTTGGTCTCAGAAAATCATACGATAAGTAAGTACATATAAGGTACTCAAATCTGTAGGGTTTTTTTTGCAAATGTTTATCATATAATTGCTGACAAAAAATAAAATAATTGAACAAGTGTCAACAGGCAATAAAACTAACAAGATATTTACAACCAGATACTTCATATGACATATTTAAAACTATGAGGTCATTCTTTCACAGAATTTTCCAAGAATTCAATATTATGAATTTTAAATAATTAATTGATTTGTATTTAACAAGTAAAATAGAAAAAGTTAAATGTCTGATGGTATTGAAAGTAAAAGCTTGATTAAGAAAGTAGCAAAACTCTTATAAAAGAAATTTTTTAGGTTGGCGACCCCAATTGAAAATCAATTGATCAATGATAACTTTGAATATATTTGAAAACATTCACTTTTTGCTTGCTTCTCAGTTCATGTTCAGCTAAATAATCTTAGATGTTTGGTTAAGTGTGTCACAAAAAAGGGACATAAATTCTGTGTCAAATTTGAATGTTGACAAAAGTTCAAATCTCACTAATAATGAACCTATCCAACTTTAAATTCAAAGGTAGGCTTCCTCTCTCTATCATCTAAAGGAGTAAGGACTGGTGTTAAAGTAATCCCAAAACTGAACTGTCAATAGAGCTGAGCTACTTTTTGGCATCATGAGAGTTAGATAAATACCCATTGTAAAGAATCTGAAACCTATCAGACTAAGTAAAGTTTAGTAAGTTATGTTGTGGTGTGATAGTCTTGTTTTGCTCTGACAGAAACATTTAACAATATTTACCGATATCAAGTTCTATCTTAATCACAGATTTTTTGGAGACAAGGTATTTTTAGGGACTAAAAGACAAAAGGTATTTTTAATGGGTGAAAAAAAATGCAAAAAAGTAAGAATGATCTGATCATTAAAGTTATCAGATATTTGTTGATCAGATATTAAAGTTGTCAACCTGAAAAATAAAAATAAAAATGATCTCATTTAATTTCTAGGCAATTTCTCTGTGAATGAGTTTTTAACCCCAAAGAATTTTCTTGTGATACAACACTCTCCCCACTGTTTTGAATCTTTGTAACTATTTCTTGTTCCTTAAAATTTAAACTTAGCTCTGTAGTTACAATACAATCAAATGAAGGCTGTGTTAGGTGAATACTTCCAGCATTTTTTCTTGGAATGGGAACATTTTCATCACTGAGAACTATTTTGAGGGAGATAAAATTGATTTACAGTTGATAATTGAAACAAATTTACCCAACCAGTCTCATTACCTAAACTGATTTTATATTGAAATTAGTTTCATATAAAAACTATTTTGTTCCTTTTAACTCAGATATCATTTTGATTTCTTCTGTTTACTTGGATTTTATTTAATATCTCATTTTTCTTTTTAATTTTAGAGGAATGTATTTGTAATGAAGGCTTTACTGGTGATACATGTACAATTGATATGAATAAAGTACCAATCATATCAACACCTAATGTTTGTGCCCAGGATGAATGCTCAGTTATCTCCCTTTCTGGTGCAAATTATTTCAATAGTTCAACACTGTCTTGTTTCTATACACCTCTCAAGGTAAGTTTGTTTTGTTATTTTTTTTTTTTTAAATGTTTGCTGTATTTTTTTTCTTTTTTTCTAAATTTTTGTTTCCTTTCATATTTGAACTGCATTATCTATATATGATGATCATTCAATAACATTTTTTCGTAAGGAGTTTACAATAGGATGCAATGTTTACACTTTTTCAAGAAAATCAATAATGGTGAGTCCTTTCATGTCACAGAAAACTGTCAGTATGACCTTCTTTACTGGCTGCTGCACTTGGAACTTTTCTGGAAAGTCAGTATGTTTCTACTTGGTGGATTCTGTGTTTAGCCCATTTGTAAACATTTTTTAACAAAAATTTGCTTCTTTCTACACGTCTTACATTCTTCTGTAAATTTCACATGGCTTGTACTTCTCAGCCACCAAAAATTAGATGATGGACCTCTGTTCATGTCTGTAGCACTCTTTTTGATTTTACACCATTTTAAATAACCTCAAAACTGATATATTTGTGAAATTAAGATAATTTTTGCTATAAACCAATTTCAACCAATGCAGGGTTTTATGGAAAAAAAATGATTTTGCTTCTTTTTTAATATTCCCCTTATTTATTGAATGACCTTTGTATATGTAATAGGTCTCTCCTCATCCAAAAACATTTCTCTTATTTATTGAATGACCTTTGTATATGTAATAGGTCTCTCCTCATCCAAAAACATTTCTCTTATTTATTGAATGACCTTTGTATATGTAATAGATCTCTCCTCATCCAAAAACATTCTCCTTATTTATTGAATGACCTTTGTATATGTAATAGGTCTCTCCTCATCCAAAAACATTTCTCTTATTTATTGAATGACCTTTGTATATGTAATAGGTCTCTCCTCATCCAAAAACATTTCCCTTATTTATTGAATGACCTTTGTATATGTAATAGGTCTCTCCACATCCAAAAACATTTCCCTTTTTTATTGAATGACCTTTATATATTAAATAGGTCTCTCCTCATCCAAAAACATTTCCCTTATTTATTGAATGACCTTTGTATATGTAATAGGTCTCTCCTCATCCAAAAACATTTCCCTTATTTATTGAATGACCTTTGTATATGTAATAGGTCTCTCCTCATCCAAAAACATTTCCCTTATTTATTGAATGACCTTTGTATATGTAATAGGTCTCTCCACATCCAAAAACATTTCCTTTTTTTATTGAATGACCTTTATATATTAAATAGGTCTCTCCTCATCCAAAAACATTTCTCTTATTTATTGAATGACCTTTGTATATGTAATAGGTCTCTCCTCATCCAAAAACATTCTCCTTATTTATTGAATGACCTTTGTATATGTAATAGGTCTCTCCTCATCCAAAAACATTTCCCTTATTTATTGAATGACCTTTGTATATGTAATAGGTCTCTCCTCATCCAAAAACATTTCCCTTATTTATTGAATGACCTTTGTATATGTAATAGGTCTCTCCTCATCCAAAAACATTCTCCTTATTTATTGAATGACCTTTGTATATGTAATAGGTCTCTCCTCATCCAAAAACATTTCCCTTATTTATTGAATGACCTTTATATATTAAATAGGTCTCTCCTCATCCAAAAACATTTCCCTTATTTATTGAATGACCTTTGTATATGTAATAGGTCTCTCCTCATCCAAAAACATTTCTCTTATTTATTGAATGACCTTTGTATATGTAATAGGTCTCTCCACATCCAAAAACATTTCCCTTATTTATTGAATGACCTTTGTATATGTAATAGGTCTCTCCTCATCCAAAAACATTTCCCTTATTTATTGAATGGCCTTTGTGTATGTAATAGGTCTCTCCTCATCCAAAAACATTCTCCTTATTTATTGAGTGATCCTTATATGACTACTGTTTTAAATAACCTAGTTTTTACCTAGTCTAATTTTTTTAATTTGTTCCTGATTTCTTTCTTAATATTGACCTGCATATAAATATAAAGTAGAATTTATCAATGCATAATTGACATAAAATTGTCTGCTGAAGAGATTTGTGTAAAAAATTTTGAATCTGTATGGAATCTCCATAACATGGAAAATTGAAGGAATTTTCAGTACTCAAAAGGATAGTACAACTCTTAAATTTTTGAAGATTTTGTGACAGCCAGAAAATTGTATCTTTTCAAAATTCTCTTGACTCTTGAGTCCTCACTTCTTGTAGAAAAGTGATCATACTTGTTTTTATTTAAACAAATCTTGAATCTTGTAGAAAATTTTTTTAAGATAAAAGAGATGCACAAAAGTTACAAGACAAATTGGAATATTTCTTTGTAGTAATTTATTTTTTTAATTGTTCTCGACTAGTTTTGACCTGAGGTCATCATCAGGAAAAAAAGTTTTGTCTTTTTTTATATGCCATAAATGGAATGAAAAAAAAAAAAAACTGTTTACATAGCGTTTATTGAATGAAAATTATTTTCTGGTATCCAAGTCTTCTGCTGACCATATTGTGAGCTTTACACAAGTGAAAAATATAGGCTATTTTGGGTATTTTTATTTCAAATTAACCATAGTTATTTTAATCAGATATTTAACTTAGGTATTTATTCAGTAACTCATATCTGTCCATTAATGCAGTGTTTTGGGAATGGTTTATGTTATGTGTGTGTGTGTGTGTATATATATATATATATATATACACACACAGGGTCAGGCAAAATGATCTGACACATTTGTAGGTTTAATAAAAGACAAAGTAAAGAAACAAAAAAGTGTTTTTATTTTTGAAAAGTACATATAATGTCATTCTGTTTCATTAGGTTTTGAAAATTAAATCAGTCAAATGGGATCCGTTATTGTCTACACACTGTCGAAGGCGTTCACGAAAGTTGTCTATAACTCGGCGGGTCATTTCATGTGGAATGGCAGTAATTTCTTGACAAATTGCATCTTTAATTTGTTCAATAGATTGAGGGCAATTACTGTATACCTTTGACTTGAGGTATCCCCAGAGAAAAAAATCGCAAGGATTTAAATCAGGTGTGTCTGATCATTATGCCTGACCCTGTGTGTATATATATATATATATAAGATTTTATCCTTATTTTTTTATTATGTCTTGTAGTATCTCACATTCTTTGAATATTAATTTGGTGAAGATAGGGGTTATATTTTAGAAACGTGGATGTAAATTGATGAAAGCAGATTTGTGGATTATAGTGCTCTCAACACATCATTGCTGTGCTAAAATTAGAGATACCGTTCTTAAATCAAAGTTATCGTGTCAGGTGTTCAGATGATGTGCTAAAATTAGATACCTTTCTTAAATCAAAGTTACGGTGTCAGGTGTTTAGATGATGTACCATGTCATTACCTCTTATTTAAGGGGAATTTAGCATTCTGAGTAAAAAAAATAAAATTATACCCCATTTCTTCACATTGACCTGAACTTAATTCAGCTATTTTTCTTTTAATCTTGCACATTATTACAATTTTTAAAAATAGTGTAAATAATGAACATACCTCATCTAATTTAACATTCCTTGTTTTATATCATTAATTTTGCAGGTTGACAAGTCAGGTATCCTGGTGGAAAGTGGTGCTACAGAAGAAAATATTAAAGGATCTTTTGTCACAGCTTACCAAGTGAAATGTCCAATCAGTAAACAGAAAAATGTCCAAGTGAAACTCATGTTAAAGACCGTGAAAAGCATCACAGTTGGAGTCTACTTCACAAAGGAGGTGAAAAAATGTTTGGTCTCTGAAGCTACCCTGCCCCCATTGAACAGCAGTGACATTAATTCATTTTATAAGATCAAAAAGGTAAGCATAAAGATAATGTCCTAAGGGGCTACCCCTACTAACTTTTTGATACTCTGAATAAAAAAGGATTTGTTGTGCTGTCATTACTATTTTTTTACAATACAACTTGAAAATAGTTTATAAATTAGCTGAAAATATTGAGAATGAACAATCTTTTAAATGACCAGTAAGAATATTTTTACATCAATTACATAGTAATTGATAATTAATAATTACACTGAGAATATTTTTTGTTTAAATACAAAATTCACAATTTCAATTAACTTAAAGTTCATACTCTGTTTTTTTAAACATTCAGAGTTGCTGCTATATTGATGGAAAGTTCTACATGGATGGAGACGCTCACCCAACAAACTCCTTATGTGAAATTTGCTCTAGTAACATCAGTACTACTAGTTGGACCTACCTAATAGGTGAGTTGGTTGGGTTTTTTTTATACATGTAGATTTATATTTTTTGCTAATTAGACTTAGCTATCAATTTTGTTTTTCAATGACATTTTGGACGTGTATCCTCTTGTACAAATATTTGAATTCCAATGAATAGTGGACACTAGCTACTACCAATTGAGAAGGAAAAGTTATCCAACATTACCAGTTGAATATCAAATGATACATAGATAAAACTTAGTAAGAAAATTTTTTGAATAATATAGACAAAGGTAATAATAGCCCAAGTAATATAAGAATATAACAAAACCCATCTAACAACAGACAGACAATAATAGTCATACAGTTTCCAAGAGGAACATGAGTTAATTCTAAAAAGTTCCTTGATCTTGATTAATGGATATTGATCCTAGGATCAAAAAGTTCTGGAAATGCTTTCAGAACCAATACAAGCTTGAATATTTTGATGAGTGTGAGAATTCCTTAGAATCATTTAACATATTAATTGATAATTACACTGTGATAAAAACATGGTCACTTTGACATGGTTTGATGGTTAAGAAACTGTTCTTGCAGATTGATTTTTACTGAGTAGAGAGTCCAATCCACACTAACTTTTACATATTTCATGGCCTCATGCCAAATCCAAGCTGCTCATGTGTTTTGGGTTAAACTAAGTATTTTGGCTTCAAATCTGTGCTCAGAATTGTTTTAGCACATGTACAATGTATTGCCTATACAACTGGGAGGCCAACAAAAGATCTTTTTTTAATTCTACTTCACTTCAGATTTGGCTGGATGAAAAACTTTGTGAGAAAAGTGATGCCAAACTGAAAGTTGCATTTTCATTTGAGCTGAGATCAAAGAATTGATTCTTTTCAATTGGCTTGTGTTGAATATAAATTTTATTGTCAATTTTTGATTCAAGTTGTTGTGTGGATAATTATATGTTAATAGTAACCATAACTTTCTTTCTTTTCTGCTTTTGATTTGAAAAAATATTTCTATTGATATTCACTTCATTGAATCTGTTTTCCATCAAATGTCACAGTGCAATCAAAAATGGGATCTTTCTTTTTTTGTGCAAAAAAACCCCAAAAGAACAGACTTTGTGATGGCAAATTTCAATAATAGTCTAGGATTGGTTGTTATCACTCACAGAAGAACATCTACAAAACTGATCATCTTAAGACTCCCCACCCCAATGAATGTCCTGGTATGACACTAAACAATCTGATGAAGTTCAAGTGGAGCTTTGGGAAATGCAGAGCACCCCTTCATTGCCATTGCTCCCAGGTCCACTCTGGCTTGGAGTGGTAGCACCTGATAGAGCCCTATCTGTGGGTCAAATAGAACTAAACTGCATACTTATGCTAAACTTGAATTACTTGAAATAGAACTGTTTTGATATTTAAACTGCGTACTTATACTAAACTGAATTGTTTGAATTAGAACTGTTTGACTAAACTGAATAACTTGAAATAGAAATGTTTTTGACAATTTAACTGTGTACTTAGATTTAAACTGCGTACTTATGCTAAACTGAATTGTTTGAAACAGAACTGATTATTTGAATAAAAATGGATTTGGCATTGAATAACCTACAAAAAAATATATTTTAAAACTTTTGCCATTTGTTATTTGTAAGTTTTATAATTTTTCAAATCTATCCAATGATAAATGTGATAAATTTTCTTTATATTTTCTTTTCTCAGAAAAAACTAGTTGCCAAAAAACCTATTCAGAGAGCAACTTGTTGGTGATCATCAGTACCATTGTTGCTGTTTGTGTTTTAATATTCATTCTAACTTTCTTTGGAATCTACTATGCCAAATGGTAAGTAAGAACTTAATTTTTCTTTTGGTGATAAAAAGTTCTTGAATCAACCAAAAAAGAAATGCCTTTCATTTTTTATTTTTTTCAAAGGGTTATCCAATAGGCAGCATTATCCTATTTCTCGAAAATTTACAAAAATTGCTATTCTTACATTTTAGATCCTGCCAATGTCCCATAAAGAATAGGGACAAAACTTGTTACATGTGTTAGATATACACAAAAATCTTAAATTGTATATAAATTATTTCTGGAAGTAACCCCTTCACTACTAATAATTAAAGAAAAATTTAAATTTTTCCTCTTGAATAATTTTGGCAGCTATTGGGTTAAAGAAACAGTTTTCTATAGTATGGCTAAGTTATTCTTTTCTTAGTTGGGCTGAGAGCTTTTCAGTATCTCTTTGTACATTACTCCAAAAGTGATTCAAACTCCTTTTACACTATTATGTTCACTTTTCGAATAATACCCTTGGAAAATATAAGAGCTCTGCTGTTTCATTCTTTCCATTCAGTTTCTAAGGCTGTGGAAGCCTGTAGAAATAGATAATGAACACACAATGTGCAGGCTAGATTCTTTGTTGTTCTTGTTGTAACCAACTCTTGTATCTTTAAATAGTTCAACCACTTTCTGTTCCTGCTACCAAACATTGCCTCATCCAATTATTACTTGTTTCAATCTATGGCACATCGCTTAATACATGAAATTAAAATATTGCCGATAATATTATATTCAAACTGTAATACAAAGACCTTCAGCAAAGAAAGGAAAATGCTATAAAACCTTTTGGACTCTTGATGGAATCCATCATTGAAATGTCATAAATTCTATATAAAAATGAGACCATCATATCAAGTAACCCATCCTGTTAACCTCAAGTTAAGCAATCTAAACAAAGCAAATACTCATCCTCTCATTTTCCAGTCATAACTAAATAAGATCATAAAACCTCAATCCAGCAGATACAAAAAAAGAAATGAAATATAAGATAAATCTACAAAGCATATGCATGTAAAATAGAATATGTCTTCTAACCTTTGATTTGCATATGAACAATTTGTTTAAAAACAAAGATATTTACCTACAAACTATTCACTTACATCAGTTCTATGTGAACCCAGGATGCAACCAAAAGGACATTCCTGAAGCGATGAATGATAGGAATGGATACCGAAAGAGAGTCAGGAAATTTCATGCTGCCATATTCTGTTAGCAGAATTTATCATATACTGAGGCTGTAGAATACACTGGATATCTGTAGTGGGGTAAGACTCTTCCAACGAGTGTCCTGGATATGACACTAAACCATTTGATGGGAAGGTTCTAGTAATGCTGGAGCTTTGGGGAATGTGGAGTATGCCTTCATTGCTATTACTCCCAGGTCCACACTAGCTCAGAATGGCAGTACCTGTTAGTGTCCTATCTATGGGTCAAATAGAACTATTCAATCATTTTCTATACTTGAAACCATTTAACTGTGTGAAAACAAAGGATTAATATTAAATAGAATTATTAGTATTAGATTAGAATACTTAAAACCATTTAACTGTGTGCAAACAAATGAGTTCTAACTCATTAAAAAATAAAGTTACCTACAAATTATTAACCTACAAATCAAGTATATAATATATACATGTATATAAACAGGATTTGGTTGTATGTAACCCACAAAGGTTGATATGCTATTAAACCAAAAACCTAACCATTCACTGTAGATAACTGGGCCATTAAGAGAAAAAAAAGGGACAAAATTTCCCCTGATGAAATAACCTGCTTTACTTAGAGATATTCACAAAGTTTCAAAGATGACTAATTTATATTTACATGACTCTTTATCTTCTCTGTTATATTGATTTTGTCTCTAAGATTTATTGGTTCCATCATTGACATGACTCACACTATTATTCTTCTCATCTTGACGCTTACATCCACAGTATCTCTGAAATAAAATTCAATTAAAAAAATTAATTGAAAATATGAATGAATCATTAAATGACCAATAAAAAGTTGATATGGTTTTGATTTCTTTGTTTAAAGCATATCAACCTTTGTTGGTTAATGCCAAAGCCATCCTTGTAGAATAGCAGTGGTGCGATTTAACCCATAAATGCAAGGGGAGGGATAAGGGAGACCATACCTTTCCCCCAAAGGTATCAGTTCGAAAGTGAATGTAATAGCACGACTGGAGTTTGAACTTGCATACTACAATGTTGTTCTACGGCAAGTTAGCCCCTACACCAAAAGACTCCTACCTCAAGTTAATGCGATATTAAACAACCAATCCAAACTATAGAAGATAGTTTGATTTTCTATTGTATCTTTCTAATTTTGATTAAAAGATGTGCTATACATGGGAAATATAATACACATTGAAAGTAAAAATAATAAATTTGATGTTTTAGTAATCTCTAAAATACAATTTTTTTTCTTACTTTTAGGAAACAAAACAGACGACCAGCCGTTGTGTATCAACCAACTATCGAAGACAGCTATGACTCTGTTTATCATGGGAGTTATAGTGGTCGGTCATTTAAACATGGATGGGGTTCACAAAGATCATACCGGTTATCCTAACTTCATCTCATCTCATTTTTCAACTTTGAACAAATGATTTTTCAAAAACATTTTACTTATATTACTTGAAAAAGAAAAATCAATAAAATGATAGTGAAAGTTTTTCTGTGTAAGAGCATTCAAGTATGAACAAACAAGAAAAAAACTTTTTTTTTCACCCAAATTTTTTATTCAATTCATTACAGTCATTCTGAACTGTTAAGATGAAAATTGTATATAAAAAAAAGTCCAAGCAAAAAATTGGTTATTTTTTGTATATTTTGAATCAAAAGTTCTATATTTCTGCAAGTTAAACTAAATTCATTATATATATCACTGAAAATAATTATTTTTTAATTAATTTTTTTGCTTTTTACACACTGATTACATTAGACATAAATTAAGATATATACATATATATTTTACAAGATCAACATTTAAAAAAGAAAACTTTAAATTAATGAACTTTCCATTGCTAAAATACATTATGGTATGATGGTTTACAAGCTAGTCTTGTAAACCAATTACTACTAAATAGTTTGATACTCACCAGGTGCATTATATTAGTAAGTTTGACTAAAATCTAAGCTATGCCTCAAGCACCAGTTTTCACCAGATCACCTAAGTTAAGTTAGTTCAAAAATAACTGGTACTGTAATCTGAGGCCTGTGTATCAGACAAAACAAAGCTTAAAAAAAAGTTATTTGACTAATTGATAATGGATATTGAAAACTAAATATTTTCTGAACAATTGTTTTATTTTTGTAGTTATCGTTGACTTTTAAATATTTTCTTAATTGCTGTAATTTTTTAATGTTGATTGTTTTCTGTTGTGTTTCAACCAATAAAACTTTTTGAAAAATTATGTAGATTTATTGATATCCAATATTCATAAATACACCCCCAATATATTTTATGAGAAATTTAAATTAATTTTCTCTAAAGCAAAGATACCAGGATTTTATTATTTCTAGTAGAATATAAAACAGTCCGAATAGATATTTTTCGGTATTATCTATTAGACAACACTATAGCATTGAAATTAACCAAAAATAAAATTGTATAAATATCTAAGACTTGTACTTACTTTTATACTACTACATATTCATAAGTATGTACAAATATTCTGTTACCTTTATCCACCAAACTTAGTCTTTTTTATTTTTGTAATTGCTTCATTATCACTCTTCACTTGGTTCATCCTTCCTATGACAGTGAGGGACAGTGTGTATATGAGATAATAATAAAGAATAATCTCCAAGTGAGACTCAGATTCACATCCTCTGTTTACATTTGCTCATTTTATCCATCTGACTTTTAGTGTAACTTCAAAAAGAATAGAAACAGTCTAATGGACAGTGAATTTCCATCTCTCATCTTGAATTGGATAGTCTCCTATCAGTGTGGTGATGGATATAATACATATATAGTCATCAAAGTCAGCAGTGGTCTGCTGCAGTATCTCAAGAAGATACTAAAATACAAACCTGCTTCACTCTATTAAATAAAGGAGGGCTCTCAGGGTTTTTTTTTTATTAGGTTGAACTGACCAAATTGATTTTCATGGAGTCAGAGGACGGCCAAATTATTTGGTAAATCATTAAAGTCCTCTTCTACTCCCAGATATGAATGCCTTGGTCAGGTCCACTAAAGCCATGAAGAGTCCTTTATTTCATGTATGTAGCACTCCAATTTACTCAGAAGTCACATTAATTTTCTGGAACGTACTCATCTGTATTGGTGGGTACCAATCTGTTTAAAATAATTCATGTGAGAATCTTTCCCACAGTAAAGAATTGAGCCAGTCCTCTAGTTTCTGCAGGCTGAACTTTTCCCCTTTGTTTTTATACAGGCTGATATATATATATATATATATATATATATATATATATATATATATATTATATAATCATCATCATCATCAAGGTGTACTGATAGCATGGATTGATTCTTTCTCACTATCCATCCCTGTCGGCCATTTCTCACGGTGGGTCCTCTAGACTGTATCCTGAACAGAGCTGATGTATGCAAGTGTTTACTGATAGTATGTCCATGTGTAGGAGTCCATAGGAAAATGTTGGCTATGAATTTGTCTCTGCTTCTACAACGGTGACCAGCATGTCCTGTCTTTCTTGGATGGTGTGTGAGATGGGAGACAAGTAGCTATACAGCTTTCAGGACTTGTTCCAAATAGTACACAGCATTATAGTATAGTTCCCATCTACCTTTTTCTGTAAGTATTTCATTTACTCAGTGTGGTGCAACCATACAGTAGTACAGCTTGGAAGAATTCCCATTTTATTTTATCTTTCTTATGCATGTGTTAACATTACTTTTAGTAGATGAGATATTATTACCTAGGAATATGAAAAGCAGCATTTTACGAAGCTCTTTGCTTCGATGTGGCACAAGGCCGAATGAATGGGGCACCCAATGAGACTCAAACTCACTCATGAAGGTTTGTTAGTCTAGCTTGCTAACCATTACACTGCCAGAGGTGCCCTAGTTTAAAAGACATATACTCTGTTTTATCTGAGTTATGTGGAAACCAATGCCTCTTGCTACCTGCTCCAGGCTATGCAGCAGGGATTTGGCTTGGGTGGGTGTATTTGTGAAAAGTGTTTGATCATCTGGATAACCTGCATCCATAATGGTTTCTGTGGGATATATTCTTCTGCCTGCCTTTTTTAGAGATATAGATATAGTTATTTATATAAAAGTAAAGTTGTCGACCGTAGTCAAGGGTGACCTGAAAGCTCCTTTTTCAATAGCTACAACACCGACCTGTAGGAGAGGGCACTACTCCTTTCCCTGGATTGCTCCACTTTACCCTTGATCCATACCTTATAATGCTGAGTGTTAAGCAAGGAGGTATCAAATACCATTTTCTTTTAGTATTTTGTATGACTCAACCTGGGATTGAACCCTGGTCTCCCGTGCCATTGGCAAACACTAGCCAAATATACACTCCGACCATTTTCTTTCATTAGATCTATTGATTTTTGTAGTGTGTAATCTAGGTAAATTATAAATAGATACAGTGCTAACGTTTCACCTTACAAGATGCTAGTGACAATGTCAAAGACATCAGTGTCAACATTGAGTGAGCAAACCATTGCTTTGTGTTTTAGTAGAAAATCATTATAGCAGTAACAGTTTCTTTGGTAAGACCATATACTAGAAATATTTTCTCCATCTTTCCTCTGTGTATGGAATCAAATGTCTTGGAGAAATATACAAATAAAAGTGTTGCTTCAAGACTTTTTTGCAAATACTCCAATGATTTGACAAATAGAATCTGAAAAATTGTAGATTGATTTCTTCAAAAACCATTCTGATTTTTCCTGAGAATTTCCCTCAACTTCAAGTTGAATACCATTGAGAAGCAGGACATTATAAACCTTAGCAGCTATGGTCATAAAAGGTATACTGTATAGTTCTTAGTTATTCCAAGGTCCTTTTCTTAGGAAAGAGAAGGATGCAACTTTTAGTCCATTTGTCTATTGTGTTTTGCACATTAGTGTTTGTTGGATTTCTTTTAAGTAAGGATGCTTTTTCATGTTACCTTGTTCTTCCTTAACTGCTGTTGACTCTCAGGGAACTCTACATTTGGCTCTTGGTTTAGTATGCACTTGGCTGCTGTTTCTAAGCAGGTGGCTGTCCTGTCAGTTCGGGCTGTAAAAAATGCTGACTTCATCTCTGCAAAGATGTAAGACCCACCCTACTAACCAAGCTACCAATTAGCCGTGGGTAATCATCTGTAATACTTAAGGATAGGATCTTGGTGGCATACTCTGATAACAAAGTGATCACATGACCTGCAGCATTCTATTTTGGACCTTACTGGGCTGGAGAGGTGGTTGGAGAAGTCTGATCCAATTAATTGACTGGTCATGTCAAGCCCTAACACCTATATAAGTCCTGACTGTATTCTTCAAATTGTCCTCATGGCAAACACTCAATACTTTTCATCTTAAAGGTGTTAGAAGGCTGTTGCTGAGAGTCATTTGCATTGAAATTGACAAGATTTTGACCACTGTTAAAACTTAGGACACCAAATATTGTATACAGAAAGCCTGAAATTGGCTGGGGATCAATATCCCACTCCTGATATGAGTATACTCATAGCTATATCCCAGTCTCAACCAAATCAAATCAGTCCCTCCCCGCTTGGTAAATTCTTATCAGAAGTTGGACTTTGTGGTGGAGCACAGCATCAGCAAATTAAAAAAAATAGCACAAATGGGTAATATGACAAAAAAAACAAAAATCATGATTGGATAAGGGTGTCTCCTCCAATAACTCAAACAGTCCTCTTTTCCGATTGAATAAGTCATTTCTATCAGGATAAATCATGAAAAATGAGAAGTGGAAGTCTACTTGTGGAGGTGGATAATTTGAAATATACTGACAATCTAATTAAAATGAAATTGTTCCACACTTCAAAGTGTAAGCTTTATCCTCACAGTAAAACTAAATAGTGTCAAGGGAGTTATTAGAAGTAAAGATATCGTTAGTTACATTGCAGAAAATTAGAACAACCTTAGGAAAACAGGGAGTTACAGACTTTAAAAGGATAATAAGAAAGGAGGAGTGAAGAAATACAAACACATACAGTATGAGATTTGACTGGGTTATAACTCCCAAAGAAATAAAAAGAGACTACTGCTTTGAAAAGCTTGAGCAATACATACCCACTTAATTAAGATACTTCAAATGTCAGAAATATGAACATCACAAGAACTGCAGAGGATGTCTGACATGGGAAGGTGTAGTCAAAGAGACCCAAATCATATGGAAGAAGATTGTCTTAATGAAACTAAGTGCTCAAACTTCCAAAAGAACCATTCAGCATTTTCCAGAAGTTCAAATATATACAAAAGAGAAAAAGAAATCATGGAGGTAAAATTTTTAAAAAATAATTAAAATATATATAATATTTAAAGAGGCAAGAACTGTAAAATCCTAAATGAAAGTAGACACTTGAATGTGGCACAACAGGTGAACCCAATCAGCAACAATAACAATCAACTTGATAAATACAGAGTTGTCCTGGAAAAACAAATGATTGACCCAAATTTCAAGAACTGGTAAAAAAATTACTCTTCTGAAATCAAATCAAAACAAAAAAAGTCCATATTGCCCATTCAAACACCAAAAAAATATAATGATGATAATAATAATGACTACAGAAAACCCTAAATTTTCACCTAAAAAATTTCTGTAAAATGAATCAAGCATCGACTCCAGGACAAGAAATAAAGAAATATATGGAGAAGGCCACTGCTAGAAAAGGACAAACACAACCTTTCACCTCAGGGGTACATCTAAAACTCCAGCAAGACCTGGCTAAAAACAAATTTGAATGTTTGGAAGTAATGGATGTCAATGATCATAACCCATGAATGAGTAAAACTTCTAAACCAGTTCTTTTAAAAAATAATCCAGAGAAATATAAGAGGTGCAAAGGCTAATCTTAGTGAATTAGTGTTTCTCATTTTGACTTACTGCCTTGGCACATCATCTGTTTACAGGAAACCTTCCTTAAAGAAAACTGCACCGTAAACATAATGTAATATAATCAAGGATGATAATTATATTAGGTAATTATCTTATTTGTATTAATAAATTGTAAATAGCTAGAAACTTCGGATGGAAGTGTAAGTTGCAAAGGTCATAGGATAGTCTTGTCACGCATGTTGGCAGATTATTAAGTTGTTTTGAAATCATGGGTTGAAGGCCGTATATTGAAAAGTAAACAAATTGAGGGTATGTCAGCTGGCTTGAGTGATGACATCATGCATGAAGGTTAAAGACATGTGTCCATAAATCATTAGAGTATGAAATAATTACGATATATAAGCAAAGTTATTTGAATTGGAGTCAGTTTGGGCGGTCAAGTTTAGAGCAGAGGGTCAAAGGGATGAACTAGGTTGTGGTCAGGGGAGAAAAGTGCATTCCATATTTTCTTTTGTCTACTACCTATGTATCTGATAGTGTTTCTATGTAAGAACTAATACCTTTCAATCTGTTTCACTCATGTTGTAGATGACAACTGTTGTATGAAATGTTACTCTCAAAAATAAATGCTTTGTATCTGAAGCAATAGGTCCATCTTGTACCTGAGAAGTGTAACACCTATTAATATTCAAGATGGTGCTGGGTCAGGAAAGTAATGTTACACTCATTCTTGCTTGGTCCCATAACACTGCACATTTCTATTTGGCACCATGGTGTTACAATAAGATTTCATTTCATATAATTACATACACAAATTAATACAGTTCCAGCTAACACATCAATAACCATTAATAATAAGATAGAACAGTGAAATTAACCTTCAAACAAATATGCAAACAATTGCTATATCAACAATCCTCCATAGGAAAATATTAATCTGTTCCATATATATATATATATATATATATATATATATACCACATACCGGACATTGGTTCAATCCCAGGTCGAGTCATACCAAAGACTCCAAAAATGGTACTTGATGCCTCCTTGCTTAACACTCAGCATTATAAGGTACGGATCAAGGGTAAAGTAGAGCAATCCAGGGAAGGAGTAGCACCCTCTGCTACACATTGGTGTAGTAGCTATTGAAAAGGGAGCCTTCGGGTTACCCTCGACTATGGTCGCCAACTTTACTTTTTTACTTATATATACCACACAACATTATTAGAGAATCTGAATTGGAAAATCTTATGCAGCAACTTCCAAGACCCTTCATTCTGATTTTAACAGTCATAATGAAATGTGGGGCAATAATGAAACCAACCAAAGGAGCAGAATTATAGAATCATAAATCAAAGAGAACCAGTTATATCTACATAACAAGAAACACCATTCTTACCTTCATCCAAGAACAGGCACCTATTCAGCTATAGACCTCACTATTTGTGATCCAACCAATTATAATTGAAAAGTTCATAAAGATCTTAGAAAATCCTGCCCTACCTAACCTGAAATACAAAGATCTTATTGGATAATTTAATGAGTCGACTGGGAAAAATTCAGACAGTTCAGGCCTGTACCAATTGGTACCAGAATTAAATCAACACAAGGAAAACCATACTATATATTTTACCAAAATACTTTTATCGATAGCCAAAAAACACCCCAAAACTTCCACTTCTGTAAGACAGAATAAGCTATGGTTTAATGGTGAATGTAAAAAGGCTGTAAAGACACAATGAGCAGCTCTGAGAAAATTCAAGACAAATCCAAGAGAAAATTTAAATGCTTTTCAAAATTGTAAAGCCAAAGCCCATCAAGCAATTAAAAGAACAACATGGAATAACTACATATCAAAAATAAAAAAACAATAGTAAAAGCAAGACTATATTGAAGATGAAGAAAATATCAAGGAAAAACAGTAGTATTCTACTGATATACATCATACACAATCACATAAAAGCCACAAACAAAAAAAAAAGGATATAGCAAACCTCCAATTAGAATTAAGGAAAAAAAGAAGCATATTTGTTTATACTCTCCCAAGACTATGGACTTTGAATATCAATACATCTAATAAAAGAAAATGTTTTCACATTAAAAAAGGCAAGAAGCAGATAATATCCTGCAGAAACTATGACAGATGCAGACTATAAAGATGACCAAGCACTTCTTGCAAATAGACCTGTCCATACAGAATCCCTATTGTATAGCATAGAGTAAATAGCTGAAGGTACTGGCCTCTACATGAATACAAATAAAACATACAAAAAATAGTACATATGTTTTAAACAAAAAGAAGCCATATTCACTCTAAATGAGAAGTCTCTAAAATTCGTAAACCAGTTCACAAACTTTGGCAGCAATATCTCATTTACTGAAAGGGATGCCAATATATTCCTAATCAAGGCGTGGAAAGCTACATACAGATTAAATTCAATTTTGATCTATCCAATAAAATAAAACAGGATTTCTTCCAAGCTGTAGCTGTATACACTTATCTTGTCCAGTCGGTACCAACATATAACTGCGACAGCCCTGGGTGTCCAGTACCAATATGCAATGCTGGCAGCCGCCTTCAGTTAGGCAGCATCGATCATCAAAATGCCTCTGAACCGACAATCGCCCATCTATCTCCCTCCAATCCTCTGCTACAATGTGGGAAAAAACAGATAGAAAGTTCTCTTTAGGGAAAGTGACCATATACTACCCCACCCCATGCTGTGATTCTTTTAAGTGTTAAGGCAGCGAAGATTCACATCTGAAAAGAAGAGGGTTAACGATAGCCAGCAACTGGAACCTGGAAAGGTATATTGAAGAAAAAAAAATAACACTGCTTTTTGTAGATATAACAAAAAGTTTTATAAAACCTTGAGTTTATACAGTTGGTAATTAATTTGAGTGTGTGACATGAAGATTAGTCTAAGGACATCAGTATTCAGTTCTTTTGGTAACTTGGATGAGGGTCAGGTTTCTACAGCGGCAGTTTCATTCAGAGATCCGTACATCCTGGTGGCAGATTGGCAGTGCGCTGAGCAAGGGTTAAGTTCTTCTCAGCAGCAACTTTGTTCAGATGTCCATACTTCTTGGTGGCAGGCTGGCAGTGTGCTCTGAGCTCAAAAATCAGCTTGTTTATATAATAATTGCCAAGATTCTGGGGTAGGTTCTGATGTCATTTTCAAATTATTGGACATTCGTCATGTCTTTGTTTCGACTTCGTCTTAAACTAAGGGTCCAACCCTTTTTACACAACTTCCACAAAGTCCTTCCTATCATTACCACTCATGATGAGGACAACGGGAGGATAGCTTTCCTCCTACCAGCACAGTCTTTCTCATCTTCCTTCTTATGACGTCAGACTGGAGATTCCTCCCCTTATGCCCAAATATGTTGGACAGTCACTTTGATGGAGCTGATTTCAAAACCCAGTGGGTGAAAAGGTGGTCCTTCATCCCAGACTAATTAATAATTTATCAGCTCTGACAGTCAATTCCGGATAATTTCCTCACACTCATTAGCTGAGGTGCGTTTGTAACCAAGTGCCAAATACCAAATGGCCTCTTACTATTAACAAAGATTTCTTTGTCAACATCCAGAGTTCCACTTCTTAACTGGGATGCTTATGTGACCAAGTGCCAGTTACCAGATGGCCCTTTTTATCTCATTGTCAGTTGTTTTCCCGTTTCCCAGCCTTGGGAAAATCATTTTAATAATATTATTCATTTTTCAAGTAATGTCTGGTCTTCATCAAATTTCCGTTTGTCCTTGTAAACAACTTTATTTTTATTTCGTTCGCAACTTTTCAAAATTTCCGAATTCTCATTCAACGTACTTGTCAAATGTTCTTATTTCTTTTCCCAGAATTTCAATTCTACACTTCTTGGCAAATATCTTTAGCTGCTCAACTTCTGTGTTTAAGCCTTCATGTACCAATGCCATAGACCAATATTGTCACAGCTGTGTCCATACTATTATAAGGATGCACCTCACAAACTTGAACAAAACACATAAGAAAAAACTAGATAAAAACTATACAAGAATGCAACATGCTCTCTTAAACAAATCCTAGAAACAACACTCAACAAAACAAGAGCTGTACAGCCACTTACCTCCCATCTCTCAAACCATTCAAATTAGATGAATAGGTATGCTGAAGAAGCAAGGATGAACTCATAAGTGATGTTCTCTTCTGGACTCCTGCACATAGATGTGCCAGTGTTGGCTGACCAGCATAGACTTACTTACATCAGCTTTATGTGGACACAAGATACCGTCTAGAAGACCTGCCAAGAGTGATGGATGCTAAGATAGATTCAGGGACCCCTGTACTATCAGCATGACATGATGATAATGATATATACACACACACACACACACATATATATATATATATATATATATATATATAAATTATTTTGAATCACCTCTTGCCATTCATCAGGCAGCTTGCTGATGTCTCTCAGGTAAAATTCTGGTTTCAAGTTCAAGTTTTTCACAAACATTTTTGCTTAATCTTCTTTAGGAAAATTTTTTTTTCATTCAGAACATTTTGTAGAGAGTTAAAAAAAAATGGAAATCACTTAGTGGTAGGTCTGGCAAATGTGGCGGATGGGGTAAAACCAACCAACCTAAATCTAATATTTTTTCCTGTGCAATTCTTGTTGAATGTGACTTTATGACTTATCAAGAAGAACAATGTTTATCCTGTGTGGAGCATAAGTCTGCATTGAGTGGTTTAAAAAATTCAAAATGAATAATAATGTGGTGATCTCACCATTGACACAGGATAACTTTTCTTCCATGAAGCTCCGCTTTTGGGGTTGGCTACAGAGATTGATTCTTGTCACTGCCTTTTGCATTGAACATTGTCATAAAAGAGCCATTTTTGTCACCTGTAATTATACTCTTCAGAAACAGTTTATTTCACTGCCTAGAAAGAAAACTTGTTGTTATGGATATGGAAACTTCTAAGAGTATGAGGAACCTAAATGCCCAACTCGCTCATTTTTCAAATCTTTTTTTTTTTTCAAGTGGTGGCAGGTTATGGATTAGAATGTATTGAGGTCAAGTGCTAATTAATCCTTAAGTACTTTTGCATTTCACCAATTCTCTTAAAGCATTTTGATTGAGGTTTGATGAGTGTTCTAGTCTGGATTCATCTCTCAATGACATATAACAGTTTCAGACTTGGCAGACAGTAATGACACATCTATCAACACTAAAAATTTTCTTAGCTGCTTCTGTCACAGTTTTGTTATTCTCAAACTTCCACAACATTACACATCAAATATGCATTTTCAGTGCCTCCATTTAAGGGTCCTAAGATCATAGATTAAATTATGATGCACACTCTTTCACTATTGAAATAAAAATGATCAATGAAGGCCATCTTTAATCAGGTAATTTCCAGTTGCATTTATAACATTGGAAATTTGAAAGGCAAAGATACCACTTGTTTTTGAAAAACAGTAATTATTTTGTAACTCAACCAAATATATATATATATATATATATATACACACACACACACACACACACAAAACCATCGGCTGAAAAGTTCATAGGGTGAACAAGATAAGCTCATGAAATGTGACCAAATGAGGTTTACTTTTCAACAAAGTCTGCCTAGCAATCCACACACTTTTTCCAATAGTGCTGCAGTGCTTGGATCCAACTGATCAAAAACTTCATCAGATATGGTATCATCATATGGACTTTTCCAAAAACATTCATATATGTATATATATTTACCTACCCCACCACATGAGCAGAATGTGACACAAGGTCAATTTAAGCAAAGTTTAATAAGTTTGAATTCAGAGTTTTCCTTCTCGTAGACTGATATCCATACCAAGGTTAAAGAGCCAGTGTGTCCTACTATTTACCCATAAATGGACAGAGAATATTTGGATTCATAACTTTCCCAAGGGTATTAGTATTATATGAAATACAAACAGCCTTGTCCAGGATTTGAACTCAGGTTATGTTTATTTTCTAAGACAGTAATCATGAATGCCTCCTATTCATATATGTAGTACCAGAGCCACTTTAGCCACCAAAACTGTAGTATCACCTCTGGTTGGCAATTGCTGAATACAGGATGTAGCACAATCACATGTATGTAGAAAATAATTTGTATGTGCAGAGGCATATATATATATATGTGTGTGTGTGTGTGTGTGTGCGAAGAGAGAGAGAGAGGGGTCATTCAATAAAGAAAGTGACTATTTTTGTAAAAGACAAAACAAGTTTGGTTTCAGAGATTTTCTTTTCCACACATGTAAACATTGCATTGTTTGGAATTCATTTATAGCAAAAATTATCTAAATCTCAAAAAAATATCTGTTTTGAGGCTATTCAAAATGGTAGCAAATCAAACTGAGTACTCTAAGCTTGAACAGAAGTCTGTCACCAAATTTTTAACAAATGGGAAGTGCAAACCATGTGAAATTTACAAAAGAGTGTGATGTGTACAGAGAAGCCTGTTTAAGTCAAAAATATGTTTACCAAAGGGCTAAATATGGGTTTGCCATGACAAGCCGGAGTCAAAAAGACAGTCCAGGTAGAGAAAAAATTCAGAGCATAACAGTCAGTAAAGAAGGTCATGCTGACAGCCTGAAATATATGAGTATATTTATCCTTATATACTTATGTGAATGTTTGAACATATTTATTTCTTTTCATTTGCATCTCAAAGTCTATTACAACCCATGAACAAAAAAAGCAAAGCAAATTAAATTTATTCATGAAAACAAAAACAGATTGTCAAATAGATAAAAAGAAACACATATTTACAAAGAAAATTTGCTCACAGATTCCAATGAAATGGAATATAAGAATTTACTTACAATAAAAAGAAGAATGGTAAGTGTGACGATTTTAGATACAACTGCAAAGATTTGGTTATCAGTTTTTGTAATTCTTTTTTTTTTTCAATAAATATACAAATAGTCATTTTTGGGGGGATGAGAGAAATGTCTGTATTACAGAACTGCTTGAAAAACTAGTATCATAACAGAATATAATTTTGAACGAAGAAATCAAAATTTAATAATAAATAGAAAGTCAGATTTCTTTTACATTAAAAATAATTGAGTCGAGTTTCTCATGAGATTTGTTTTCAGGTTCTTTTTACAAGTTGAACTCACTGATCAGTTCTAAGATTTCTTAACCTCTTTATTTTTTATTATTACTTTGTTCAGAAGTTATAAAAAAACACTTTGAAAATGATTGATTTCTTGTGAGAGGGGAAGAAATCCCTGTGACATAATGGATAACATGCTGGACTTCAGTTGTGTTATTACATTCACTTTAGCACAAATAGTATGAACTCCCTTACCTTCTCAGTTATGGAGGGCGTAAATAGTACCACTACTGTCCTTCTACAAGGATGGCTTTGGCCTTAAATAACCCACAAAGGTTGGTATGCCATTAAACAAACTAAACCTAATTCAGATTATAGTGTACATATAGATAAACTTCCAAAATACTTTTCAAGTGTTTTATTCCATGATGAATTGTCAAATGAGTTCAAATTTGGATTTAAAGCTCATTTTTTTATGTCTAGCAATAGTGAATTTAATGCTTTTCTGTACTTCTAATATGGAAGAGCTCTCTAAAAGATTTTCTGAAAATGTTGAAAGGTTTTTTTGCTTATGTCAGAAGAAAAGTCCTTACTGTCAATGACATTAGGTAACTCTCAGTTTCTTGCTTATATGAACATCGGACCATGAGTAGTAAATTTACATTTGGTCTGATAATTACAAAAGCAATAAATTGAGTCACAAAGTGTTGCTAACTACATGTCTGTGCTATCCTAACTTTATATATATAATCTACAATGTGAAAGACTGAAAAAAGTTCCTTGTAGCTTTGATGCTGAAGGAATTATAGTCTGGAGTGGCTTTACTAGCTGTGGGTTACACCATCTGATTATTAACATAATTTTAATAGCACTCTAATACCAAGATGTTAGGATGGAGTTTTATCCTAGAATTACCAATAAACAAATGAGAAAGGAAAAAGTTTATTTTTTAGCAAGATGAAATGAATTATTATTTTTACAAAGACAACCATTTTCTGTCTTATTCACTTTTCCTCTGTAATGAAAAGGCTGGGTTTTGTCTTCAGACTTCAGTTCCATTAAAAACTCTTTATGGAATATTAGCAAGAGATATGTACACCAAATATTCCAATTTTAAGAAGTTAAAACAAGATACCACAAATGCATGCGAGAAAATCAACCTACATTTTTTAAATTGGTAAACTTGGTGATTGATTGATTGCTTTTAATGGTATGTCAACCTGTCTAGGGTTATTTTATGCCTAGAAGTTAGGAAATTACTTCCATTGTACATTTATATTTACACTTTTTGTGTGGTTTCTTAGAGGGTTTTTTTTTTGCAACAGTTAAATGATATCAAGTATTCCTATCAAATACAAATAATCTGCACACCCTTGTATGGTTTCTTGCATTCCTATCTAATACTTATATGGTTTTATGTAATAACTTCAACTTAATAATAATAATAATAATTTGTTTGCATAGTCATATGGTTTCAAGTAATTAATAACAGTATTTTATGAAGACTTCAAGTAACTATTCATAATAGAAATAATTTACAGTTTTATGGTATCAAGTATTCCTATCGAATATGAATGATTTTCAAACTGTTCTATTTGACCCCCCCCCCAGAAGGGACCCTAATAGGTACTACCATTCTATGTCAAAGTGGGCTGGGAATGAAGGGGTACCCCACACTCTCCAGAACTGGAGCCTCACTCTCAGATACAGTTTAGTTGGTTGGATTTTATGGCATATCAACCCTTGTAGAGTATCTAATGCCAAATCCTGTTATTGTAAAAGAATAGTTTATAGGTAACATTTTAAACAAGTTAGAGCTAATTTGTTTGCACACAGCCAAGTGGTTTCAAGTATTCCTGTTTAATACTAACAATTCTATTCAGCAGTAATCATTTATTTGCACATTGTTAAATGGTTTCCAGTATTGCTATGTAACACTAACAATTCAATTAAATGCCACTCATTTGTTTGCACATAATTAAATGGTTACACAGTTCTATTTAACCCATAGATTGGACCCTAACTGGTATTATCACCCTGGGTCACTTTGGGAGTACTGGCAATGAAAAGGTGCTCCAGGATTGGAGCCTCACTATTAGATGCAGTTTATTGTCATACTCAGGACAACTCTTTTTGTCAGTGGGGAGGGGTATCTTGTAAACCCTGCACACAGAGGGCAGATGGCTGTTCAGGTTTTGATGGCAAAAAGTATAACCTTAAATTATTTTTTCTTTTCTAAACATTTTCTTAATAAAAACTATTGACTTTTGTATAGTTACTGAACATCAGTTTTTAAAAATTTGTATTTTTTTGATAATATTTTCTAGACAGTGTATGAAGAAAACTGATTAAATATTAATGAAAACATTTTCTCTCAAAAGTCAAATAACTTGTACATATTAATTATGTGGTGGTAAATGTATCATCTTGTAAGTTTCTAATAGACATTGACATATAAAAACATTCCACAGTTATATAATACCTTTGTTTGAGATTATGGAGAGAAAAACATCCATTTTAAAGTTTTAACATTTTTTTTTTATTTCTTGAAATAACAAAAAATTTTCCCAGTTTTATTTTTATAGTCAAAATTTGTAAAGCAGTTTTGTTTTTTTTTTTGTTGCTTTTTTTTTTCAATAAAAAAATAACCATGATAAATGAATGTGTTCCATGGCATCAGAGATAAGAAATAAAAAAATAAATTTTAAATAAATGCCATTATAGCCTCAATTTGTGTTCACCCTCATGCAAGAGAAGGCCAACAGGGATATCACTCTCTTTTTATTATTGCAGATGAAACAAGTTATTGTGATACAGGCTAATATATGGCTACTGTAGATTAGATCACTTTTAGATTTTATCAGAGATCAGTTCTGATGTTACTGTTTCTGATTCTAGAGTGTGTTAATATTAACAATTCAACCAACAAAGCCATATAACTTTAATTCCTTAAATCAGAGTAAATATACATCTTATTATAGAATATCACAAATGCCAACAATAAATATATAAAGTGACACCAATATACAGCACAGCAAGAGATTTTTTAAATGCGAGTTTTTTACTATGAATATTTTCAGTACTGTAACTTCATCAAAATGGGTCATGGCTAATGTATTGAAAAGTTTCATGTTGGTAAAAAATTATGTGATTCAGTGTCTTCATTTAATCAAATGACTTAAAACACATTATGTGCTGATAGGGATTTGGCCAATGATTGTGCACATATATGATAAATGTTATATTTGTAGTAACACATTTGTAGAGTATTTCTTGTTGCTTTGTGAATGACATTCATTGCAGGGGGGGGCACCTAGTTTATAGAACTTTTAGAAATTCTTTTGTAAAAAAAAAAAAAAAAAAAGGCCAAATCATTTGTTTAAAAAATGGGAAAACCTTTTCAGATCTTTTCTAGTAGAAGGTAAAAATAGTATCAAATGATCAACTTTTTAAATTTTTATATCCAATAAAACTTTTCATGCAGGAAATGTTCAGAAATTTTAGCCTGCTTCCATTTTTATATACGATTTGAGGGAATTAAAATTTCCATGTATTACAAATAACTAATGTATTTCCATAGTAAAATAATTTGCAATTTCTGTATACACTGTGCCACTCTAGATGTAATCGGTCGAATGAATAAGAATTACGTTTACTAATTATAATGAACTTTTATAGCAAAATCATTTCTGCTGAATTCTGATTTTCTACATATTATATTTGATGACATACTTTTCCTATGCAAAAAAGAAAAAAAAAAAGACTCAGAAAATATTTTTGGGATCTTATATACAAAACTGAGGTATGAGATAAGTTAAAACTTATTCAAACATTGTTGACTGCTTGTACTTTCACTTGACTTAATACTGTTAATATTAAATCTGAGTATGAAGAATATCATATGCTGTATATCAGAGGGGATTTAGATATTCAATGAATTTAATAGTGCATTTCTACACTAAAATAGATTTCTACATTTTTAAACAAGTAAAATTTTCCAAAAAGCACTAGATATTTCTAATTTTAGCAGATAAAATATAATATTTAAGAAACAGGATTATAGCTGTTTTTAAGATATTTGGCACTAGTTAATAAATTTACAGTGAATTAAAAAAATTGCATTGTGCAATTTGTTTAATCTAAATTCTGGTACCCATGTTTAAAAAGATCATTGTAAATAACTTCTTTAAAAAATAGAATTCATTATACACACACACACACACATATATATAACACTAAAATCTTTTAGATAAATACAGTGCTCTATGCAAAAAATTGTAGAGCAATATGACAATATTTCAACTATCAAATAGAATAAAAATGGTAAAAACTCATGACTAAGTTTCACATAGCCAATAGGAGAGTCAGAATCAACTGGTGTAACTATTGACTAAATGAAACTCGGTGTCATGAGTTTTTACCATTTTATATTATAGTTGAAATATAATTTGTTTATAAACAAGAAAAAAAGTTTAATAAAGTATCTAATGGCAATAGTTGTAATAAAGGCTGTATTAGTTAAAAAAATTTGTGAGTACTTAAATATTAAGGTACGAAGAAAAAAAAAAAAAAAAAAAAAAAAATATATATATATATATATATATATGTATGTATGTATTATTCGGTCCAATTAAACCAGAGTTGGGAGTAATTCCATCAGGACAAGAAAACCATTCAAAAGTGAACATTTAAATTTTCCTGGTAAAGAGCTCAATGTAATTGATATTATAGAGCAATAATTTCTTTAAGAAAAAAACAAAACCGGTCACATTAGGATTATAAATTTATTTCCATCCTGTTATGTGTTTTTAATATAAACCAAAATCACAAAAAAATTAACAGGACTTCTTCAGATCTTATGGATAAAATAATTCAGAATAGACACGGGAAGGAATGGATAGAAGAGGGGTGAAGAGTTATCTCCTCGCTTAGCCCATTTCTGGTTTATCTATTTATCTTATTTTTTGCCGGTTGGAATTATAGTAATTTACCTTTTTTATTTTTTTAATCTTTTTAACCAATTCCTTACTGAATTAGATTATTAACTTTTTTATAATAACTTTACGTAAGGAAACAGTAATACTTATATTAATTTCAAGCCTATTAATTCAGTTACCCTTTCTTTTGACGTGTACGTATACAAGATAAGTTTTCTTCACATTTTTATACTTTTTATTTTATTTTTGTTCATTTACCTTAATTCTCAATTTAATTCTATGTTTTTTAAAACCATTATTTATAATAATTTGTCTATAGTTTAAATTTAGTCTTATGTCTACTTCTAGCAATTAATTCACATCTCTTATTCAACAATTTTTCAGGGTCTGGGTATATCATTATTTGTATTTTTTCCTCTAGGCATAGATTACATCTGTAGCAGAAAGAACCTTGTATTTCTGTTTGGCGTGTAATTTAATTTGACTGTTAGGATCGCCGAATATTTTCACCCAATCAAGATGACTTGTCTTATTCAGCCCGAACCATCTTTCCTAGCAGCACCAAAAATTGAAGAAAGCCCACGAAACACTCTCTTCCTCAGAAATCTTCAATGGGAATGGACGTCTTATCGTCTGCTCTTGAATAGCAGTAGCAGCATCATACACTATGAGGAAAGCCATCTAGTTTATGGACCCCTTGTGTCTATTCTTCTAGACCGCAGGATCCTAGTTGAAAATGAATTGGATGATACTCCATAACAGCCTCCTTCCTTCTTTCCTCCCTACGAGACTCTCAGCATACCAGTGTAAACCCTTTACATCATGCTGCCATTAAAACCCTCATATAAAACCTAACGACATCTTCATTCTTCTCCACCACCTTTATTTTCCATCAACATTTAGCGAGGGGATAACATCCAACGTAATACCAACACAAAACCAACTTAAACCTTAAACCAAAAACCTAATAATAATAAAAATATCCTCATCACTATACATCTACCATCAAAATATTTTGGAGTATTTGACTTTTTCAATATAGACCATTGAATCTCAGGGGTTAACCCTTTATTTTTCAAACTCCAGAATTGCTTAGATAAGGCTGTTTGGTGTTTCAGATGTTCGTGGGAGAAAGAATATTTGTGATTTGCGTATCTAATTTTCCATTTCGTGGAGGTAATTCCGATATAAGCTTTTCTATCCATAATATTCTCTTTTGGGTAAATGATTCCTTAATACACTACATTATTTAAGTTACATAATCCATTCATAGGACAATTGTTTCGAGTTTTATAATTACATTTGTTTTGTTTACTATTATCATTATTATTTGTTCGATCCTAAAATTCCTTAATTATCTCTTTATTATGATTATTAATTATTTGAAAAATATTTTTTGTGCAGGAGTAACTAATTTTTAACGTTTTTCTATTAAATATTTTATGTAGTATATTTACATATTTAAAGTGCTTATCTATTTGTTTCAAAAAATATTTACCTACATTTATACTAGCTACAAAATGGGGGGTTGAACCATATAATTCTTCTTTTTCAGTTTTTACGACCATATTCCTTATTTTTTTCTTTATTACTATCATTAGATATATTCTCTTCTTTATTGGTAAAATTTTCCTTAAAACTGCTATTTTTAAGATCTGAAGAAGTCATGTTAATTTTTTTGTTTTTGGTTTATATCAAAAACACATAACAGGATGGAAATAAATTTATAATCCTAATGTGACCAGTTTTTATATATATATATATATATTCCATCCCATATTTATAAAATAAAAAATAAGTTATAGAAAAGTATTTATTTTTCAAAATTTCAAAACTAAATCCTTTCAGACGAAAAAAAAAAAAAAAACAAAAAAAAAAAACAATTCCCTTTTCTCTAGGAATTTCAAATTTTAAAAATATTTCTAAAAGCACAAAATTTTGGATACAGAATATTTAGGTTGGTATAAGTAATAATTAAATTGTTTCCTGATTTCAAAAAATCATTTTTATTGAGAAAAAAAGATAAAACCTTTTGTTTTTAACAAGAAAAATATTTCCTTAAAGATTAATATAATTCACAAAATGTGAATAAACTTTTAACAATTTAATTTAGCAGAAAATCATTCAAGAAAAAAAGAAAAAGAAAATTATCAAATAAATAGGAATTCTTTAACATAACATTTTAGTGAAAATTTTTGAATGGCAATGTTGTTACTTTTTGTTTTTTTGTTCTTTTTCAGCATAAGGATTTTATTATTGTTGCTGTTGTAAGTCAATAGTAATTGAATCCTCATACAAATACTCCCCTATTTAAAGCCAATTACAAAATTACACTTTTCAGTGTTAAAAGCTATAAATTTCTTAAATGATTTGCTAAATTAAAAATATTAGAAAAATAATTAAAGTAGGCATCTATATACACTTAGAGAAAATAAAATTGCAAAACTCTGAATATTTGTTTCAATTTCTTCAAAATTAAATATAAAAGTAATATAGTTGGATTACAGTAAAGGTTCTTATATACAGAACAATACTTCTACAGGTTCCAAAATAAAGGGTGTATCAACAATACCCAGACTTCATGCAGATATTATACCGAGATCAAAATTGGCATCATCCTTAACAGTATTGCAATTTTATTTTCTCTTGATACATTTATACATTGGGAGGTGGGGAAATTATTTTTAAGTAAGTATTAAATTTTATACTTTTCAAAATGATTTTCATCTGTATATTTTTCTACAGCTTTAAAATAACCATGGGATTTCATTGATACTAATATTGGACTCTTAGCAGAATTGCCATTCCATACATAGTCCTGTCCAAAATAACAGAATTATGTTAGTTTCAGCATATTACAAAAAAGATTTATCAACATAACTGACTATTGCTGACAAACTTTATTCAGTCAGTTGTGTTACTGACATAGTTGATCAGGTTTTCTACAAGTCCAATCAAAATCCAAATAAAAAATGGAGATTTCAAATATAGATTTTGTAAGACAGATTGTTAACTCAGACATTTGGCACGATACTATCTTCTTAACCTCGATTGGACTACCTGGTGCCAGGCTAAACAAAGTTTAGTAAACATCAAAAGCAATACCAGTCATCCCGTGAAAATAGAAGAGATTACTTGTTAAACAGTGACTTATAAAAGACAACAAAAGAGTCAATAGCATGCAGATATTTGAAGATAACTTGTTAATATATAAAAAAATAATCCTTTCTTTGAAATTATCTGCCACTATCTCTCAATTTGACTTTCTTTACTTCCAACTTCAGCAGTAAAATGGCTAATGAAATTTCTTAAATATATTGAAAACTAATTACAAAATAAATCTGTTTAGCATCAATGGCTCTTTTAAAGTGGATGTAAAAAAATAACATTTTTTGCCTAAACTTGGGGCATTTTGAATTTTATAAGAAATAATCTGATTTTATTTACTTTCATTTCAACAGCTTTTTCAAATGATTAAAAAAAATTATGCAAATATTACACTGTGTCCAGTGAACTGGTATTATTAGTTCATCTACTGAATTACAAAATGGACAGTTATCACAGACATTGGCTATTTTTGAAGATCAATAATGTAGCAGGACATACATATATTCTTAATCTTGAATTTTGGGGCAAATTTAAAAATTTAGTTTCTATCATTTTTTGCTGAAAAGTGATAGTGTTTTTAAGTTTTATCAAAAAGTTCATGGTAAAATTTGCGTGTGCAAATTTATCATTGAAATCTTGGTGCCATCTTTAAAATAGCTTTCTATCTCAGATATATGCCGATTTAACCTCACTAACAACCCGTAATTTTTTTATATCTAAAAAATAATTATAAAACAAAATGAGTGATTATTACAAGGAATCGTTAAAAAGTTTTCAATTCAACTAAGATGGGATTGATATATTTATTCGTTTTAATTTAGGGTGGAGGGGATTTAAGAAACTTGAGAAACAATGTGTGTTGAACTGCTGGATAAATATAAAGAATTAACAAGGTCAATCCCTTCTTGGCTGGACCAAGAACTTTTCAGCACCTCTTTGTATATTTTTAAAAACTGATACAGATGTTGAAAAATCTCCTTTCAAGCAGATACTTCCATCTGCAAATATTCAGTTTTGCCGATGATAATGGTTTTGTGATGATCATAGTCTTAAGATTTCAGAAGTCCATCACACTTCAAGCGTTTTAACACAAGAAGTGGCAGCAACAAACAAACTGCTCCCATCAGATAACACAGCTGGGGACCACCAAGCCAATAAACTATAGAAAGAAAAAAAAACATTATTTCAGCTCACAAGGTGAGATCAATAGGTGTGTAGCTTAATGCATAATTATTAGCTGGATTTCGATTTGAAATTATCATTGTGTAATCTTTGATCGAAAGAAAAGCAGTGGATTAAGTGCAACAAAAAAGAGATTGTTGAAAAATAAATATTTTTTGTGTTAAATATGATTTTTTCCCATCATAGGCTATGTTAGTCCAGTTAAAAGTAGAGTAAAGGTAACCCAAAGCCAAACTTTTTTCAGACCTTATTTTTCTAATGCAGGTATCTTTGGGGAATGAGAAAAGTGACCCATTTACCAAAACTTATCTTAATACAATTTACAATTATATGGTATCAAGTATTAATACCTCATACTAATAATTTTCAAACAGATCTATTTGACCCATAGATGGGACCCGACCATTCTATGTCAGAGAGAACCTGAAAATAATAGCGATAAAAGGATCCTCCACACTCCTCAGACTTCCAGAATAAGTTTTACTATCAGATACAGTATCATACCCAGGACACCCCTTTTTGGTCAGGGTGATTGGTTGGTTGGGTTTTATGGCATATCAACCTTTGTAGGTTATTTCATGCCAAATCCATTTTTATACAAATTAAAAATTTCATTTCAAACAATTCAGTTTAGCATAAGTACAGTTTAATTGGCAAAACCATTTCTATTTCAAGCTAATCAGTTTAGTCAAACAGTTCTATTTCAAACAATTCAGTTTAGTATAAGTATAGTTTGTTTACACAGTTAAATGTCAAAAACATTTCTATTTCAGACAATTCAGTTTAGTGCAAATATGCAGTTTAAATGTCAAAACAGTCTTGTTTCAAGCAATTCAGTTTAGCGTAAGTACACAGTTTAGTTCTATTTGACATATAAATTGGACCCTATCAGGCGCTACCACTCCGGACCAGAGTGGACCTGGGAGTGATGACAATGAGGAGGTACTCCACATTCCCGAAAGCTCCAGCATTACAGGAACCTCACCATCAGATTGTTTTGTGTCATATGCAGGACACTCATTGAGAGGGGTGGGTCTTACCCTTCATGCAGAGAAGTAGTCAGTGTATTCAACAGCCCTAGCCAACTGGGCAATGATCAGGGTAGAGGTGTCCTACCTCTCCACAGAGGATACAGTCAGCCTGCTTATAGGGTATTATAATTTTGAAGCAATTCTGGTACAGTTTTAATGTTTCAGCCTTCAAATTTTCTTGAAGAGCCTTTTTTAGATTTTGTTGGATCTTCCTCTATATTCTTTGCTTTTCAGATATTTTACATGAAAGACTACTTTAAAGAAAATCTGATAATCTCACATTTCTTTCATTTCTATACAATCTATCTAATGTTATTCACAGAGATATTTAGGTTCTCAACAAAATTCCTGAAGTCAAACTTAATCTCAATTATTTCCTGTTTGGGCTACAAGTTCCTTAATTTTCAAATATTGAAATTGAAAAACAATGTCAAATAAAAGCCCTACAAATCCACAAAAAGTTATTAAATTTAAAATCCCACTCTAAATTGAACATTAAGAAAAAAAAAATTAAGAAATCATTTTTTATTAGTATTTCTTCTATTCTAATTTCAGTTGCTATTCGAAATGTCTCCAAGGGAGATAACTAGGGTAATCTTATCTGCATTTCTAATACTAACAGTACCAATTATTATTAGGATATCTTTTATCTTAATTAATTTAAACTACTTTTTAATAACTATTTAGACTGCTATTGTATAGTAATTGATGGACTGATTTTAACAGCATGTCAAACCATCTAGGGTTATTTTATGCCAAGAGATTAGGGAATTGCATTCATTGTATATCTATATTTACGTTTTTCATGTAGTTGTTTATGTTTGTTGTAGTTATATCAAATATTACAAATAAAAATAAATTGCATATAGTTATAGTTTCAAATAATTATTTCTATTTAAAGACTTTGCAAATAGTTATATGGTTTTAAGTAACTAATAATAATATTAAGTAAATAATTATAACTTCAAGTAACTATTCTTATTAGAAATAATTTACAGTAATAAGACATCAAGTATTCCTATCAAATATGATTTTTAAGCAGATCTATTTAACCTATAGATGGGACCCTAACAGATACTAGGGTCAAAGTGGACCTGAGAGTAATGGCAGTGAAGAGGTATTCTACACTACCCAGATTTCTAGAATTGGAGCCTCACCATCAGTTTAGTGTCATATCCAGGACACCTATCTTTGTGGGAGAATGAGTATTCCTCCACAGCGGATACAGTCAGCATATTCTAAGCTCTGCTGACAGGGGGTTTAGGGTGATCAGTAATCAATGTAAATCAAAAATAAAGTCTCAGTAATAATCAAACTTGTACCTGTTTTTTCTTTGAAAAATCTTTTTTTGAGTGACAGTTGCTACACCATTTTATCTATTCAAAGCTAATAGTCAAAGAAAATCAAATCTAACTCAATAACCTCATTCCTTATTTTTTGTAAAGATTCCGATTAAAAATAAAGACTTTCATAGCAGGTGAGTAGCTGTCATGGTAAATGTAGGTTTTTGAGGAAAAGGGGATATGAATTCAAGTCATATCAACAACAAAAAAAAAAAAAAAAAAAAAAAAAATCTTTCAATCTATGTTGTTTTCTATCAAGGATTAAATGACACGGTATTAAAAAGCAGTTAATAGCATTTGATGATACTTTTTTAATTAAACTGGAAGAAATAATGATGAAATCATTAGAACTTGATTTGATACATACGTGTACAAAGTATTATTGGTCCCAAAGCTCTGGCCAGTGAACCAAGTGAGCGGAAAATTCCTACTATTACTCCTTTTTGGTGAGGTTTACCATTTCTAGATATTAACGTAGTAAGACATGGTACAACTGTTGCAGCTCCTAGAAATACAAAGTGATTATTATGACTTCAGTTCTCAATTTATTATTAATATGAGATGAATTACCCAATAATCATAATGTTCCAATGAGAGAGAGAGAGAGAGAGAGAGAGAGATGGTACTAAGATTGGAGGGTCAGAATATAATCAATTAGAATAGCAAACAACACAAGCAAAACAGGTGGCAGTAAAAATAGGAGTTTAGTTACTTGGAACAGTTATTCTTCTTTGAAGATTGTGAGTCTTTCAAATCAGTTCTAACTGATGGTTGCTCACTGGAATCTGAACGACAGAAAGTCTCCTCAGATCTGCAGGACTTTTCTAAGTATTCTAGCTAATCTTAACAGAGGTATGGTCTGGATGGTCTTGATTCTTTCTCTGATTTCTAATTCCTACAGTCTTTTCCAGAGTCTTTGTAGACAGTTCTGAGTGCACCAACTACAGTTGGTATCACCATTACCTTTATGTTCCACAACTATTTTAGCTCTTAAGCAAGATCTAAGTATTTGTCTATATTTTTATTTTCTTTTATTTTATTTTCACTGTGGTCTGCTGGAATAACAAGTTCTTTTTTTCTTGTTAATTAACACTAATTAACACAAGGTCTGGTCAGGAAATGCAGTCAGTATATCTTAAGCCTCATCAATAGGGCAGCTTAATATTATAGCAGAGGAGACTTCCTGTTGACTGTGATAAAAGTTTAATGTTGAAATGAATAATAAATAAAACAAGCAAACATAAAAACAAATAACAGGAGGTTGAGTAGAACAGATGTAATCTTTTTATGTATTATTTTTGGCAATATTTACAAAAATGTTTTTGTATAAGTATTACTTTTTATATGTGTACATGAATATTTTTAGTTGTTCTTTTCTTTTTAAATTTCTTATATACATGTCAGTCCTGAATTCCTTTGAGGATAAAACTTTGTCATCATTGTAAAATTCAGGACTGTTATCTTTGGTTCAATAGCTGGAGAATGTAAGGTCCAGGTCAGTCCTACTGGCCTGCTACTAAGACAGTGTATAAATGGCATTCATACCCACTAGTTTTTTCCAGACAAAATAGAGAAAGTTATTTTGGCAAATTATGACACATATGGGTCTTTTTCTAGTTTTCAATTTGATGAAACACTTGGGTTAGGGACAGTTACACCCTTCCCCTCCCATTTACACATGACCCTGTATTAGTTTCTTAAAAAACTATTGTTTCTTGTAGTCTCCAACAAGAAAGAATGACTTACCAAATGAGAAAAGCATAAGAGCAATGTACATGACCCAGGTTGAGGAGGCAAAGGCAATGATTGAAAAAGCTGGAATTAAAACAGCAATTCCCTAAAAAAGAATAAACAAAAAGTTTATGAATTGATATAAATGTAATAATCTGATATCATATATTTATGGGTAGATTCATTGAAGCTCTAATAAAAAAAAGTCCTTACTTAGTAAATCAAATTTACTTTATTCCTTATGATTGTCCCATAAAATACAAGAGAAGCAACTATGTAAAATTAAGTTATTTTTCTTGTACATAGAAAATCAGATGTATCATCATCATCAAGTCATACTAACAGCATGGATTTACCAGAATGTCTCTTTCCATCCATCCCTCCTAGTAGATCCTCCAAACTACATCCATCGTCTGCCCAGAGTTGATGTTAAGTTCTTGCTGGTTAACCAACACTGATACGTCTATGTGTAGGAGTCTATAGAAGAAAGCCGTTTATGAGTTCATCCTTGCTTTTCCAACAGTGTCCAGCATGTCTCATTTGTCTTACTTGGATGGTTTTTGAGATAGTAACTGTATGGCCACTTACCTCCTACTTTGTGAGGTGTTACTTCCAGGATTTGTTTTAAAAAAGCACATAGCATTCTTGTGTAGTTCCCGTCTAGCTTTTTCTCCATGCAAGCATCCATGTAGTGCATCCATTTTGTAGTATTGACACAGCTGAGCAGAAATAGTTTTATTCTATTGGAGAGATCAGGTTAGCATATGATTGATAACCCGTCAATAGCAGACAACACCTTCATTAGGTATATGTTGACATCACTTTTAGTAGATGAGATATTGCTGCCAAGGTATGTGAACTTGTCAAAAAATTTTAGAGGCCTGGCACTTAAAATGAAGATGGCTTCTTTTTGTTTAAAACACACAAACTCTATTTTATTTGTGTTTATATAGAGGCCAATGCCTCCTGCTGCTAGCCCAAGGCTATGCAGGAGGAATTTGGCTTGGGTGAGTGTATATGTGAGAGGTACTAGATCATCTGCACAGTCTGCATCTGTAATAGTTTGCTTTTTGGCTTTTTTAGTGCAAAACCATTTTCTTTTAATAGATCTATCAATGTTCAAAGTTTGTAGTCTAAGTATATTATAAACATATGTGATGTTAATGTAGCTCCTTCCAAGACTTCAACAATAATGTCGATCAAGTTGATGTTTCCATCAGATGAGTGAACCATTGCTTTTGTGCTTAATGAGCATCCTTATAGCTGTTTGGGGAGACCATATGCAGGTAGTATTTGCTCCATCTTTCTTTTATGAATGGAATCAGATGCTTTAGAGGAATCTACAAACAAGAGTATTGCCTCAAGATTTTTTGCACATACTCCTTCAATGATTTGGCAGATAGTCAGAATATGTAAAGTTGTGGATTAATTTCTACAAAAAACATTCTGACTTTTCCAAAGAATTTTCTCAATTTCAAGGTGGATATGCTTAAGAAGCAGAACATTATAAACCTTAGCAGCTATAGAAGTAAGGGTTATCCCTCTGTAATTTTAAGTGATTTAGAGATTGCTTTTCAAGGAGAAGAGAGAGGATACAGCCTTTTGTCCATTTCTCTATCGTGTCTTGTTTATACACGGCATTGCATAATTGAAGAAGTAGGTCTTTCATACTTTAGAGAGAACTAAATATTACCAAGGCTAATTAGACCAAAAGCACTCAAACTATAAAAACTTAACGAGAAATTTAATATTTAAAGATTTTTTATTTCAAATAAATTTAATACAAAAGACTAAAAGTGAAAATTTCAATCAAGATACTGCAGATTTTAAGAAAAATTTTGGGAGTAAATCAAGAAGAGAAAATTTGTAAATGCTGTACTGTAGGCTGAAAAGTTGATATGATGATGTCATATCTGCTGTTGATGACTTTTTGACCAATGGGATATAAGCACTGAAAGTATGTGGATTGCAATGGGAACTATGTTGAAAAATAAACTTCATTTGGTCACATTCTGTGAGAATATCTTGGTCAGCTTATGAACTTTTCAGCCAACTCTCATAAATATATATTAAAATGAAACATGAGACTGTTCAGCAATTTACAGTGTCCCAAGAGATTCTGAATTAATGAAACTCTTTTTTATGTTGATTAACTCATATTATAAAAAGGAGGGGGTCACTGTTAATAACAATCAAAATTCTGTAGCAACCAGGACACCGTCTAGAAGCTACCTCATCTGAACAAATATCACCACAAACTGTAACAACTTGCCATTTTCCTTTTATTTTATTTTGTGTTGTCATTTATGTTCAAGAAAAATATTTTTATTTCGTATTAAAAATCTTTATGTAAATTAGCAAAACACCAAGTAGTCACCATACACGGTGATACTAGTAAAGGCAAAGCAGTGAGCTCGTTTCTAGTTTGTTTGTGTGTTCATCATTACAAGTCCAACCAATAATATCTCTTCCTTGACTTACTCAATCTCTGAATATAATTTTAAAAAAATGCTTCACCTGTGACAGAAAAAATATTTTTACCAAAAATCTCCTGATGTTCATTATGTATGATAGAATGTAGCACAGGACTTCTATTATGGTTTTTATTCTAAAAGTTACTGAATTTGAACTGATATGTTTGAGTGGCTGAAAAATGCATATCTATTCAGTGGTTTAGACTGTTGTTTTTGGCATCAAAAATCAAATTTTCAATGGGAAAGGAATGGGAGGATATTTTATTTTTATTAATTGTTTTATTTTTGTATTTTAAACTTTAATTATTTATTAATCCCCACGTTATTATCACTCAAGTGAGGTTTGAACTACCTACATAAGCAAATGATTAACCATTGGTCTACAGCAAACAATCTTCTTATATTACTGTGCATAGATTTAAATAGCTAACAAAGACAATCTACTTTTTTTATGTTAGCAAAAAAAAAAAAAAAGAAGAAAAATATTTTTGTTAGTGCAATAGCATTAAATATGTTCTAATTGAGAATAAAGCAATTTCCAAATTGATAATAAGTATAAGGGTCTTTATTTGCACTAAAAACAAAATCAAAAATGTTATTTCTCAAGGGAGATAACTATCGTATTACAGAGTATTTCCCCTTTATTCATTTGCAATTATTGGTAATATAAATTCTATCTTTGGAACATATGTATTCCTAATGTACTATAGGATTGTATCGTGGTGGAAAAAGAGGAAATCGAGAATGTGAAAGAGTATGATAAGTAAGGATGGATGGTGAGTTTGTGCCAATATATAGATGTGAAAATCTTGCAGAGAATAAGATCAGGGTGGAAGGTATTTATCACAATAAAAGATGGGTTCAATGCAAAGCTGAACAAGACACTACATACCAATCTGTTGATAGGTAAACATGATGCTATTGATGCAAACAAAACATAAACTACAATGAAGAAGAAAGAACAACAACAGGTTATGAAATTTGGGTCAATATGGAAAAGAAGGGAGAGATCAAGACTGAAATGAAAGTGCATTGTGGCCAACAATGTGAAAAACATGAGAAAGTGGCTGATAAATGGGATTGGACTTGACATTGAGCTTCATGTTCATCTAAAGGTTGATCGTTTTACAAGTCCTATATAATAACTATTTCCTAAAGGTTTACAAACTAAAAATGTAATGCAATATCTTCTCCAAGTAAAACGTTTGTTGTGGAAAAGATAAAGGCACAGTCGATGACATCACAGTAACCAGAGGGTTTAAGAAATTTTGGTTGAATTGCAAGAATATCGACAACAGATAAGGTCGGGTGGGCCTAAAACTGGATTCCAAGGTTGTGCTCCGAGTCATAGAGGTAAATCTAGCGAGTAGCACTCAAGTTACTTAAATAGCGCAAAATTTTTGACTCACCCAAGTGATTTCTTGTATTAATTTTTATTTACCACAGGACACTACCTTGCTTACACTGAGCATGGTGTATAGAAGACAACTTTTGATTCACTCAAAAGATCTCAGATATTCTGAAAAACCCTTGAAAATAATAAATATTACAAATAAACATTTACTTTTATTATTTTCTAAACTTGGAGGGATAATATTAACCTAAATTTAAGAAAAAGGTTTCAATGTGAATGTTGAGATTAAAGGAATTCCCTCTTAGCAACTCTATGTCTGACAATGAGAAAGAAGGTTAAAGGACGTATAGAGTGAGATAGAGAAATGTTAAATGGAAACCCTTTTACAATAAGAGGGATTGTAAAGACATGGGGGATGATAGACAGACTCCATCAAGAAACCAGTTTGAAATGGATCTGTGATTATTGTTTGAAATCTTTCCAGACAGGACTAACAATTCCTGAAAGTTTATCTAAAATTGGACCAAAAATTGCAGAGCCTTAGCTGGACAAACAGACAGACATTTAGTGAATAAGAAGATATATGGGTTTTTTTAAATCATGAAAGGAAATTTACTTTGACAAAATTATTTTCTTGGCATTTTTGGAATTTCATTTAAAATGATTTAGATGATTTAAGGTTTGGATTAACTGATACAAGAATTGATAGAATACATCTAAGAAGTATTTCTAAACTTTTTATGATAAAAGTTATTAATATTATTTTACATTTTATGAAGACAGATAATTCATTTTTATCTGTTTAGTAAAATTGTGCAAATTTCTATAACTATCAATAATTGTGACAAGTTCTATTAAATTCCTGTTATACTGGGGGTTCATTAATCTGAGGATCGAATGGAATATGCTAAAGACATCTTTCTATAAAGTAATAATTAGTAATGCAATTTAACAGACTACTTTTATAGTAGTGAGACTGATCTTCACTAAGTTAATCAGTGCACCAAAATAAGCTAAGTAAACACGTGACATGATAGAGTAATAGCCAGCAAACTAGTTTTAAGGAACATTATGATAGTCATGAGTTCAATTCCTATTGAATTCTTCATACTTGTTGTTTTGTACCTGATTAAATGAAACTTGTAAATATTAGTTGGGCATTCTCTGCAGTGGAAGAAACCAGTTATACAAACTATTACTACTTAAGTAAATTTATCTCTACTTGGTGCTTGATACTTGTTATCTTGTGCCAGACTAAGCTTAGTAAATATTGGGCATCTGGGTGTGAAGTAATGGTTAACAAGTTAGTTTGAAAGACCAAAACTATTGAGGTAGCGAGTTGAATCCTTATGAGTTTACAGGAACACCCAAACCAATACTTGTAATTAGTTAGCAAAACTTTGTCAATAACAAGAAATATACAAAAAAGATACCCAGAAATTCTATGTACATATGTATAAAAATATGGAGGAAGTTCTGAATGAGATTTTTTAAAAAAATACCTTAAAACCAATGATAATGATTGCAGGTAAAATAGTGGTTCTAGTTTAGTGTTGTGGTCCTTAAAGAGGATATGCAGTTCATCATTTAAAGTTAGTAGCTTACATTATTTTCATATCTCAGAGGAATGTGATGAATTCTTTTTTTTTTTACTTTAAATGAAGTTATTTTCTGTCATTAAGGTTAGGTAAAAGAAGAATCCCAGTGAATATGAAATGCAAACTAAATTAAAACACAGTGACTCAATTTGAGAATATCACACATTGGCAGGGGTACATGTGAACCACAATACAACACTAATATCTAAATATTTTTGGCATTTTTTGTACTAGTATAATTTAATTTTAATTGTGAATTAAAAGAAAAACTTGAGAAGTGCAAAAGAGGATTATTAAATGCCAAATTTTTACTATAGGATTTATGGCAAAGTAAAGGAAAAAAACTTACAAAAGTGGCTACAGATTTTTCCTTTCCAAATGGGACATGTCTGGTGTAACAACCTTAAAAGTGGGAACATATAAAAAGAAAAGTTGAAAAAATGTACAATAATATGAAAATAATGTATAAATAATGAAAAATGATGTTATCATGTAGATAATTAACAGAAAGCTAACAAATTTATCAAGACAGATTCATGTAAACAAGATACTGGTTGATATGAGGCATATATAAGAAGATTTTGAATTATTCGATAATATCTGCCATTTTTACAAATAAAAATGATATCTAAAAAAGTTGTTTCTAAAAGTTAAAGATGAAGAAATTGCTTTATATAAAACAATTTCAAAGGAAAGTTTTTTGGTTTGTTTTTTCTTTTCATTTCTGATATGATAGCTGATAATTAAATTTAAATCTAGAAATGAGAGGAAAAAGAATTTTATGAAAAGAAAGGAAGGAAAGAATAAGAATTATGAAGAAACAGGGAAAGAAAGATTGGAGACTTAAATAGAAATGAAAAGAAAAATACGAAATAATAAAAGAAAAACAGGCAGAAAATTTGATCAATGGCAGAATTAGGTAGAAATACAAAACTGATAAGAATTAACATGTTCAACCAGACAGTTACCATAACAGGTGTAAAATCATGGATATATCAACATAAAACAATATTCAGTGATCATAAAGGATTACTCACTTAGGATAATTGGTTTAGTTTCTTTAATAGCATTTCAACCTTCAGGAGTTATTTAATACCAAAGCCATCCTTGTAGAAGAATAACAGTGACACTAGCCAGGGTGATAAGAGGGTTAATACCTTTCCCAAGAGTAAATATAATAGCATGATTGAAGCTCAAACTAGCTTACTTTAGCAATTATGCCACAAGGACTCCCCACAAGACATTTGAAAACATTAGGCACAATCTCTAAACTCTTCACATTTAACTTGTGGAAGTGTGGTAATATTTAATCGTAGCCTGCCTCGTTTCACTGGCAAGTCTATGTCTCACCTCACCACCACCACCACATTGTGATTGTTTTCAAAAGGGGATCTATTGGTCACCTGGATTGGTCAAAACCATACAAGCTACAAGTTAGTTCCAAAAAGAAAAAGACACTAAATCGAATTTTGAGAATACACTTGCGTTTTTTGTTCTTTTTAAGTTTATTCTGGTCAAGGGGCAGCATGTGAGACTTCATAATTTGGACATGGGCATTGATACTTCACTATGGCAATTATCCCATTTTATCTAATGGTCAGCAAATTCTGCTATGTTCTTCTTGTGATCTACCTTAATGGATGGGGAAGGGCCCATGGCCTGACCCAGCAGCACAACCACCACTGCTCAGAGTTGTAACTCATCTGTCAATCCCCTGATCTTTTCTTTGAATAGAACCCTCCCTTACACACCTCTTGCATGGGCATCTCAAAACTAATGTACTTAAAAAAATGATACCCTCATCTACTGACTGCACTAGCCCCAAAGACTTGGTTTATCATGGACATTAAAAAACTAACCCTTTCTTCCTCATTGAGAAATCTTTTTTTTCTATTTTATCTGCTGACCTCCTAAATTGTTCAGTTATCCTTTTGATATTACTATACATACATATACACTACCTATGCCCACACACACACACTGGTACAGATATACTCACCGCCATATGCATATATATATATAAGTAAAGTTGGTGACCGTAGTCGAGGGCGACCAGAAGGCTCCCTTTTCAATAGCTACTACACCGAGTTGTGGGGAGGGTGCTACTCCTTTCCCTGGACTGCTCCGCTTTACCCTTGATACAGACCTTATATTGCTGAGTGTTAAGCAAGGAGGTATCAAGTACCATTTTTAAAGTCTTTGGTATGACACAACCTGGGATTGAACCTCAGTCTCCCGGACCATTGGTGAACACTCTACCCACTAGACTAATGAGCCGGTCATATATATATATATATATATATATATATATATATATATATGATATGCCTATACACATACACACTCATCTAGACATGCTTACATCTACATGCATAGGCACTAATGAACCTTAACATGTGTACTCAGCTTACAGTGTCACAGAAATGATTCCTACTAAACATAAACTAATGCAAGAAATATTGCTGTTTATCTCATGTATCAATCTTCACTAAAGGAAATTATTGCTGTAAACTTTGATAATTAACTAGTGAACAGCAGCAGCTATCAAAAAATGAATTGATATCCATTGTTAACAACTGTACGCCAACTGATAAAAATATGAAAATGATGGGAAAATATGGACTCTTGTTTTATGTTTCTTTTTGTTATGCCTCTTTGGGAATCTCTCCATCTTATAATCTTCTCACATCAACCATTAAAAGAAAAAGAACTTTGCATAGAACATATACAATAGTGAATAGAATATCTATATACAGATAAAAATAAATAAGTGCTTTTTTTATTTTTGTTTTTACCTTGAACTAAAGCCATAAAGGAGCCAATGAAGAAAAACATCTTGCCTTGTTGCATGCTACAAAAACAAATAAAAAATTTTCACATATAGAAAAAAAGGAAAGTATAACAATGATGGGAATTGCATATATTAAAGATTCTCATTTGTATTCATAAGACCTTATTTTATACATTTTCTATTTTAAGAATTCAATTCATTTCCTTGTTACTTATAGACTTGCAGGTTAATGATGGGCAAATCTTAATGAAACTTAGCATGTGAAATTTTTTTTACATCAAGGGTAAAGAAAAAAAGATTACTAAATCCCAACTATTTACATCACAATTTAACGCCTTTCACTAGTTAATCAAGGAGCGTTTGTGGGATGGGCAAAGAAAAAAAGATTATTAAATCCCAACTATTTACATCATGATTTAACGCCTTTCACTAGCTCTAAGATGTGCCCAGAAGATTTTAACTTAAAATTAATTAGGTCAATCTAATTCTTCCAGAAACAAATCTGGCATCTGCAAGAGTACCGCCTAGTGGAGGAACCAGAACTTTTATAAAGAAAATTTCTTAAGAAACTCATTCTACCTAGACTCCTTGGTAAATAGACCAATTCTGATGAAAATTAGCAAGTGAACTCATTTGACTGCAAGGAATGTTTTAAAAATATCTGAAAGGTGGAGAAAGTGCCTGGAACATTTTATTAATAATACAAATCCAATACATTTATTACTATATGAATAAAACATTAAGCATATATTACCAGCAATACTATGCTACCTTTTTATATAGTTACCATCAAAACTGATACATGTCCCATTGGTTGAACAAATGCATAAATACCCTCCATGAAAAATGTGATGTCAAGTCAATTCTTCACTTAATTGATTTGGGACTTAAATGAGATGACATTTTCTGATATCACAATTTCACATGGACAATATCATGGATCCCTGACTTTGGAAGATTAAGTTCTACAACAATCATCTTGATTAATTAATTCTAATGGCATGTCAACTCATCTAGGCTTATTTTATGCCTAGAGGTTAAAGAATTGTATTCATTGTACATTTATATTTACATTTATTGTATAGTTATTTTTTTTTACAAGTTTGTATGTTTGTAACTTATAGACTCCTTAGCTAATGGGCCAATATTGATAAAACTTGGCATGTGTATTCCCTTGACTCCAAGGAGCGTTTTAAAAGCATCTGAAAGTTGGGGGGGTATTTTTTCTAGCCGTTAGATATTCTTTATCTGAATTTTTTAAAAAACAAGTAAGAGAAAAAAATTAACTTCAAAATAAAAATAAACAAATTAGTATCTGTCTCTTTTTGACATTCTGGCATTAACTGCTTGAGATTTGGTTATTTTTGTGTGATATGTCCTTAATACCTGAATGTAAATTAATTTACTTTCCTAGGAGTCATCAGTTTGATCTTTATATCAAGTAATGTAGAAATATACATTATATAGGTAAATCATCACCATAAGTTGAGTGAGAAGTCCTGAAATTTTCTAAGAAAGACATTATTGGTAAATGTGAATGTGTTAGTGGACACAAATGGAAAATGCCATTTGACTATTTCTCGAAAGTGAATGTTAGAGACAGCTGAGAAAAGCCATTGGGTACAGTAATCAAAACATGAAGAGAATAAGGAAAAGGATTCAAAAACTTTTTATAATAAAAACAGTTTTGATAACACTGAAATGCAAAGAACGAATAATTACAATATATTTCTATTCAAGACAAACAGTAAGAAAAAACTTGATTCCTGTGATGTCAAAGCTAGAGAGATTATCATTTAAATACTGAAGTAAAACTTCTGGTCTTGGATTGAATAATAAGAGCAAATTTTTCAAGTTAATATGTGATGTTTAAAAGTTTAGAGCAAAAAGAAAGGATACATAATATCAAGATTTAATTTTTAATTAGATGAAGTATTATCTACTATAATTAATTTTTAACTAGCATTCCTTTTAACTAAATTTTTTTTGGATGTTTTTCATTGTAACTATTCTGATAATCAAAGGACAAATGACATAATAATTATCATCACAGTGATTAGTTGAGCAGAGTTCATATTTTGGCCAAGGCCCTTTGCATTCCCTTCACTCAAATGTTCTTGAGAAAGCCATGAGCCAATTACTTTTTCTCTTAGGTATGTGTAAATAGTAAATCAGATGGAAATCTTAAACCTTGAATGGGCAACCAGTCCAGAAAGATAACTGTGAATTCAAAGCCAGAAGCTAGAGCCTCCTGCCTTGTTGTTTTGTGGGTTAGGAGAAACAATATTAAACAAAACATGGTGGCTCTATGAGAAGGCAGTCTCTTACTAGTGATTGGAGTTTACAAGATGCTACAACTTTTCAGGGACTGAAATTATGTGAGTCAGTATAATGTTGATGGTAGCGTGCACAACCATCAGAGAAAATAGTCAAGTCACTGCTAATATCGTAAACTACTGAGAGAGTAAGTCATTAATAAACTAAATTTGACTCTCACCAAGTGGTCAACATTTATAGCTTTATTTCAGACTAAGTTAATAATAGTAAATACTTTGGGTGTTTGCCACCAGGTAAAGGTTAAGGAGCTTATTCCACAAACAACTATGACTGTGTAGTGAGTTTCAGCCTTATTAAATATCCCATGTTAGAGTGCTTCTGCCAAAAGAAATTAAGCTTAATCTTTCAGCATGCTTTACTATGGAGCAATGGTTAACAAGTATGCTTTGTAGAATAGACTACTTCATGAATGTAGTGAGTTTGGTTCTTACTGGGTGACCCACCACTGTTCTTCTGCCAGACTTTGATGAATTTAGTAAAAGTCTGTTTAGAGGGTTTCATTGTGGCCTAATGGTTAGCTAGCTTCTCTTGCAGGTCAGTTTACTAGTTTAGTAGGTCTGATCCACATCATATGACTAATACTTGTGGCCTTGTGCCAGACTTGAATAAATAATAATTCTTTGGGTGCTTACCTCAGTATAATGGTTACCAAACTGGTTTCACAGACAAGATCAAAAGTAAAGCAAGTGAGATACCAAGTTACCCATACTTGTGACCTTGAGCCAGACTCAGCAAACATTGGGAAATAATAGTTTCATACCAATTAGAAGGCACACAATTCTAACAATTATCACTGTACAAAATGGGATCAACAAACCAAATTTAAATCCTGGACAAGATTGTTTGTATTTAATCTATTATTGTGAAAAACATGAATCTGTCTGTCCCCGTACCCCAACTAAATAGTAGGGAAGACTTTTTTTTAGCTTTGGTTAGGCTACTAATCTAGAAGGAAAACTAAATTCAAACCAATTTTACTCCACTCAAAAATTGATCTTATTTCACATCCTGGTTGTGGTGGAGGGGTTGGGTGAATACAACCATACCATTTGCTACATAAAAAAACAATACAATGTAGATGTTATGACTGCTATTGAAAATTACTTCCTTAGACTCACAGCATCAAAATAACTGAGCTCAGGAAATTCATTAAATATATAAATGTCTACAAATTCCATTTTTTTCTTAAACTTTATGGTTACTCAATTTTCTAAAAATCAAAGAAAATTATCAAAAAGTATTTTCACAACATGATACTGTGCGAATATTGGCTACTTTTTCTAATATATTTACCATGGAATACTTGCAATTGTGGATAGAATAAGATTAGGTGTTTTTTGTTGTATATTTTGTCTAAATATTGAAGATGAATATCTTCATTCATATTTCCCCAAACTTTGTATCCATTTTAGAGGCCACACGCTCGTGTATTGAGTATCATAAAACTGACTTGCCTGGTGTAGCCAAAACGGGAATGCATGAGGAATGTGAGTGTGAATTCAAGACCAGAGAAGAGGAAGAGGTACCAGAAGTAGACAAAGCCGATCGTCCGCATCATATGGATTTCTAATAAACAGAAATAAAACTGATTAGGCAAGTCGACTGCAGCAGAGGAATTTTGGGATAGCAGGAAGAGGGGAAGGCAAAGTTCAGTATGGAATTAGAAAGGAAACTAAAATGAGAGAAATTAAATCCTGCAATGAAAACAATCAAAAGAATACATTTCAGCAGATGAGAGATCTTTAAAAACTGGTGAAATATTCAACTAAAGCCTTTGAATAAAAAAATATCCATCATACTGTGAGAAAGAATTCAATTCAAGACTTGCAGAATATCTTGCCTTTTAAACACCGTTTTACCAATGTATGTTCCACAGCAAATGTTGAATGACAGCCAACACAGAATGGAGAGGCGCCTCTGGTGGTGTAATGGTTAGCAAGCTCGACTAGCAAACCTACACGAGTGAGTTCGAGTCTCATTGGGTGCCCCTTTCATATGGCCTTGTGCCACATCTGAGCAAAAAGCTTAGTAAATTTCCAACACAGAATGGAGGATCTACTTTAAGCAAATATATGAGTGTATTACATATGTGTGGCCTATGTAGAGTTGAGCAAAATTTACTTCTTCCTTTCTCATGCAAGTATTCTAAAGAGTTTTCCATTTATTTATGAACCAATTAATTGTTGGTTTCAAAATTGTGTATAGATGTTTGGTGTTTGTTTTGAAAGTGTAGTGATTTTTTTTTTTTTCAGCTTTATCCACTTTTATTTCTATGAATGCCAATGTGGCTTGGTATCCAATAGAAAATTATTATTTTTGTGTTGCAGAGGTTATGGATATTGTTGCATAGTTGAATTAGTGGATTGTTCACATTCTTATTTTTCAGTACCTCAAGTGAGGATTTTGAGTCTGTACAGACCATGAGCTTGTTTGACTTACAGTTTTTGATTATATCCAAGTCTAAATCAATAGCTGTTAACTCAGCATTGTAAAGTGAAACAGTCCTTAGCAGTCTATATATTCTTTGCTATCACAGGTGGTAACACTTCCCACTGCAAATTTAGCCTCAGATTCATCTGTGTATATGTATTTGTAGTTGGAATAGTGGTCTTTTGTTTTAAAATTGCTCCTTAAACGGAATTGGGTTTGTTGTATTCTTTGAACATTTTACTAAATTAAGTATAAAACTTGGTTGTTTGCCAGGGTAGAGTTTTCATGATAATTGATATATACATGTGACTAGAGTCCATTTCTGTTTTACTGGTGAGCTTCCTGATATGGAGACTGAATGGTTTAATGTTAGACTTTTCCTTAAAGAGGATTTTATACTGTGTTTTAAATAGTCATTGGCAGGATTTTATGGACATAATTATGTAATGTACTGTATTGCTAGCTTTTGTCTTCTCAATGATAGAGGGGCTTCATTTGCTTCTATAAAGAGACTCTCCACTTGAGACATGCTGCAGTGTTCTCTTACGCAATACATATGAGGATTTTGGTATGTCAGGAGATCCTCATTGTTAATATTTGATTCTGGGGTAATTTTTGAGTGGCATTGTTTTTAGAATTGTACTCAGTAAGACTTTGGAAGATTCCACCATGGTATTTTCATAGCAAATCAGGGGTCTGTATTTTCCAAGATGATTGGAAAGTGGTCACTTTCACATGTGTTGTCATGCACTCTCCATGTATAATCCATGTATGAAGTTGGATCACATAGAGTCAGAACTATTGCTGAATATGATCCTGTTATCATATGCAAGAACATTTGTTTTATTGTTGCAGAAGCAAAGGTAATTTTTGCCTGAGGTTTTCTATAATCTGGCCCTTTTTGTTTGTCTCTTTGTTTCTCCATATTTCATTTTGGCAATTGAAATCTCAAAATAAAAAAAAAAAAAGGTTTTGGGAGTTGTTTTATTTTATAGTCCATTTCTGATTGTATGATGATGTGATTTGGTGGCATAGCAATAGAACGAATGTTTATTTTTTTTGTGTGGAGTTGCTGACACTGCAATTATCAGCATATTTGTGTCCAGAGAGATCTGGTTTTGTAGAATTTTGTTGTTGACAATTATTAATGTTCCACCAGATGCTTTGTCAGTATTTTTGCTTATATATTTGTAAGAGGCATAATGTTTTGTTTATATCATTGTTTTGTAAAAGAAATGTTTCTTGTAAGCATATGACTATGGGGCAGATTCTCATAAAGAATCAGTTCATTGAGATTTTCTTTTGCAGATCTAATATTCTTTTGGATCCTTTCATTATACATAGTTTGGTTCAGTTTAGTTTTATGGCATATCAACCTCTGTAGGTTATTTAATGCCAAATCCTTTTATACATATATATCAAATATATGATTTGTAAACATTGTTGATAACATTCTTAAATGAGCCTAAACTCATTTTTTGGCACACAGTTAAACGATATCTAACACAAATAATTCCATTTACAATCAATCGTTTGTTTGCACAGTTAAATGGTTTCTCGTATTGCCATGTAACAGTAACAATTTAACATCAGTCATTTTTTTGCACAATTTAGATGTCAAACAGTTCTATTTGACCCATAGATAGGACCCTGTCAGGTGGTACCACTCTGACCTAGAGTGGACTTGGGAGTAATGGCAATGTAAGTATACTCCACATTCCTTAAAGCTCCAAGGCTGCAGCCTTGCCATCAGATGGTTTAGTATCATATCCAGGACACTCGTTGGGGGAGTCTTACCCCACTGCAAAGATGCAATCAGTGTATTCTACAGCCCCAGTTGACTGGGCTGTGTATGCAAAGTTTAGTTTTATTTTGATTTATGGTGTGATTTAGCTTTGACATACATTTCTTCTAGCCCTTTGACTGTTTTGATCAAAGTAGTTGGAGCATTCTTTTTTGACTGTTCTTATCTATTTAGGAGTTTTTTTTTCTGTTTTGTTATGGGGGTATCCTCTACTGGTCTCTGTGGATATACAGTAGATTTGAGATTTGCTATTTGGAGGGATATTTTTTATAGGAGAATGCTTTTTTCCACTCGTTTTGTCCCATTATTGGCTTCAGGTTTTTATGTATTTTTTGTTTCTTCTTGAACTCTATAAGTGTTTCTCAGAAGTTGTTAGAAATTTGGTCATTCATTTGCACTCAACTGAATGATGTTGGTTGGTTGTTTGGGTTTTACAGCATATCAACCACTATGGGTTATTTAATGCCAAATCCAGTTCACATATATTAGATAGGCATGATATGCAAACACATATATTGTAGAGAACATATCTTAAAAAACAGCTCATTTACTCGCACATGAATAAATGGTTTCAAGTATTTTTATCCAACATGAGGAAGTTTATTTGATATAATTTGTTTGCACAGCCAAGTAGTTGTTATTATTTCTTACTACAGTTTTACTCACAGAGATTTAATGGTTTCAAGTATTGCTATTCAATAATAATTTATTTGTACTTAGTTGATTGGTAAGTTGGATGGCTGAATTTTCCAGAATTGTGAAAAGTGTTATATCTTTAGGTATAACTTTGTATCTCTCAAAAAAGAGAGAACATCATCTTTGTGGATGTTCTCAAACATATCTCTCATATTATCTGTTTTAAAATGCTACTCTCTTGTGATAGCTAAAGCTCCACATTCCACAAGCACATGTCTAATGGTGTAAGGTGTCTGGCATGTCAAACATTGTCATGGCTGTCCCTGCTTGAGTATAAAAGAATGAGTGAGACTTGTGTGGCCAATCCGCAATAAAAAATATAATGACTTGGTCCTTTCTTGATTTTCTAAAGGCTGGTCTCCATTCTCCTAAAGTGGGCTTTAATTGGAAGAGTTTGTTGTTAATGTTGTTATTCCAGCATTGTTGCCATTTTGTAAGAAAGAATTTATTGATTTGGGGTTTCAATTCAGTATACGGAATGGAGATATTGTCGGGGCTCAGATCTAAGACCAATTTGGTTGCTGAGTCAGCTCTTTCATTTCCGCTCACTCCAATGTGGCTTGGGATCCAACAGATAATTATTTCTTTATGACTAGACATTGAGTCTAGTCTACTCAGCAGTTTAACAATTAATGGGTTCTCCAGCTTCTTATTTCTCAGTGATGTTAATACAGAGAGAGGGAGTCAGAGAATATGATAAATTTGTTATGTCTGTTCTTAGAAATGATGTTGAGAGCAAGGTCAATGGCACATACTTCTGCAGTGAAGATGGAGCTTTTCATAGGAAGGGCTTTCTTGTGAATGGTTTTATTGAAAACAGAGGCACACACTGTTTTATTGCTATCCTTGGAGCCATCCATAAATATATATTGATAGTCAGGATAAGAGGATAGTGTGAAATTTTTCCAAATAAGTGCTGGGATGTGTTTTTGTTTTGGGGAGTTTATTTAATTGGAGGATTATTTGTGGTTTTTAATGATCCAAGGTGGTATTTGTGGTAGTTTGCTTTTATGTACATTTTTAAAAGAAATTGTGGATTCTTCGAGAATAGGCTCTATCTGAAGGCCAAATGGTTTGATGGTTTTTTTCTTTTTATTCAAACTGTTGTTTGTTTAAGATTGAAGATGCAGTTGTAGGCTGCATTCTCAAAAAGTGAAATAAACAGAAAGGAAAGAAATAATGCAAATGAAATACAAAATGTATACTTCCAAGATGGGACAATTATATAGTTGCTAGAGAGCTCGACGTGACTAGTCAATTGATCAGGTTGAGGTTATCCAATGGCCCATCTAGTTTAGTAAGAGCTAAAGTAGAGTCAAGTCACTTGACCACTTGGCTGCCAGGTCAACAACTGCAAACCACAAAGATTCCATCTTCAAGTATTACAGGCCACCACCCACAACCAATAGGTGGCCTTGTTAGGAAAGGAGGGTCTTATCTCCTTGCAGTTGGCATGTTCTACAGCTCCAACCCTCAGGGAAACTAGAACCAGTTATACAGCATTTATATAACTTAACAAGCAATTACATTGATTCTAATTTACATGCCAACCTGTCTAGGGTTATTTTATGCCCAGAGGTTAGGGAATTGCATTTATTATATGTTTATATTTACAGCTTTTGTTAAAGAATTTATTTTCTATGCAGTTACATATTAGGTATTTCTATCTAATAATATAATTTGTACACAGTTGTTTGATTTCAAGTATTCCTATTCAATACTAATAATTTATACACAATTACATAGTTTAAAGTAACTATTTCTATTTAATAATAACCATTTGTTTGTATAGTTATATATTCTTATCTAACACCAACAATTTCCAAAACAATTATATGGTTTCAAGTAACTAATAATAATTATCAGGTTTCAAATCTTCCTAACATTAATAATTCTATTAAATAATAATCATTTGTTTGCACATAGTTATATGGTTTCCCAAATTCTAATCCAATACTAATAATTTTCAAACATACCTATTTGACCCATACATCAAGCTTCAGAACTGGAGCCTCACCATCAGATTCAGTTTAGTGCCATACCAAGGACACCTCCCTACCTGATTTTAGGAGGGAGAGAGTTTACCCCTCTGCAGAGGGTACAGTCAGTAAATTTTAAATCCCACCAACAAGGCACACTTAGATCTGAGGATTCCATAGATTATCCGGAAGATATTTAGTCATTTTGACTGTTTATTTCCCATCCATGCTACTAACAATTATGCATTGACAATCTGGGATTTGTGATAAAAAGCAACTGAAATCAAGACGAAAGAAATACTAGTCAAAAGGAATAATGGAAAATTTGAATACTTTTACATCTATTAGTACTGATCTATTCCTTTTCCATTCAACTCCAAAAATTTTTAATTAAAAAAAAAAGACTAGACTCAAACTTTCACTTCATATTCTAAAAGCTGGTCATGCATAACTGATACTTTAAACATCTAGACAACCAAGAATGTGATCAATGGTACAGTTTACATCCACCGATTTTTTTATCAACATCCAAAACAAACTAAGAAAATGATGAAGTGAAAGAAATTACTTAAAACTAATAAAATAATGAAAAATTCTTAATTTCAGAATCTCAAAAAAAGAAAAATGCTGCAAAATAATACCAGCAAATGTTAAAAATACTGCAAAATAAAGCCAGCAAATGTTTAATGTTTTCTTTACAACTTCATATCAACATAACAGAACATGTGCGATGCCATTACTACCTTTATTACAAGTCCATTTATTACTACAAGACAATGGACATAACTATGTATTTACAGCTAACAGGTTAGATAACTCAGACTTCAACATTGCTGATCTCTTCTTGTGAAATCTGCAGTTCTATTTAAAATCAAGATCTTTAAAAATTTAATTCATGCAACAAATCTCTAAAACTTTCAGAAGAAGCTCCCACTTTTATTAGGCAATCTGCAACTTGTTCTTTTCTTTTCATCCATTCAGTTTGGATCTTCTTCTTTGCCATCATTTCCTTCACTCTGGCCACATCAATTCTCTGATGTCAGTCAATTACCAGATTTGATGAGTTTAAGGTCTCTGCCAGAGAAATATTGTCTGTTTCACAAAGACTTCAGGCAGCTTGGGTAGTCTGAATGTCTCTTGCAGTATAGCAGCTATTAATACATCAGCTTCAGCTGCTTCACTGAGTGCAAGAGTCTCTGCAGCTAATGGACTTTTTGTTACTTGGTCAAATTTTTTGATGACCAGCATATAGAAGCCATTCTGTTCATCATGCCACAAACAAAAATGATAAAACCACTTCTAAGCTAGTATAGATTGCATCTGCATAGCAAACAATATTCAGATCTGAAGGTCTTCCCAACCGAGGAAAGGTTATGGAACATGTCCTTGATTTCATTTTTTTAAGTACTTTGTTAGCCTCAAAGAGTAATTTCACTTTTAGAAACTTTCCTGTATTACTTATCCGACACACATCAAATGCTACATCAGGTTGTGTCAGAATGGATACCCATACCATTTGACTAATAAATCTTTTTTTAATTCTGTCTTCTCCTCTTGGCTCAGTCCATTATTTTTTTCTCAAAGATCTTCCTTCCTTTATGTCTTTTGGGGATATAGAAGAAATATAGATATTGGTTAATAGTAATTCCACCATTTGTTTGCCTAACACTCAATCCCCAAAATTTAAATGTTCCACTTTCATGCATTCCAACTTTGAATATTTTTTCCAATTCTGCAATCACATTTTCCTGAAACAATTCATTTCCACAGAATATAAAATCATCTACGTGCATTGCCAGAATACCCATCAAGTTACCAGTTGCATCATGCCAAAGAAACAGTGCATTGTCATATGCAGTCACTATTCCCTTTAGGTTAGTTAACTCATAATTAACTCTTTTGTATTATGCGCACAGTGCATCATTTAATTCATAAATACATCTTATCAACTTCCATACCCGTGACTCTGGACATATATCACATGGTGGTCTAAGAAATCTCTCTCTCTCTCTCTTTAGCTTATCAACCTGAGGTGAAATCCAGACTCTCTACCTGCCACTTCTTAACCAAGGCTGTTAACATTACAATACACATAGCTTCATGGCTGCATGTCAGAGAATTAGTTTTCAGGTTATGTAAATCCTCTTCATAACCCCGTGCAATGAAGCGGGCTTTCATCATCTTCTTTTCATCTTTGAATTTCTCCATTATAACCCATCTTGTTGATGTCAGGCATACATTCATATACTCCGGGAATTTCCACATTTTCTATTTCTCTTTACATCAATTACTTCTTTTGCTTGTCCTTGTTCCGATGTGAGTGAAACTATATGCTCTTGATCCTTTACTTCCTGTCACTTAAGGGAGTTCTCTCCACTGTACAACATGATTCCAACTGATACAGATTGAATTTTCATTTTCCTCTTCTGGTTCTATATTAAGTCAATGACAATATTTTCCAGGCTTTGCACTCATAATCTTTCCTGTTTTCCACTTATTTTATATTCCACAACTTTGCCTCTACTTGTTTTTTTACTGTTGTCTTTCAGATCCTTCCTGTTGATATAAAAACTTTTATTATGCAGTCCTTCATCTTCTTCCCCAAAGACTTCATTCATCTCATTTTTGGTGGTTCTATTTCCTTCATTCTTTGGACTTCCAAATTCTTTGTTCGCCTTAACTGACATGGATGCATCCAGTAAAATGTTCCACCATGTCTGATCAGTATACACTGACCTTCCTTACCCAAAACTTTAGCAGGGCCACCACATCCCTTGCAGTTTTGTTTTTTATAATAGACAGTGTCACCTGTTACAAATTTTTCGTCTGCATAAGTCCTTACATTAGATCTCAGAGCTCTTCAAATTTTTTCACTTGATTCAGCTTCTACAAAGCTTTTCATCATTGCATGTAAGGCATTTAAATTTGTTCTTACCATCACACTGGTTGTTGCAGCTTCCAATGCAGGTAATTGATCAGTCAAAACTGAAGGTGTGTTTATATTAAAGCCAAACACAAGCTCTTCGGACTATAACCCTAGTAATTTTGAAGACCGTTTTTAGCACTAATGCCCTAAGCCAGTGCTATTTCTGGCTCACATTTCTCATCCTCTAACTTCTTTTCTATTGCTTCAGTTACTATTAGATTGTGGCGTTCAGTGCGTGTTTCAATATTCAGTTTTTCATTCATCTGTTAGGATCCTTCATTGTTAAATTCTCCCCCATTGTGACTCAAAAAATGCTTAGAAGGTCCAAAATATGATATCCACATTAAAAAATATATTGTGGATAATTTCTTCACTTCTTTTAGTATTAATCAGCCTAGCAGCATTTTTTTTAGATGGGTCTTTCATTGTTGTAAAGTTGAGACTCGCATGAGTGGTCCTGCTAATTTTTCATTTTCCTCAGAAAGTTTGCTGCATTTAACACAAAAAAAACCTGAACCCCGTCGGGAAGTGTCATACCAATTTTTTGTAATTTCTGATACAAAAATTTGTAAAGCATCAGAAAGTTATTTATATTTACACCAATATCCCTTTTGTAAGAGTAAAAATCCTTGAATGCCATGTATGCACTTGTGTTCATTTCATTTCATCAATTTGTCCATGATTAATTTGAATCTTTCAGCTTGGCTGATATCTGCTATCAACAAATGTCTAACACACTCACACACGTTCTATAGTAATGACAAAAATACTGGCAGACCCTGTTTTTTATTTGTAGCTCAGTTAAAAGCATCCATATTTGTAAATCTCACATCCATTTAGTGTAGAATTCTCCACCTTGTAAAATTGAGAACTGTTTTGTGAATGAAGCCATTCTTCTTTCAAATATGCTTCAACGTAAGTTGAACAATGATTATCGCTGTCAAACAAAAAAAGATAACTTTCTACTATCAATGTTTTCTTTACAATTTCATATCAACATAACAGAACACATGCAACGCCATAACTATTTTTATCACAAAGCCATTTCCTTCGACAAGACAAGGGACATAACTACGTATTTACAGCTAGCAGGTTAGATAACTAAGACTTCAACATTTAGGAGGTGATAAAAAAAGCAAAATAATGCCAGTAAATGTTTAGGCGGTATGATAAAAAGTATATAGAATAAGTTTTAAATTCTTTTAATTTCAAAATTTAAACTATGTAGAGTAATTCTGCTGTGCCTCTGGATCCTTTTCGACATCCTTTCTGTTCATTAGGGAACAATCCGCAGCTTATTAGTGAGTAGTATATCTTTTCCCTGATTTGTGCTGTTAATATTTTCCACATCATTGGTAAACAATAATTGTTTGGAGCAGTTCCTTTACTTGGGTCCTTTTGGATCAATGTGGTCTTTCCTTTGGTCATCCAGTCAGGTACTTGCGCATCTTGTAGGCATCTGTTCATTTCTAGTGCTAGTCTGTTGTGAACGGAGGTGAATTTCTTGAACCAGAATCCATGTATTCCATCATGTCCTGGCGTTTTCCAGTTTGATATCTTTTTTAGTGTCTTTTTGAGTAATTCGATATTTATTTCTGCTTTGGGGCCTTCCTCGAGTCCTTCTAGTTCTCTTGTCATATTATTGATCCATTCAGCCTTTACGTTATGCTTTTTCGGTTGCCATATTTTTGTCCAAAATCATTCGGTTTCTCTGGCGCCTGGTTGTTGGTATGTTTTCGTATCATGCCCTCCCAATTGTTGATAAAATTTTATTTCGTTGTTTTGAAATTTCCTGTTTTAGTCTTGGTTTGATTTGGTTGGGTTTCATGGCATATCAACCATTGTAAATTATTTAATGCCAAATCCATTTATACATATCTACACATAAAGAGTTTTATTTTTAAAAATTCAGTTTAGAATAAGTACACAGTTTAATTCTATTTGATCCACATTTAGGACCCTATCATTCCGAGCCAGAGTGGACCAGGAAGCGATGGCACTAACAAGTTACCCCACATTCCCCAAAGCTCCAGCATTACTGGAGTCTCACCATCAGATTATTTAGTGTCATATCCAGGACACTCGTTGGAGGAGTCTTACCCCTCTGCAGAGATACAGTCAGTGTATTCTACAGCCCCTGCTGACTTAGTAGGAATTTGTTTTCCTACCTGAAAACTAAGAATATTTTATCTTTTATGGAGGAAGCCATCACCCTACTATCATACCCCACACAACTATATATAAAGGGATACTCACCATGTGGAAACTGATTATCATGAGCAAGATACGTGACATCATGCACAAAAACGTCCACAAATTGCATGAATATGTTGTCATAAAACAATTGAAGAAAAAAAATTGATGAAATGAAGTGCACCAATGCAAATGTAAAACTCTGCTACTTAACCAATCGGCTACCTCATTGGGGTCTACAAAATGAGCGTGTTGGAGGCTTGGTCAGTTTTGATCGGGAATCGTCTTAGATGCCTATCCATGAGAAGACTGCTCCGTTTGTGAGAAGACTGCCCAATTTCTTTGTGATCTTCATACAGAAACCATGATCGCATAAGCAAAAAACTGATAGTCACCAAGCACTGTTAACTGTGTCTACACTATCCTAACTTTTATATATATATATATATATATATATATATATATATATATATATATAAGATGTAATCCAAAATGGTCAAAGAATTTAAACTGATTGATTAATCAGTTCATCTGTCAATTTGCCCAGGGTTTCCTATCTCGCACCAAAAATCTCTGGAGGTGCCCGTGGTGTAGTCGTTATCGCCCTAGGAAATGAACATGGCGATACGAGTTCAAATCCTGGACGAGACTGATTGCATTTCACATTGCACTAATACCCTTGGGAAAGGTATGAATCCAATTATTCTCCCTCCAGCTATGGGTAAATAGTAGGACAGACTAGGTTCTTCAGCCTTGGTTAGGCAACTAGTCTAGAAGAAGGAAAACTCTGAATTCAAACCTGTTAAACTCAGCTTAAAAATTGACCTTGTGTCATATCCTGCCCGAGCGGAGGGGTTGGTAAATATTACCAAAAATCTCTGAAGTTACTCCACAAAAAATAAAGAACTTAATTTTTTTCTTTCGTTGAGGAAGCTATTTTCTGTTTAAGTTCCAAGGTATTTTTTGCACATGGTCTGAAAAGGAGAGGGGAGATCAAGGTGCTAGACAACTTATGAAGTTGCCTGAGAGACTTAAGTTCTTTGTTCAATCACTTCACCATAAGTTATCCTACCATGCTGTTATTGGGATTTAAATTCAGAATTCTACTCTACTATCTATGTACAACTGGTGGTAGAATGGATGGATTCATGCCTTTCTTAAGGGTATAAGCACAAAATAAAATGCAAAGAGCCTCATCCACAATTTGAATGGGACCCTAACAGTTCTACAAATCCAGATCAGATTGAACGTGGAACTAATTGCAATGAAAGGATATTCCACATTCCCCAGTGCTCGAGAGCTGGAGCCTCCCCTTCAGATTGTTTAGTACAATATCCAAGACACTCATTGGTTGGGAGGAGAGATTTACCCCTCTGCAGAGATGCAATTGACATTTTACCATCCCCAGCTGACTGGGTTGATAACAATCACTAACTATGCTTACATTCAACACACTCACACACACATATATATATATATATAGTTGGGCAGCAGTCTTTCATTTAAGCATGTTTGATTAAATAATAAAGACACATTTTGTCTATTTAATTTTATTAAGATCCTTTCAAGTTTCCAGATAAGTAGCTTGGTTTCAGTTTGGAATTGGTGGATGAATTTACCAAAAGTGACCAAAGCGCTTTTGGACCTTTCATAGGCCATCATCAGGGGTTGTTTGCATCTATAAACAGTGTTTTAGGTTTTTTACAACATAACAAAATTTGAATAAAACTGAGATGCTGATGAATTTAATAGAACAGGATAAAAACTTATGACTTGGACATTATTGAGTCTCAGGTGAGCTAGTATTCACCATGTCAGACGAATATATATACATATATATAGTGGGTAGAGTGTTCACCAATGGTCCGAGAGACCAGGGTTCAATCTCAGGTCAGGTCATACCAAAGACTTTAAAAATGGTACTTGCTACCTCCTTGCATAACACTCAGCATTATAAAGTACATATCAAAGGTAAAGTGGAGCAATCCAGAGGAAGAAGTAGTGCTCAGTATTTGCCTCTGACTCTCACCAGACAGGGCTCGACACAAGGTCAATGGTCTGAAGGCCGATTAGAGTGGGGATTAGGGGAGGGGAAGATCGCGTATGAGCCGAGGTTCAAACCCAGCTGGTCTATGTTGCTCATCGACTCACTTGGTACAATGTGAGCCTGATGAGCTAAGCTTGTCAAAAGGAGTCAATAATGCAGCTCACCCACCCGGAGGTAGCCCAGCCGAAACTGGAAGCCTTACAGCTTCAAGTCTGCGATTGTTCCTTTTTGAAGCCTCACTCTGAACCAAAATCCAGTGCGGGCTCCAGAGAGTAAAACGAACTCTCTTCCCTATACCTCAGTGTAGTAGCTATTGAAAAGGGAGCTTTTGAGTCACCCTTGACTACGGTCGCTAACTTTACTTACATACATATATATATATATATATATATATACACACTCACATACAAATATGAATAGAGATGGTTTAACTAAAACCAGGGAGCAATACCAAAATTAAAAAGAACCAAAGAGATGACTGTCAACATGACAAACTTTGAAGTAACTGTATGCAATAATACCACCAAAGGATGAAAACTAATTTTGTTGAGGTAGAAAGGTAAATTTCTTATGTTTACCATTGTTTTTCAAGGTCAACACAGCTGAGAACTTGAATAAAGAAACTGGGTTGACCAAATAAGAAACCTGGCTCCAACTTTTTGACAAGGAATTGGCCTATTAAGTAAAAAAAAAAACACAACAATATTAATTTTTTTAAAATTGCTTGGATACATATACAAAGTTTATTATTATTTATTATCATCAATATTATTATAGATTTAATGGAAAAACTTAAAAATGAAATAAAAATTATCAAAATGAAATAAAATTTATTCCTACATGTTAAAACATACTAATCAAGATTAAAAGTGTAGTAAGAGTAACCTGAAGGCAAACATTTTTAGATTTTATTTTTCCAATGTAGATATCATGGGGAAGATGAAAAAAGTTTTGATAAATGGGCCAAAGACAGACCCATTTATGAAAACTTTTCTTGTTCTCCAATGATACCTGCATTGGAAAAAGAAGATCTAAAAAAAGTTTGGCTTCAGGTTATCTTTATTGTATTTTTAACCTGTACAACATTCCCTACAAATAAATGTTCCCAGTCAGTCAGTATTAAGCAGAATATCAAGAGAGACCCGATTTCTAAAATCTTATGTCTTCACATTAAACAGAAAAATCTTGCTACTTAAGCTTTTCATAAATACAATTTTAGCTTTTAATAAAAATAAATGAATACGCATTTTGCAACTACAAACAATTTACTGAATTCATTCCTTTAACACTGACATGTTTTCAATTGTTAATTTTCTAGTTCCTGTTTGTCTTTTAAACATGCTGTTATAGGTTTTATAACAAGTTTAAATAACTATTTCTTAAAAAGTTATAGATTGCTTCAAGTAAGAAAAAAGTCACTAATATTGGTGACTAAATCAACTGAACTATTTGGCAATAGGAACAAAACGTTAGTTCAGAGAAAATAAAAATCTTCTGTTAAAGAAAACTGAGCCATCACTATTAGTATTTAAAATGGATGTTCTAGTTGACAATTACAACAAAAAATAAAATATTTTAATGCAGGCAAACTAGTAAAGAACCCTATCACAAAAAACAATAATAATATTATAAAAATAAGCATTTGTCACCAAAAAAAAAAAAAAAAAAAAAAAAAGGTGTCAATAATTAAATTTTACTAAAAGACTTATGTAAACAACTGTTTAAAAATCTCAGAATAAGTGAAGAGACAAATGGGAAAAGTAATAATTTGAATTTACTTACTGAGCTATAAAGCTCCCCCACCCACCCAAAGAAAAAAATTTTTTCTTTTTTTTAAAATACAAGGGTAAGTCAAAAGTTTTGCAATATTTACACATGTTTATGCTCTGTTTGGCAGAATTATGAAGGGGTAATTCACTATGAGTTCATTCTGGAAAGTCAAACCATAAATGCCAACCTGTGCTCCAAACAGTTGGAGTGGTATTATGCAATTGTACGGGAAAAATACCAATCACTGGTTAACAGAAAGCGAGCTCTTCTGCAGCAAGAAAATGCAAGACCTTATACCACTGGAATGCCCTGGAATAAACTCCAGAAACTAAATCACTCATATTTTTACTAGTTCCAATTTATGTCTCACTTCCTGTGCCCACAGTGCTTCAACAACCAATAGGAGGTGGCAACTTCAATGAAAGCGTTCTTAGCCTTGAACGATAAAAACTCAACATGGGATCAAAAAACTGACTTCAGACAATGCAACATGATGGCGTATGCTTGGCTGCTTTTGTAACTTGAAGAATAAAACAAAATGTTACCAAAATATTACAAAACTTTTGACTCACTTAGTACATTACAAATTCAGTCAATTCCATTTAGTCATTCCACTAATATAAAATAAAAAATGTACCCTTTTATGAAGAGGCAATGATTCTTTTAGAAAGAATCCCACAAAGATAATGTTGACTAAAGTCAATCCAAAGGCAAAGAGAGCTGGGACAACAAAGAAATCTTGATCTTTATCAGCTATTTTGGAAAATACAGCACCAATGAGAGGCCCAAAGATGAAGCCAAGAGAAAAAGCAATTCCAATCAATGCCTGAAATAGAAATAATAAATGTTTATTCAAAACTATTCAAGTGAAAAACAAAAAATGGTCAATATTCAAAAGATTAAACAAAGATCTTTTTTTATTAATTCATATTTATTTTTAACCACTTGAGCTTGTGACATAGCAAAATATCAACTCAGCTTCTCCATGATAATTATCGTTTATACGTCATTATTTATCAGCATGTAACTTATCTTAAATCGATTATTCAATTCACTGATACAATAAAAACACCCAGGACAGAAAATTCTCATGACAGCTGTTGCTTCTAAATGTTTCAATTAAATTTTTTCTAAAATCCTTAATGTCCGAAATATAAACAAGTACAATAGGGATATTTAAACTCAGTTGCCAGTTTTGAATATATGTAGGAAAAGTGTATCATTAAGATTGCTTAATCAAATATCTTGTTTATGTTCATATAGACATTTATAAATATTTCTTGATGTTTCACCTATGTATTTCAATTTACAATCTTTGCAAAGAATAGAAAAAACACTGGCATTGAACCTGATATTCCAATGAGATCCAGTGTTAAGTAAGTCACAAATAGTTTTAGAAGATAAAGTGACAGTTTTAAAACCAAAGTTATTAAGATTATTTTCTATAAATTTTAGTGGAAGAATTATTAGGTAAAATAATGTATTTATGGGGAAGTTTTATTATATTAGGTGTATTGATGGAAGTTTGAGATCAATTTCTTGTGTAAATTTAAAGGGCTTTAGATTTAGCAAATTATATAGAAGATTTAGAAAGGAATTTTCTACATATATTTATACATATAATCTTACATCCTGTTTTTTTTTTTTTCAATCTCTTTTCCTTTTCTAAGGTATATATTTGTTTATGATAGCTATATTATTTATTTGAAACTTTTACTAAGCATCTCTCCCTCAAGTTTTCTTTAGCCACAGTAGATATAACAATTTACATATGGTCAATATCAATATGATTTATCACTAATTATTTATTTGTGTTTGTTTTCTTATTCTTCTCTTCATTCTTATTTTATTTTTCTCTTCTTTTTCCTTTTCCTCTTTTTTCCTCCTTTTTCTTGTCTTTTCTCTGGAGTGTTTTGACAAATTTTTTGCTTCTATCATCTGATTGAAAAGATGATGTTTCACCTATGTATCTCCTTTAAGACTGTTTCTCCCTACACCCAATTATATACTCTCTCTCTCTTTCTCTCTCTCTCAATTTAAAGAAAGACAAAAAAAAAGAAGAAAAGGAAGAAAGACATTTATAGTTATGTATTATCTGCTGATAATATAGCTGACACGTTGAAGATGTGTGTCTGCGTGTATATTAAAAAGACTGTTATATTTTAAAGTCCCCACGTGTTGAAGTTGCTCATTTGTGTCGTCTACTATCAATTGTCTGTTTCATGTTTGTTTTCAGCTTCTTTCACCTTATGTTATTCTCGCCTAAATTGCCCTATTCTTTCCTTTAAAAATATTATATGGGAATCCGGAGTTGTCGACTACTATAATTAATATTATTACATCTAAACCCAGAGGTCCATATCTTCCATTGTTCTAGGGGTAGGAACAGCTAGTGGCTTTGGTGTGTGTGTGTGTGTGTGTGTCTAATGTGAAATTTGTAAACCCCTTGCCAGCGGCAGTCAGTCTAGCCTCAAATTAACCCCCACATAATTTGCCAGTTCCTATATGCCCGAGAAAGGACTCTGAACAAGGACTTATTCTACGAGGGATCAAGTGCCAGACCGCCCCGTCTTCACACGTGCGAAAAATAAACTCCCCGTTTGGTGATAATATTTATATGCACCAGTTCCCATATGCTTTTAAATGGTTGCTCATCCAGGGATCTTTTTTATTTTAATTTGCTGTCACATAATCAACGTTTCAAATAAAGATTTAAGAAAAGTTAGAGTCAATAATTTTTCCTGAATAAATAAATAAGTAGAAATACTGTAATATAATTATGATAATATATCTTCTTACCCATAAATGTAATTCTCAATATTGGAAGCAAAATAATTGAATCAGAAATCCAAAGTGTAACTAAAAAAGCAGACAATTATCAAACGAATGCACCAAGATTACTTCTTACTTATGGTACAATGTATTCCAGTGGAATCTGTCCCACGTTATTTGGAGAGGAGATGGTCAATGTAAAAGTAATCTCAAGAAACACCATAAAATATCAACAAGATCAGGAGATCATTTGTGTTTCAAATTTATTAACTTGTTAGACATTATAAAAAAAAAAAAAATTAAACATTAATTGTATTTTGTATTTGCAGTGGAAAAACAAACAAAGGAGAAAAGCAAATTCTAAGTGTAGAAATTGCAATAAAGTTTTATAATGTTGTACTTGATAAAACAAGAATGTGATCTCAATTGTTCATGACAGTTTAGAAGAGAAAGAGATTAAAATATTTAACAGATGTTCTTATCCTTTTGTATTAAAAAACAAAAAAACAAAACAAATAATCTTGGAATGGGTGATGACTGATGAGTCAAGAATTTCTTAAAACATCGAAGCCCAGACATTTTTTCAAGTAGACAACTCTCAAATTGCTCCTTGACCCAGCAGGACTGAACCAAACAGTAAAGTGGGCAGATAAAGAAAAAGAGCATGTCTTTTATAGAATAGAATTAAAAAAAGCCGAGTAGCTCAATTAAGAAGTAAAAAGTAAAATGAAATAGGAAAGTAAAACAATATTTTGAAAGACAGACATTTCTCAGTGCAAAAGCAGAAATCCTATTGAGAAGTGCCTATTTAGTTTTACATTATAACATTGCCTTTTTATTGCTTGTAACCATCAAGAAAATTTCAACCCACCTGACAAGTGACACAACATTATAGATTAATTAAAAATTGTAGTTTTTATTAGGTAAGTGCAAAAGTATTCCAACACTTTCTTATAAAAATTACAAAAATAAAAATACAGCAGCAGCCCAATAGTAACTTTCTTATTAAAAAAAATATTATACATCATCAATGTATACTGATAGAACATATTCTATGTTGATTATCTTCAAATAGATCTTTCATATTGTGTTGAAAAAGCCTTATCTGACGAGAGTGAAATCTCTACATTCTATGGGAAAGTGTTTAATAGTGTAGGATATTTGAAATGCTATACACCATAGTTGTTTGTCTGGTTTGAGTATAAAAAAATGCATTAATCTTCTGTGACCAAAATGGAAATGGAAGTTACTGACTGGTTTCTTTCTGAACTTTCTAAAAGCTGATTTTCATTCTTCTAATGTTGGGTTTTATCAGGAAGAATATGTTATGAATGTTGTTATTTCAGTCTTGTTGTCATCTTCTATGGAGGAATTTATTGATTTGGGGGTTTCAAGTAAGTGAATAAAATTTTGAATTTGATGGGAACCATATCTACAGTAGATTTGGTTGCTGAGTCATCTTTTTCATTTATTCCAATGTGGCTTGGAATCCTGTAAATTAAAATCTCTTTAGAGTTGAATATGAGTTCAACCGACTCTAGTGCTTAATGATTAGTGGGTCTTGAAGTTTTTTTTATCTTTCAGTGGTAGTAAGAAAGTGAGCAAGTCTGGGAATATTATGAAGTTTTTGTTGTTGCTTTCAGAGATGATCTCAACTGCTAGGTCTATTACATACACTTGTGCATTAAAGATGGAAGTTTCTTTAGGGAGGGGTTTTTATTTTGAAATTTTATTTAACATGGCTGCACATGCTGTTTCATCATTGTCCTTGGAGCCATCTGTAAAATGCAGAGCTAGATGGGGTAGTGTTCATCAGTTATTTGTGAATAGATATATTGTCCATTACAAAAGGAATGTTTTTATTATTAAACTTTTGTGAGCTTTGATTAAGAAAAATATTGAAAGTAACAAGATATTTTTTTTGGTTTTGTTTTAAAGTGAAATAAGTACATAAATACTGATGACAACAATTTTCTCTTTTGGTCAAAGGTGGTTTCAAAATTGCAAACTAAACATTTTCTGCTTTGCCAATAGAATGGAAATCTAAAATATTGCTGTTAGTTTTATTGAAAAACTCTTGGTATTTATCACATTATCTTTAAACCAGATTGAAAATTGTTGGTGAAGAATGTATCCATTTATTATTTCACTCAGATGGTTAAAGCTTGTTTTACTTTGATGGACCCATTTTACACCTTCCAGTTTATAAATAGCACCTCATATATGAATGATGATGATTGATAAATTGATTTTAATGGCATGTCAACTTGTTTAGGGTTATTTTATAACTAGGTTATGAAATTATATTCATTGTGCATTTGTATTTTTTGTACAGTTTCATTATACATTAAGTATTCCTATCTAATACAAATAATTTGCATGCAGCTGTATGGTTTCAAGTATTCCTATCTAATACTAAGAATTTATACATAGTTATATGGTTTCAAATAACTGATTATAGTAATCTTAGTAAACAATTATAGCTTAAAGTAACTATTCTTGATAAAAATGTAAAATAATAAGGGATTTTAGTTGATTATTTTACTAAATAATTGTTTTCTGCTTAGACTCGGGGTTTGAGGGGGGAGCGAATTGCTTTAAGGATGATGCATGCTAAAAGTATTAGTTGAAGGGACATATATAAGAAAGGGATGAGGCAGTAATAGAGAGAAAGAAAGAGGCATGATGATAAAGGTGACAGAGACAGAGAGAGAAAGGCTATAAGAACAATATGGGAAAAACGAATGAGGAGGTGAATGGAAGGTAACCCTGAAATCCAAGCCATGGTAGCAGCAGATGGGTGCCTAAGTTAAATCAACAGCAACACGGCCTGACAGGCTGAAACAAACTCAAATGGGAAGTCATTAAAGAGGGTGTGGGATAGAAAGTAGGAGAAGAAATTCAGTTCCAGACCGTCTGTGATAATGTGAAGACACGCTGATAAGTTAGCACCTCTTTGGGGTAAGCTCCATTAAGAAGCCAGCCTACTTCAGTGCACTAAACGAGGCTGTTGTGAGGAGAAGTCATAGAAAGAAGAATGCATGAACCTCAGCTGTTCCTTTTGAAAATGTGAAAGGTGATGTTATGGTGAAGAGAAGAGTCAGAAGAGGCAGTCGGAGGAGAGGACAGAGACCAGATGAAACTTAGAGCAGCCTTATATAAAACATACAACAGAAATGAACAGGGTGAGAAACACTAACACAGTCTGAGTCTGTCACTCTCATCTCACAATTCTTTATTCTCTCTGTCTATCTAAATCAGTTGATGTATTTCCTACGCTATCTTTCTCTTTTCGGCGACTATTATGAAAGGATAGTAGCAAATAAACTTTCATATCAAGTGAAACAACAGTTTTGTGTTTGTCTCTTTTTATCACAGTGAGGTTACCACAGAGTCTGACTGAAACCTAAGGGGTAAGACTATACCCATATTACATTAGGTGCCATAGTGTTACAAATAGTTTACAGTTATATGTTATCAAGTATTCCTATCTAATACAAATAATTTCAAAACATATCTATTTGACCAATAGATGGGACTCTAATGGGTGCTATCACTCTGAGTCAGAGTGAACCTGGGAGTAATAGCAGCAAAGAGGTACTCCACACTTCCCAGATCTCCAGAACTGGATCCTCACCATCAGATGCAGCTTAGTGACATACTTAAGATACTCCTTTCTGGGGGTACCCCCAGCATGGAATATCATCAGCATATTCTAAGCCCCACTGGCAAGGTGTCATATACACACACACATATACATAAAGTTTATAAGTCTACACAAGGATCACTAAATGAATATAAGGAATTTACTTATCTATGTAAGAGGATTATTAAATAAATAAGGGGAAAGTTTTGAATAAAAAATTTTTTTTCAATAAATACAAACTTTGTATTGTTTGAAATTGGTTTATAGCAAAAATGATTTTAATCTTGCAAAAATATTTGTTTTGAAGCTACTCAAAATGGTGGCAAATCAAACAGAGAGCTCCAAACTTGAATAGAGGTCTGTCGTCAAGTTTTTGTGTGCTAAGAAGAGCAAAACATGTGAAATTTACAGATAAATGTGATAGAGAAGCATGTTATAGTCAAAAAAATATTTTTAAAAGAGCAAAACATGGATTTGCCTCAATGAGCATCGAAAAAGCCAACCCATGGAGAGGAAACACAATTCTAGCAAAAAAAAACTTCTTGAAATAGTCAGTAAGAAAAACTTCTAGGGGAAGTAATCAGTAAGAAAAACTTTTAGGGGAAGTGGTCAGAAAGAAAAATTTCCAGGGGAAGTGATCAGTAAGAAAAACTTTTAGGGGAAGTGGTCAGAAAAAAATATTCTTTAGGAAGAGGTCAGTAAGAAAAACTTTATAAGGAAAGACTGCTGATAATCTTCTAAGACACGAAAAGGCTGATCACAATTGATTTCCATGGAAAAAGTGTAACTGTAAACAGTGCTTCCTGCTGCCAACATTGTTAGGCAAAATTCACTTTATTTATTGAATGACCCTAATATCATAGTAGTTTTGAAAGTGAAAGTGTTTGAATGTTTACTCTAAGTGTCAGTAGATTTTGAAGAAATATTTTTATAGACTAACGAGCTGATTCATTAAACATGATACATGCTAAAAATGTTCTGTGACTAAAAATTAAGGGTCATTCATTACCAAAGTATATATGCTAAATACACACAATAAGTTTATAGATTGATACAGATGGGAGTTGAATTTTGGTCTGAAATTTTTAGTCCAAAAGTATTTGGCCAACTCCTCCACACAAGCAGGATGTGACATAAAGTCATGTTTTAAGCAGAGTTTAACAGACTGGTTCCCATACCAAAGTTAAAGAGCCCAACTGCCCTATTTACCCATAGCTGGATGGAGGATTGTTGGATTCATACCTTTCCCAAGAGTATTAGCACTATGTGAAATGTAAACAGCCTCATCATCAACTTGTGTCCATTTCCTATGATAATAACCATTTTAGTCCAATCGATATAGCTAGACTTATTGATCTATCCTCCTCTCTCTCTCTCTCTCTCTATATATATATATATATATATAGGGGGGATTTCTCATGGTGTAGTGGCTAAAGTGATAAATTGCAACATTGTAGTGTCACGTGATATCCCACGGAGACGATAGAAATAAGATTAATACTATCCCCACCCCGTCGGAATGAACAGTGGCAAACCGTCGCCGGACACCGGAAGGGGAGGAAGGTAGAAGCCAAACGATTGGCTGGGACCCTAAAATGGAAGTGGTAAATAGAAAAGAAAAAAGTCAGTTATTGGAAGGGGCTCGTGGCAGACAGACCTAAAGCCAATTACTCCGGGTGAAGAAGACAAAAACATATCTTGGACACGAGGGACCCTAGGTTCTTCAAGCCAATGTAAAAAAATAGCATAAAGTCTATTAGCCTGTGAAAGAAGAAAGATTCTCCAGTGGAATCCCGTCGAAAAATAAGATAAGTAACTTTGGGACTATTTCTCCTTTATACCCAAATTTTATATACCACTCTCTCTCTCCCAATATGAAGGAAAACGAAAGTCAAGAAAAGACATTTATGTTCGTGGACTGTCCATTCATTATACATATTTGACACTTTGAAAGTGTATCTCTTTGTATAGTAAAGGATTCATGTATTTTTATGTTACCACGTGGTCTAAGTTGTTCTTTGCAGTTCTGCTACGAATTTGTTGAGTCACATTTCCTTTTCAGCTTCTATTCGCCTTATGTTATCTTGCTTAGAATTGTCCTATTAATTCCTTTAAAATATCACACGGGAGACCGGAGTTGCCGACTACTACAATATAATATTATTACGACTAAAACCTATAGGTCCATATCTTCTGTTGTCTGGGGGAGGAAGTTTAGTGGCCTTGGTGGGTGTGTGGATAGTATGAAATTTGGAACCCCTTGCCAGCGGCGGTCAATCTGGCCCTAAATTAATCCCTCACGTAATATGCCAGGTCTTATATGCCTGAGAGAAAAACTCTGAACGAGGACTTATTCTATAGGGGATCAAGTGCCAACCTACCCCGTCTTCACACATGTGAAATAAAGTCCCGTTTTGGGATTTTAGCTGATTTGCCGTCACAGTAGTAAGAGAGTTCAAACTCAAGTTGTGCCATTATGGTCACTTTTAGATAAATACTCTTGTGAAAGGTATGAAACCCCTTAGTCCCCCAGCTATGAGTAAAATAATACCACTATTGTTCCCCTCCAAGGATGGCTTTGGCATTACATAACCCACAAATGTTGATATACCATTAAACAAAGTAACCAAACCAGTATATATATATATATATATATATATATATATATATAAAAAGTAGATGGACTGGTATTGCAGACCTACTTCAGGATTGATATACAAATTAAAAGGATTATGTCCTTAAATGTTAAGTGGGAAAAAATGGAGACATCTTACCATTTCTCTTCCTCGTTTCTCAGCAGATGATACATCTGTCACTACAGCAGTGGACAGGCTGATATTTACTTTGCTCACCCCACCCAAAATTCGGGCAAGAACAAACAAAGAGAAACTCTTTGAAAATGACCAGATCAAGTAAGAGACAGCCATACCCAACTGTAAAACAAAGAAAAGATAATATAAATATGAAGGACATACATATATATATATATAAAACCTCACCTTGTCCACCAATATGAGAAATTATTTACTCTGTACACTTCACTGACACGCAAAAGACTTGGTTAAAAATAAAAATAAATAAAAAGTTAGGTTCTTTTGCCAAAGCTACAATCAAATACCTCAAAGACATTTTTTAAAAAATATTTTCAAAGTTTTATTGTTATACAAAGCATGACCATCAAGGATGACAATAGGTGTAACAGCTTTTTTTTTGTTGCAACTGCCTACTTGCTTATTCACCCAGTCTTTTTGTCTGGTCAGCAGGGCATAGAACATGTTGACAGTATTCCCCTGCAAAGAAGTAAGAACCCCCCCCCATGACATGTCCTTGGTATGACACTAAACTGCATCTGATGGTGAGGCTCCAGTTCTAAAGCATCAAGAAGTGTGAAGTACACTATGAATATACATTATAATAATGCAGTCAAATAATAAAATAAAACAGCTTTCTACAAAAGTTAATTGAATTTTGTGCCTGGTAGAGTTGTTGTCTCATCTCTCAACGACAAAAAAAAAAAAAAAAAAAAAATCTATGATGTTTGACCAAAAACCTCCTCTTTCATTTCTTTAAACTGACTGCCACTTCTCCTTGAATCAATTCATGTCTAACGCAAAAGCAAAAAAGACTGAGTGACCACATTCGTTGTTTTTATGTTTTTTTCTGCCTGCCCTCATTTGCATGCGTGTCTTCACTCTCCGTGGTTTTACGTGACCATTTGCAATATAAGTTCGCTCAGGGCAGCCATGTTTTTTCCAGTCAAAAAAATATATCTTGCACGCGGAGCATATGCGCTGAGGTGAGTGGCGATTTTCACCCCAATTTTCACAAAAAATTTTTTTTTTAATTTCATAAGGTCCTTTCACTAAGTTAGACAAATATAAAGAACTTTGGTGATCAGCATTGGGGTTTTTATTATGAAAACATTTTACAAAACAGAACTGAAAAGTGAGACATGCATTTGTTTAAAGAATGCTTTCATTTTATTTGTTTTGTTTTTTTAATTTCTTTTTATTTTCACAAGAGGATTTATGATTACATATAAAGGTGATTAAATATTATTTTTCTTAACTTTTATTCTTTAATCTAATAGATGTTTACTTCTTATTATGTAGATATTAACTAACCTGTTACTTCAACTCCTCTCTGTATATAACCAGTCAAACTATAGCTTGTCTGTAACAAGAAATACATCAGATATAATTGAAGTCTTCATTTCGAATATTTCTTTTTGCTTGCTGTGAATTTTTTTTTTCTGTTACTTCTTTTTGTTTACAGTGAATTTCTTTTTTTTCTGTGTACTTCTTTTGGTTTGCTGTAAATTTCTTTTTCCTTTTTTTCTGTTACTTCTTTTTGCTTGCTGTGAATTTTTTTTTCTGTCTACTTCTTTTTGTTTGCTGTAAATTTCTTTTTCCTTTTTTTCTGTGTACTTCTTTTTGTTTGCTGAGAATCTTTTTTTTTTTTTCTGTGTACTTCTTTTTGTTTGCAGTAAATTTCTTTTTTTTTCTGTTACTTTTTGTTTGCTGTGAATTTCTTCTTTTTTTTCTGTGTATTTCTGTTTGTTTTCAAAGTACAGCAGCTTTCTCATCTTTAGAGAAGAAAACTATAATGGACCATTTTGTATTTCTAATTTTCTGTCTGGGTCTTTTTTCACCGAGACAAATTGCAAATTATTTACTGTACCTTAGCTGACTTAATATAGCAACTTGTATATTTCAGAACACTATATGATTTAGGTCATTTAATAAAAGGACACATTATTGTACTTGAATCTATAATTTATTAACTTAGAAATATCTAAAAATTTATAAGTCAAGAGGACAGAGAAATAAAATTGTGGCCACTTAAATGACTAATATTCTTGATGAATAATCAAGAAGTTTTCCAATAACTGCTGAGTTAATATTTTTTATTGATTTCCATATAACTTGATATGTAAAGGAATATTGTTAATCATACCACCAATTCCATAATAAAAAATGAAAGCAAACTCAAATACATTTTTAGCAAAACATGTTTCTCTTTTATTTAACTTATGGCAGCCTAAAATGTCAGTACATGACATTGAAAGTTGAGATTCAAAATTTGTGTCAGTAAATGCAAATTGTCATTATATAACAATGATATCTCCTTGACAAACAAAAATGATAGAAAATAAGCTACAAAGAGCTGAAAAGAATAAAGAATTAAACAGATGATAAAGGATACAGCAATAAGATGCAACAAAATACCCAAGAAAAAATTAATTTTCAAAAAATATCATTACAAAATTGAAAAAAAAAAAAGGAAAGATGCCTACAAAAAGTTATTTTGCATTAAAAATTCTAAAAAAAAGGAAAATCTTAAAAATATCCAATAATTATTCATTGAATCATGAACAGCATTCAAAATTCAAAAGGGATACAAATTCTCAAGTTTCTCTTTACTTTTTAGAGATTATTCTTTAAAAATTGTAATTTAAACATTTTGTCATCAAGAGAAAACTGTACACTATGCATATGAAGAAGAAATTGATGTACTTACCATTGAGAAAAGGAATACAGGTTTCCGACCATAAACATCAGAAGCCATACCAATAACTGGACAAGCAAGAAACTGAAGAATGGAAAATAAAGATCCAATAAAACCTGCAAGCAAATAAAAAAAATTTAAATTAAAAAAAAAAAAAAAATCGCTAATTAGAAGATTCAATGTCATAGTTTCAAATCAAATTTCTTTCTACATTTTAACATGTTTAAGTAGGCACAGTTAAACTATTTACATAGATACAGAGTGAGCTAGGGATTTGAAAAGACATTTTTAGGTGTCTATAAATGGAAGATGAATTAATATAATGTTACTTGGCATGTACCAAATTTTAATATTCCCCGTTTCTTTTTCCAAATATAAGCAAGCATTAATATGGTAGCTTCCAATCTGACATAGGAAATGAAAACGCATGTTATGTTTGTGGCACTGTCATGCTGAGTAATTAGGACGTAACCAAGTTTTTGGAAATGACCAGATCCTTAGTGAGGAAACATCATCAATAGCCAAAAAGAAAGAAAAATTTTTACTGGAAATGAAACTTATTAATCAGAACTAGGAAAGAAATCTGATTACAAGCACATTCATATTAGCAGATTTTGTTGATAACCAAAGTTGGATTTCTAATTTGTCTGTTCTAAATATATGATCACTTTAGAACACACCATCAGCAGATCATAAATAGAAGACAACCTTACGTAATGTTCTTTTAGGCCAATCAAAAGCATTAACATGGCAGCAGTTTCCATTGACACAGGAAATACAAAGACACACCATGCTTGTAGCACCAACTGAAAACCAGAGCAATTTGGTAACAGCCAGGTTTTTTTTTTTAAGTGGCCTAATCCTTTGCATCAAAAATATAGAGGCCTCTGGTGGAGTGCATATCATTCAGAACCAATCAAAAGAAATAATCTAAGCAGTCAGGTATCCAGGACATCATTGCAACATATTGATGAGAGCCATTACCAAGCAGCTGAAAATCATGGATTTAACTGGGATCACTGAACAAACCCAAATGCATCTTCTGTACACCATGTTCGATGTAAATAAGGTAATAACCTGTAGTAATTTAAAAATAAAAACAAAATGACCTTAAATATGAATAATTATCCTAAACTTTAATAAAACTAATCTAATCTTATTTTTGTACTACTTTCTGTTCTACAAGAATTTGGATATAAATTTAAGATCATAAATATAACAACTATTAAAGATGGAATTAGTATCAGTGTTTTGCCCAGCGGTTAGAGTGTTCGCCAATGGCCCGGGAGACCTGGCTTCAATCCCAGGTCGAGTCATACCAAAGACTTTAAAAATGGAACTTGATACCACCTTGCTTAACACTCAGCATTATAAGGTACGGTTCAAGGGTAAAGTGGAGCAATCCAGGGAATGGAGTAGCGCCCTCCCCTACACCTTGGTGTAGTAGCTATCGAAAAGGGAGCCTTCGGGTCACCCTCGACTATGGTCGCTAACTTACTATAGAAATGCATTGTAAATAAGCAAAAAAGAGATTTTCAAGAATTAAGGCAAGTCTAAAAGAGCTTCTAAGGGCAAGTTCTACACATCAATCCCTAAAATTCACTCAACATACACAGGATGTTCTCAAAATCAGTTTAGTATTATTTCTGTTTCATATTAAAACAATATAAAATTCTTGACACCCAAATTATGTCAATAACTCCAAAACACAAATATAGAGATGAACAGTATGATCATTTAAGACAAAGTTGGTATTTCAATGTTAATTCCCATCACCCTCAGAACATAAGCAACTATCAATGCTTATTGATAGGAGTACATTAATAAATTGGAATAAAGAGTGCGAGTTTGATTTGGTTTATTTGTTTAATGGTATATTAACTCTATATGGGTTATTTAATGCTAAATTTGATTTGCTTTAAAATGATTGATTACAGTCTTAACTATTGTTCCATTGCAGTTTTTTTAATTGCACTTTTTCTATTTGTCTATAACCATTTGTTTGCATACAGTTATATGATTTCAAGTATTTCTATCTATGTAATATAATTGAACAGCTCATTGAAAATTGAAATTGAATGAATGAATAAATAAAGCAGCCAGCTTCTGAATAGCTAGACCAAAGCACTCATGGTAATTAAAAATGACTAGAAAAGAAACAGGAGATTCGAAACTTTTTGCGCATATGTGGAATCAGATGTTTCTCCTACTGACACCAGGCGAAAGGGAGGAGATGACTCGTGTCTTTTGGATAGTAGACGGCAAGATGTGATGAGGTAAAGACATACAATTGATCACAAGCCATGAAGATGTAAGGAGATGAATGTTTATAAGCCCCAATTTTGAGGGTGCACTCCAAAGGGGGCCCTAGACTAGATGCCACCCAGCAGACAAGCATGTTAGAAAATCAGGTAAAAAATTCAAGGTCTGTGTCTGCTCTTTTTTTTCCTTAGGGTATGTTGCTTATCTTTGCCTAGCTAATGCGGTTGTCTCCATAGTCTCTTTCTTTCTCCCAGTAGCTACCTACAAGTTGTAGTAGTCAATAAATCTTTGGGTAGTTAAACAGAGTTTGTTGTGTTCATCAATTTTTACCATGGCAGGGTCTAAATTCTCTTTGGTACTGCAATGGTACATCTAATTGTAATGATTTTCAAACAGATCTATTTGACCCATAGATGGGACCCTAAAAGTACCACCTATATAGGACATAGTGGACCAAGGAGTAATGGCAATGAATGGGGAACTTCACATCTCCAGAAATGGAAGCTCACCATCAGATGCAGTTCAGTGTCATACTGAGGATACTCCTGGAGGATCTTACTCCTCTACAGAAAAGGGTGCAGGATATAGAATGACAAAATATATGCATAATAGAATATTCTTAGAAAAAGTGACTCAGAGTAATGTGAATTAACATTAGAGCTTAGAAAATAAGCTTGTGAAAACCTAGCTTTTTATCTGGGCTTAAACATTGACCTCTGGCACAGATGAAAACTACACAACTATATCAGTCACAAAGCACACCCAAAATGACGAGTGCTGTTTATAATATAATGAAGATTTACCTCCAAATAAAACTGCATTCCATCGATCTGTATGAGGTGCACCTATTAAGATTTGGAATTGATGTACAGTTCTGGCAAGACCTGAATACATTATGTCCTGAAATTAATGGTAAGGAAAAAAATTAAATAAAAAGACAATGAATGGCACAGAATTTACAAGGCAAAGACAAACTGCAAACAAAAATAACAAGTTGACTAAAAATTTTATTTTATCGATGTCAGTAGATTATAAAAAATATTGTCTAATTTCCTTATCTATTAGATAATTTTAAAAGAATTTCAAGAGCAAATAAATGCTTTCATTGGTTATTTCAATGTTCATATCTTTAGAATATTATTTACAAAGAGAATAAATTTTATGAAAATAAAACCATTATATTTTAATGAATTAACTTTGTCACTGGGTATCAATTTTTCAACAATTGCAGGGTCATACTTAATATATACATAGGTGTGTGTGTGTGTGTGTCTGCGTATATGGAAGTAAATAATGGAATAAAATCTGGCAATATAAAACATAATATAAACATCCATTGTTGATTTAACATCACTAATATCATCCCACCTGGTCATGATGATGGTTCATTAGAACGGAAATGCTATTGTGTCGACTTTGTTTCTCAATGAATATTTCCTTCTGCTTGGATTACCTTGTTATCAATTTTCTCTCTCTCATATATATATGTGTGCATGTGTAAGTAGGTATTATTATGTATGTATGTATGAAGCCAAGTGAACAAGAATAATAATAATAAAAAAACATTATCTAACTAGTAAATAAGAATCTAAATTTATTATTATTATGCAGCTCTCCTAAGAATTATAGCTGCTTAAAATTCTCATGTCACAAATTCACAAAAACATGAATAATGACAAAAGAACACTGTGTTTGGGTGGAGGGTGGGGTTAATGTTTGGATAGAAAGAAAAATGATTCTTTTGAAAGTAACATTGCATTTTTTAAAGAGTAAATAAAAACCTGTTAAAAAATAACAACTGTTAAGATTATCCCTCCTATTATCATCATCATCACCATTATCAGCAATGACAAAAGTTCATTATGAAATTTATTCATGTTTCTCTTGGTTTCTCACAAATAACCTGTATGAACAGCTAAACAAAATCTTCATCTCCACGAGATCTTGGTGAGTAGATGGCAGAATATTATCATCAAATAGAAGAGTAAAGAATAAAAACTTGCTAAAAGTCATCATCATCATCATATCGTGCTGGCAGCACGGATATCCCTGACCCTCTTTCGCCACTCCTCCCTATCGTTCATCGCCCTAGGCAGGTCTTCAGGACAACAACCTGTATCCTCACATAGCTGCTGAATGTACGTTCGTGCTGGTCGTCCTGCTTTTGTGCGGCCATGTGTGGGGATCCATAAGAGTACATCTCTTATGAGTTCATCTCTGCTTCTCCAGCAATGTCCTGCATGTCTGGTTCGCCTAACTTGAATAGTTTTCGTGATAGGGGGCAGGTGGCCGTACAGTTGGTGTCTTGTGGGGTGTTGCTGCCAGGACTAAGTACTCTTATCTAATTAACTTAAAACATCAATTTTTAAAATGACAATGCAAACCCTCATTTAGTAAATTAAACTCAGAAAAAGATAGCATATCTACTCAGTGGATTTTTATTTATTTAGATTATTAACACACTTTTGTAGTCATTTACTAAGCTTAGTTTTGGCACAAAACCAAAAGTATGTGACACTCGGTGAGAATTCAATTCACAAGCAATCATCTCTTAATTAAAACTCTTTCGTGGTGAAAAAAGTAATTACATTTGAAAAGGTTATTATTTCTGCCTTGAAAATGCAATGTGACTTTCCAAATAACATAATACATTAAAAAAAAAACATATGTAAAAACAGGAGTTCAAAACATATTTAGAAAGACAATTAGAATTATTGCCCAATTGTCTGAGGCTGTAGAATACACCCACTGCACCTCTGCAGAGAGGTAAGACCCACCTACCAATGAGTGTCCTGGATATGACACTAAACTATCAGATAATAAGGTTCCAGTAATGTAGGAGCTTTGGGAAATGCAGAGCACTTCTTTATTGCAATCACTCCCAGGTCCACTCTGGCCCAGCGTGGTAGCATCTATGGACCAAATATAACTAAACCATAGTTTTGAGAGTTCACTGTTTTCTGCATTTAAACTGCGTATTTATGCTAAACTGAATTGTTTAAAGTAGAACTGTTTTGACATTTAAACTGCATACTTACACTAAACTGAATTGCTTAAAATAAAACTGCTTTGACATCTAAACTGCATACTTATGCTAAATTGAATTATCTGAAATAAAACGGTTTTGACATTTGTGTACTACCCAGTCGGCTGGGGCTGTAGAATACGCCAACTTCATCTCTGCAGACAAGAAAGACCTCCCCAGCAAGTGTCCAAGATATCACACTAAACAATCTGATGGTGAGATTCTAATGATGCTGGTGTTTTGGGGAATGCAGAGCATCCCTTCATTGCCATCACTTCCAGGTCCACTCAGGCTCAGAGTAGTAGCACCTGAAAGGGCTCTATCTATAGAACTAAACAGCGTATTTATACTAAACTGGATTGTTTGAAGGGGTCCACAGGAGTATATGATTTGAATGTGAGTTATGGTAATCTTTTGATGGCTGTGTTTTTATTCTCATCTATAGAAGCCACCTGAATAGATGAGCCATTATCCCGTGGGATTTGTATGCCCAGAACCTTTTTAGGCATGGTGTTGACCCGTCATAGGGTTAGTCTGCCTTTATGTCCTCCATGATGCTTTCCATGGCTTATGAGAAAAGAAAAAAAAGTCCTTCCCCCTCCTGCCTGTATTAAGTTTTAACTTTATAAAAGTTCACAATTACTTTTTTAAAATTTAAAAAAAAATTTCATCAGAGGGTCCTTATTTATGGTTCATTGCATCCTTAGAGGCATTCTATTTTTACACTAACTTAGGTTTTCAAACTGTAATAAATCCCAAAAATATTAGCATCTTTTACCTCCTTTTTCAGGGTTCAACTGCAACTTGGAATTACAGTATTAGTCTTTTTGCATTTAAAGCACAGATAAGATACAGCAGTGGTTTTATAGAAAATAAAATCTTTCATGCATTTTAAAATGATGGACAAGCTAAAGCAGGATGACCAGCTAGAATCTATATACAACAGCTCTGTGCTGACACAGGATGTAGCCTTGAAGACCTTCCGGCAGTGATGGACGATAGAGACAGGTGGCGATAGAGGGTCAAAGAGATCCATGCTGGCAGCATGACATGATTATTGCTTGAATTAGAACTGTTTAACTAAACTGAATAGCTCCAAACTTACAAAGAACTGTTTTTACATTTTATTGAGTGTAAGCTAAACTGTACTGTTTGAAATAGAACTGTTTATATGTATAAAAATGGATTTGGCATTAAATGCCCTAAAATGGTTGATATGCCATAAAACCAATCCAAACCAAACAATTAGAATTAATCAGAAAATTGGGCAAAGAACACTTTTCCTTTATTTGGAAGAATGAACAGAATTTTTGTAATTTTTTTTTTTTTTTTTTTTTTGGTGGGTAAGCTGTCCAATAAATAATGTTTTTGTTTTGGGGCCAGTCCAATTAATCATGTCTTTTTGTAAGTTTCATATGAATATAACTTCTCCAACCCACCACCTTATTTTGTTACCTTACAACCGCACCCAGCAAAACGCATTTTCAGACTGCCTAATAAACTGAAAGATTTTTTCGTTTCCCTAATCCAGACTCATGGTGTAAGAGTTAAGTAGACTTAGCTAATCCTAAATTAGGCTGTTACATTTCACATAGCACTGATACCATGGCATTCTATACTACAGGCCAACTCATGGCGCAACTGAGGGCCAAAACTAGAGGCCTATTGAAAAATGTATAATTTTCAGAAATTTTAGAAGAACATTAAGTCAACTACTTTTGAAAATACTTAGAATAACATTTTGATCCCCACTTGAGGATAATAAGATATGTTGAAAGTTAAATAAATGAAAATATGTATTTTTGTTAGGGACACTGATAATTATTAAATAACACAAAGGGGTAATTATTTCTGGTAAAAGATATAATACCCATAATATTGAATCAGAAATATCTATATCATTTACAGGTGTCACTGAACCCTTTATTCAATCTATTCCCTGAGAACGAATAAAGAGTTTGGTCTAAATTTATATTACAGTTACTGGGTTTTTAAAACATCAGCTGAAGAGTGTATATAACAATCAATCATCTCAGAAAGATAGACAAATAAAACAAAATCATTCTTGGAAAGCTTAAAAACTTTTAGAGCTGGTTCTTTTTCTGGTCTGGGTGTGCCATGTATGGAAAAATTTCAAAACTATATTTGCAAAAATAGAAGCATGCTTCTTCTCCATATTGAAAAAATGAAACTCAGAAATAAGCATAAAAATGTTACGTAATGATTTATAGCAAACTTTTTCCTTTATTGGATGGAAAAGGATGAAACAAAAAATAACCATTGGCAAGTGTGGTCAGAAGGAACTTTTAGTTTTCCTTGGTCAGTTATATTGGTATATTTTCCATACTTTTCATAAAAATGGGTTTCACATTCACTGGGTTGATTATCATTTCTTGTAATATATTCACCTATGTACACAAGAGCCATTTTTATTTCATTAGAAAAAAGATGGTTCTAAATTTTCCAGATTGTCAAATATTTCTGAACCTTCCTCACAAATTGTCTTTAATTGGAATCATTTTGAGATGAGGCTTCTTAATCTGAGAATTAATTTTTTATTTATTGCGGACTTGTGAAGAAGAAACAACACAAAAACTACCAAGATGAGGACAAAAAGTTCGCAATAAATAAAAAATCAATTCTCAGACTTCCTCACAAAGTTTATAATCATAAGATGTACATTGGTGACCTGAACTAACATCAAATTCATCAATATTTACATTTTGATTTAAAAGTAAAGATGTCTGCTTAATTTGCAGCTTTTCAATACATAGTTGAATATTAATAAAATAGGTGCCACCTGATCCTTGGCAAAGTTTACCAAATTCTTTTTCTAATGGATCAGTTAAAAATTGCCCAAGTAGTACATATTTATGACTTGTAGCTAAAAAGTGAAGACATAGACTAACAATTCCATTGTAAGTATGATGTATGGCAGTAGTAGTGTTCTGAAATAATTGTTTTTTTTACGATTACCTTGACTGCCAGCCATATTAAGAGCTATTTTACCAAATTCAATGATAAAATCAAGTCAAGTGTCATTTGAAGATCTGATTTCAGCTTGTAGAAGATTGTTATGTAATTTATTAATTTGAAGAGACTTAATATTTAAAATTTTCCACCAGGTCAAAACCTTGTTTATGAAGAGAGCCGTATTATTCTTATCTACACTTATTCCAGACTGAGTAAGGCAAGTAGAAACCCATTGTCTTTCTATTGGCTTTGGGGCAATGGAAATTTCATTTAAATCTGAAAGTTTGACTAGTCTTTCAGATTCAAAATGATATAACTGTTTAAGATGTGTCCATTTTGCTACTCATCTTACTCCATCATCATCAAAGATTAGTTCTGTTTTTTCTATCTGCCACAAATTGCAAATATTTTCAACAGATGAACATAATCAAAAAACAAATGTTTATTATCTTCAGTTAACCAAGGTTTTTCAGGAAGTGTAGGATATAATTTAAAAAAAGCTTGATTTACTTGATTGCCATCAAATATAATAGCCTTTACATCAGCTAGTACAGATGTGATGGCCTGGACTGTAAATTCAATTTATTCAAATAAAAAGGCTGATGTTAATTTTAAAATTGGAATCAATTTGTTTACCATGATATAGTAACATTTTTTCATATATACTTCATCATGAAGAATTATGCAGTCTTTTTGACTGGTATTAAGAGTATAAAATATAGATAACAAAAGAATATCTTTTATTAAGTTTTGAAACTTTTGATGTCATCCTTCCTAATGTTGCATATGAGGGTAATTGAAAATCATCTCTTAATCTATTATAAAATGTCCGTGATGTTGTATAATACCCAAAAGCATGTATAACTATATCTGAGCTCTATTTTATTCCAACCATTTTAGAAACCATTGCTAAAAATTGTTAACACTGGAAATTTTTCTAGTGATCAAAAGTCATAAAATTTAGATATTGGATGATTTCTTTCAGTTTTGACCAAGTATCAACTGTATTTATACAGTTTTTGGACAGGCTGCTAATATAACATTTAACTCCATAATGAAATGTTTCAAAGCACAAATTGTTATAAATTTTCAACATAAAGAGAGGAATCATCATCATCATGTTGTGCTGGTAGCACGGATATCCCTGACCCTCTCTCGCCACTCCTCCCTATCGTTCATCGCCCTAGGCAGGTCTTCAGGACAACATCCCATATCCTCACATAGCTGCTGAATGTATGTTCGTGCTGGTCGTCCTGCTTTTGCACGGCCATGTGTGGGGGTCCATAAGAGTACATCTCTTATGAGTTCGTCCCTGCTTCTCCAGCAGTGTCCTGCATGTCTGGTTCGTCTAACTTGAATAGTTTTCGTGATAGGAGGCAGGTGGCCGTACAGTTGGTGTCTTGTTGGGTGTTGCCGCTAGGACTTGTTCAAGATTGCACGCAGCATTCTTGTGTAATTGCCGTCTAGCTTCTTCTCCAGCCGTTTTGTTAACGTCCATGTAGTGCACCCGTATAGCAGTATCAATGTGACCGCTGCCTGGAAGAAACTGTGTTTCATTTTATTGGTTAGGTCTGATTTCCATATAATCGATAGCCTATTGATAGCTGTCCATGCTTTCGTTAACCTCGTATCGATGTCCTTTTCGGTTGATGAAGGGATGCATACTCCCCTTCCCTAAAAAGGGGGACCTCGGATTAGCCAAAAACTACCGAGGCATAACACTTACATCCATAGCAGCCAAAATCTACAATGCCCTACTACGAAACCGCATAGAACCCAAAATCGACAACATACTTAGGAAAAACCAAAATGGCTTCCGAAGAAATAGATCCACGACCTCACAAATATTAACCATCCGTAGAATCCTTGAAGGAGTACAGGCAAAAAAACCTACAAGCGACATTAATATTTGTCGACTTTACCAAGGCCTTCGATTCCATTCACAGAGGAAAGATGGAACAAATCCTACTAGCGTACGGCATACCTAAAGAAACGGTAGCAGCAATAACGATTCTCTATAAAAACACCAAAGTAAAAGTACGATCACCAGATGGAGACACAGAATACTTCAACATTGTAGCAGGAGTACTACAAGGGGACACGCTGGCTCCGTACCTCTTTATCATTTGTCTAGACTACGTACTTAGAACATCGATTGACAAAATCAGAGAGAATGGCTTCGAGCTGACTAAGAAAAGAAGCAGAAGGTACGCCACAAAAACAATTACCGACGCGACTACGCTGATGACATAGCGATACTGGCAAATACACCTGACCAAGCCGAAACACTACTGCATAGTTTGGAACAAGCAGCCGCAGGCATAGGCCTCTATGTTAATGCACACAAAACAGAATATATGTGCTATAATCAAATGGGGGACATCTCCACTCTAGAAGGAACCCCTCTTAAACTAGTAGACAAATTCACTTACCTAGGAAGCAGCGTCGAATCAACCGAAAAGAGAGGAATACCATCAACAAATTTTGATGATTAAACAGCTAAAATATTTTTATCCAAAAATGCTCCAACTGGACATACAAAGTCTTTTTTGTTCTTAAGCAGACTTTCATTCAAATATAATTAATGTATAATGTATAATTAATTTTATCTAATTCTGAAAAAGCATCAAGTTCATCAGCAATTTGATTTCTAACAGTCCTGGAGTTTTTTATATTCCTTTAAACAGCAGAGAGTGTTGGTATTTGACTACTTGGCCATACAGATGGTGGATTTTTTAAAAGTATTTTTTCCATGAACTTCTATGGTATCAAAATTTGAAGGCCAATATTGTTGAAAAATAACAGTATTGTTAGTAACATTTAGATTGGCATTTGGAACTGATTTTATCCATTGCTCTCTCTCATCTTTGTTTTTTGGAAAACGATAAACTGGTATTTTATTCATTTGACCACACAGTTTTGTCTTGCTAGCTTCAGTAATTAGTTTTGCAAGCAAACACACAGCACTTCCAGGGCATGACTAGGAATTAAGTAATATCTGAAATGGTAGATTAAACCTCTTTAACAAATATTTCTCTTACTACTTCAATTTAGGAGTAAATTTTCAAGCTAAATTAATTATACTCTTAATTACAGCTTTTATCCACCCACCCCACCCAAATACACACAACAATAAATTAAAACAAAACATTTTAGAGAGTTGCCTTCAGCTTGAGAATCCACTTTTTGATTTTTTAAAAAAGTGTTGGGAGGGGTATGGTTTTGTTTGTTTGTTTGTTTGGTTGGTTGGGTTTTATGGCATATCAACCCTTGTAGGTCATTTAACGCCAAATTCTATCTATATATACATACATATTCAACCAAAGATTTCAAAACAAATACTAAGGTAGGTAAAATTTTCTATTAGCAGGATTTCATTTCTTTGCACAAGATTAACCAGTTTTAAGTTGTCATATTTTTTGGTACAACTCTGTCTCTCTCAAGAAGGATAATATGTCATCTATTTTGACATTCTTAAACAGATCGGTTAAGTTATTTACTTTGAAAAATCGCTTTCTGATAACAGCAAAAGCTCTGCATTCTATAAGAATGTGTTTAACCGTGCAAGTTGTCTGGCAGGTCAAACACTGTGGTTGTGGTTCCTGTTTCAAAATGAAAGAGTGAGTAAGCCTTGTATGACCAATTCGCAATCAGGATATAACAACTTGTTCTCTTCTTGATTTTCTCGATGCTGGTCTCCCCTCTCCCAAGGTGGGCTGAATTTGGAAGAGTTTATTGTGGATGTTATTGCTCCATTGTTATCGCTCCATTGTTGTTGCCATTTTGTGTGAAGGAATTTATTAATTGTTGGTTTCAGGTCAGTACCTTGAGTCTAATCTACTCAACAGTTTAATGATAAGAGGGTTCTGAAATTTTTTATTTCTTAATGATAGCAAGATAGAGAGTGAGTCTGAAAATATTATAAATTTCTTATGCTTACTTTTCGAGGTGATGTTGAGAGCTAGGTCTATTGCATGGGCTTCTGCTGTGAAGATAGAGTTTTCCTTTGGAAGAGCTTTCTTAAGAACTGTTTTGTTCAAAACAGCCGTGCACGCTGCCCTACCATTGTCCTTGGATCCATCCATAAAGACGTAGAGGTGATCAGGGTGGTGTTGGAGAATATTGTGAAATTTCTCTTAATTGCTGGGGTGGGTTTTAATTTTGGAATGTTCATTCAGTTTGAGAATCACTTTGGGAGTTTTAATGATCCAGGGTGGTGTTTGTGAAAAAGTGCTTTCATGTATATTATTTAGTGGTATTTTTGATTCTTGTAGGGTCGACTTCATCTGAAGGTCAAAAGGTTTTATTGTTTTTTCTTTTCTTTCAAAATGTTGCTTGTATTTCGGGTTGAAGGTGCAGTCATAAGCTGGGCAAGATTTCAGCTTTGTAGAGTATTGGAGAGTCAGTTTTTCATGTCTTAGTTTAAGAGGTGGTTCATCTGCTTCTGTGTATAGGCTTTCAATAAGAGAAGTACTATATGCTCCAAGGGCTAGTCTAAGTCCTTGGTGGTGTATAGTGTTTAGTTCTTTCAAGTATGTCTTTCTGGCTGCCCCATATATAATATTTACCCACCCCTCCGCTTGGGCAGGATATGACACAAGGTCAATTTTTTAAGCAGAGTTTAACAGGTTTGAATTCAGAGTTTTCCTTCTCCTAGACTAGTTGCCTCACTAAGGCTGAAGAACCTAGTCTGCCCTACTATTTACCCATAGCTGGAAAGAGAATACTTGGATTCATACCTTTCCCAAGAGTATTAGTGCTATGTGAAATGCAATCAGTCAGGTCCAGGATTTGAACTCGTGTCGCCGTGTCCATATCCTGCGACGATAACCATTACACCACGGACACCTCCATAACACCACGGACACCTCCATATATAAAGCAGCCATAATCGAGTCTTGATCTGATTAATGAGCGATATAATTTTAATAATATTTCTTTGCTTCCTCCCCAGTTAGTGTGTGCTATAGTTCTAAGTAATAGTATGGTTTTGTTGCATTTTGTTCTCAAGTATTTGATATGTGGAATGAAGGAGAATTTGCAGTCAAAAATGATTCCTAGATATTTGTAGTGTTCAACAATTGGTATTTCGGTGTGGTCAATTTTCAGTACTGGATCTAGGTGGAGCTTACGTTGGTTGCAGAAGTGGATGCATTTCGTTTTTTCTTTTGAAAATTTTAATCCATTCTCTATGGTCCATTTGTGGAGCTTATCAAGACATATTTGAAGTTATCTTTCTATATGATTCATGTTTCTTGCTCTGTAGCAGATCAGGAAGTCATCCACATACAACACACAGTTTGTTCCGCTATTTAGGTTTTTCACAATATTATTCATTTTTATATTGAACAGCATGACAGACAATATACTGCCTGGAGGTACACCCATTTCTTGTTGTTTTTCTTCAGAGAAAACCTCTCCCACTCTTACTCTAAATCATCTATCTTGAAGGAAGTTTTGGATAAATATTGGCATTCTGCCTTCTAATCTGAGGTTTTTCAGATCTTTTACAATGCCATACTTCCAGGTTGGGTCGTATGCTTTTTCAAGATCGAAGAAAACTGCCACTAGATGTTCTTTTTTAATAGAAGCCTCTCTGATGAATGTTTCTAATCAAATCAGGTGATCCATAGGGCTTCTTTGGCTTCTAAAACCAGATTGGTATTCAGTTATTAATTTATTGGTTTCTAAGTACCAAATCAATCTGGCATTTACCATTCTTTCTAGTGTTTTGCAGACGCTACTGCTAAGAGTAATGGGTCTGTAATTTTTGGCGTTTGTATTGTCTTTGAAAGGTTTAGGTATTGGTATAACTGTGGTTTTTTCCATATTTTAGGTATGTCACCACTGTTCCATAAATCATTGAAGATTTGTAGGAGGAAATTTTTAGATGGTTCGGGTAATTCTTTCAGGAACTGATAATGTATCTTGTCGGGTCCGACTGCTGTATTGTGTGCCTTGTTGAGGGATTCTTTTAGTTCTGCTATAGAGAAAGGTTGGTTGTAAGTTTCAGTGTTTTTGCTTTGAAATTTGATTTTAACTTTTTCTGCTTTTGTTTTGATAATTTGAAAACTTTTGCTTTGGTATTTAGTGGATGAATTTTGTGAGAAAGTTTCGGCGAGATGATTTGCTATATCTTTCTCGTCTGTGATTTTCAGATTATTGTGAGTGAGGTGTTTTGTAGGAGTATTGTTATTTTGGCCAGTTATTTTCTGAATCATCTGCCATACTTTTTTTGGCTTTGTGTTACAATTTATTTTGCTAACATAATTTCTCCATGTATTTCTTTTAGAGTCTTTGATGATTTTTCAGGCTTTGGCTCAGCTGTTTTTGTAAGTGTTTAAATTTTCTCGTGTTGGGTCTATTTTAAATCTTTTTAAAGTTGCTTTCCATAATCTGACAGCTTTTTTACATTCTTCATTAAACCATGGCCTATTGTACTTGGTAGAGGTAGAGCTTTTAGGTGTATGTTCTTCAGCTATGTTTAACAGTGTGTTCATAAAATATAAAATGTTTGCTTCATTGTTTTTATTGGCTTCTGGGGTTAGTTGGGCAAGGCATGAAGTTTTAAAACCATCCCAGTTAGCCTTTCCTAGGTTCCAGCTTGGAGTTCTTTTACTCAATTCATCAGTGGTGTTCTCTAATAGAATCGGAAAGTGATCACTTTCACAGGTGTATGATTTCAAAAATAAATATCAAATTAAGTAATGACATTAAATTTATAGAAAAAAAAAAATTTTAATTCATTTTATAATAAAAATAGTTTATGTAATGTCTTTGAAGAAACTAAATTCAAATTTGTTTAATGTTTTATTGTTTTGCTTCTTAAAATAACTGTGACGCGAAAGGTTTACTTTTATCCCAGAACGGGGTTTTATTTTCGCACGTGTGAAGACAGGGCAGGTTGGCACTTGATCCCCAATAGAATAAGTCCTCGTTCAGAGTTTTTCTCTCAGGCATATAAGACCTGGCATATTACGTGAGGGATTAATTTAGGGCCAGACTGACCGCCGCTGGCAAGGGGTTCCAAATTTCACACTATCCACACACCCACCAAGGCCACTAAACTTCCTCCCCCAGACAACAGAAGATATGGATCTATAGGTTTTAGTCGTAATAATATTATATTGTAGTAGTCGGCAACTCCGGTTTCCCGTGTGATATTTTAAAGGAATTTATAGGACAATACTAAGCAAGATAACATAAGGCGAACAGAAGCTGAAAAAGGAAATGTGACACAACAAATTCGTAGCAGAACTGCAAAGAACAACTTCGACCATGTGGTAACATTAAAATACATGAATCCTTTACTATACAAAGAGATACACTTTCAAAGTGTCAAATATATATAATGAATTGAACAGTCCATGGACATAAATGTCTTTCTTCTTTTCTGTTCTTTCGTGTTTCTTCAAATTGAGAGAGAGGGAGAGAGTGGTATATAAAATTTGGGTATAAAGGAGAATTTTTTACTTATTTTTCGACGGGGTTCCACTGGAGAATCTTTCTTCTTTCACGGGCTAATAGACTTTATGCTATTTTTAATACTGGCTTGAAGAACTCGGGTCCCTCGTGTCCAAGATATGTTTTTGTCTTCTTCACCCGGAGTAATGGCTATGGGTCTGTCTGCCACGAGCCCCTTCCAATAACTGACCTTTTTACTTTCTATTTCCGCTGACGGGAAGGAGTCCCCACTTCCGTTTTAGGGTCTCAGCCAATCATTTGGCTTCTCCCTCCTTCCCCCTGGTGTCCGGCGACCTGAGGTTACTAAGTACCAACATCTGTTGATATCCCCTCTGTGACCTACATTCTTTCTTAACGGTCACTTTTTTGACGGGTTGCCACTGTTCATTCCAACGGGAGGATAGTATTAATCTTATTTCTATCGTCTCCGTGGGATATCACGTGACATAACACAAATTGCTCAAAAAGAATTGCATTTTATAAATAAACAATTCTTTAAACTTTAATTAAAAAATGTTGAACAAACTTTAATAGGGGAAAAAAGCCAAAAATGAATTAAATTTTAATTGAAATGTTTAAGCTTTAAACTCAAGTAAATCTTTTTGTGTGAGTGAATTTTAGCCCCAAAGTTTACTTTCTACAATTTAAATAAAAATAATGTATCAACTTAAACTAAAATAATCAAATATACTAACTTCAACTAAATAAGTTAAATGATATTCCAACCAATGGTAAAATTAAAAGATTCCTTCTTGGGTCGACAACATAAGGGTATATACACAGTACACAGCAGTTAGCTCAAACTGAAACTAAAACAACCTATTTCTCTCCCTGCAATAAAACCAGCCTACAGTCTAATGACTTGTGTGTGCAATGAATTAGCTTGTAGTATAGAACACCATGGCTGATACCTTTGGGAAAGATATAGATATTTAAGATGCATATATCTAGGTATCTATATACAGATATTTAAGATGCGTATATCTTTCCCAAAGATATAGATATTAAATTTAGCTTAATTTAGTCCAGGACTTATCAAACTTTTTATTTCATGTCCTCCTTGCAACTTTATCTTATTTCCATTTACCCCAAATGGAGTACATGCCTATCTTTTATCTGGATTTGAATACCAACAACTTGCTATGCCAACTGGTTTAAGAGAAAGAAAACTGAATTCAAAACCAGTTGTAGACTTAGAAAGAGATGGAATTTGCCAGGTTATTCATGCCCAGAATGCTACACGAATAATGCCACTGCCAAGACCTGATTATAGAACCAGTGAACAATCCAGACAGTTGATTGGCTAAACTTCAAAGTTGTCCAAGAAAATTGGACTATGACTCAGTTATGAATGTCATAAACAGGACATTTCTCCAATATATATCCAGTTTATCACTTACATAATAAATTGAGATTAAATCAAGTTAAAATCAACATATAATAATTATATTCTCCTTCCAACTGGATTGATAAACATATTACTAAACTTAACTTAGTTTAATACAAAACTAAATGACAGAAAATGGAAAGATTATGTTGAATTCATTTTCCAAATGGAGTACATGCTTATCTTTTATCTGGATTTGAATACCAACAACTGGTGCTGGTGATAATATACAATTACTCCAGCCACCTATTAGGCATTAAACTTGCTTATACAGATATTTAAATTTAGCTTAGTTTAGCCCAGGACTTTTCAAACTTTTTATTTCATGTCCTCCTTTTAACTTAATCTTATTTCCATTTACCCCAAAATAAAATAACTGAATATTAAATTACAAAACATAACTAATTTACCAGTGTTTAAATACAATTGAGAAGAGAAATTGTAAACTATAAATTGAAATGCAAAATAAATTCTTGAATTATTTTTTTAATAGGAGGTATGGATTTCATGGGCACAGAGAAGTATACAAATATCAGATTGCATTTTTATGTTCAAGCTGCTTCTCTCTCTACTTACTAAATAATCCACATGATCAAACTCAGATTCAACTATATATGAACTTCAAAAAGCTAATAAATTGGGCTCAACAGGAGCAGAAAACTCGAGATATTTTGCCAAACTATTTGTTCATTTAAATGACCCATCTGTTATGGGTTGGAGGTGAATGACACAGAGGAGATGTCCTTGTGGTGTAATGGTTAAAGCGATGAACTGTGGAATCGTAGTAAACGAGTTTGTACTCCAGTCGCACTATTATGTTCACTTTCGGGCAAATACCCTTGGGAAAGGTATGAACCCCCCTTATCCTCCCAGCTATGGGTTAAATAGTACCATGACTGTTATTCTAGGAGAATAGCTTTGGCATTAGATAACCTACAACGGTTGATATGCCATTAAAAACAAAGAAACTAAACCATGAATGACAAATCCATAATAGCCATCATACCAAATCAGGCATTCTGTAAAGTGTACAATATTTGGCAACTCGTCTACATGATCTTACAATATTTATTCTTCTGCTATAAAAGGAGTTATAAATACAAACTAGTAAATTTACTCCCTGTGGATCCCCAAATGCTTTTATTCACTCCTAGGGGTCATAGAGTTCACTATGAAAAGCCCTAGTCTAGCCTAGGACCAACTGGATAAAAACAAAAGATCATATTGCACCAACCTTTTAAGAAGGGAGAAAATTTGTACCTGGAAAATCAGTAATATTTAGGATATCATTAAGTCCTTATGTTCTATATTGATTGTTTTTTCCTTGCTTTTAATTATTTTTTACCAATTAACCTGTTATTTGATCAGTTGATATAAGTGTTGATCATTTTGATTTGGAGATTGACATTTTGTATTTCCAACCAATACCAGTTGGAGGTGACTGAGCCCTGGTAAGACCTACAATTTTACATGTTGGTTTTTAAAGGAAAAAAGCTCCATTGTTTTTGGAACATTGATTATGATTGATTGATTTTAATGGTATGTCAACCTGTCTAATGTTATTTTATGCTAAGAGGTTAGGGAATTTCATTCTTTTTATATTTTTTCTTGTTGCATAAGAGATGTTGCACCCAGTTATCTGATACAAATAAAATGAACACAGTTGCATCGTTTCAAGGATTCCTATCACAAAAACTTTATACACACTCATAGGCTTTCACGGATTCCTATCTAAAACAAAAACTTTATACACACTCATATGCTTTCACAGTTTCCTTTCTAAAACAAAAACTTTACACACACTTGTATGTTTTCAAGTAACTAATAATAATCCTTAGTAAACAATTATAACTTCAAGTAACTCTTCTTAGTAATTAATTTACAGTTGTATGGTATCAATTATTCCTATCTAATACTAATAATTTTCAAATAGATATATTTAACTCATCAATAGGGTCCTAACAAATACTACAGCTCTATGTTAGAGTGGACCTAGGAGTAATGGAAATGAAGTGGTACTCTGCACTCCTCAGAGTTTCAAAACTGGAGCCTTACCATCAGATGCAGTTTATTGACATACACAGGAGATCTTAGAATATTAGGACAGCATGATCAGTTTTCATTTGCAAATCCTGGACCCGCCAAGTGGCTGATGTGATTGAATATTTCCCACCAGAACGAGAGGTTGATGTTCACATCCAGGAAAAATGTGGAATTTCATACAGTGATTTTAAAGGCAGGCAAGTATGTCCTATTTATATCATTCTCTTCAACCATGCTTGTATATTTTATATAGAGTAGAATTGCATGAGAGAGAGAGAGAGGGAGTGTGTGTGTGTGTGTTTGTGTTTGTGTGTGTGTGTGTGTGTGCCACAGGCAGGATGTAACACAAGTCAATTTTTAATCAGAATGTGGCCAGTTTGAATTCTATCAATCCGGTGATGGTAAACCTTTGTTAGAACAGAAGTGATTTTATCCATCTTTGTTTCCTTTAAAATGTATAATAATGTTTGTTTACATCAAAACGAAATGGCATTACCAAATATTAATCATTAATAATTGAGTACTTTATAACACTAATTATTCATTGCACCTCTTTCATAAATTATCAGTTTTTGTTTTAAATCATCTAAAAATATTGCAAACAAGAACTCTTCCAATGAACATATATCAGTTCTTTGAATAAAAAAATCTTTAAGAGGGAAAATTGTGATTTACAAGTTGCTTACAAAAACCTATTGTTCCTTAATGATTACCAAACAATGTTCTGAGTAGGATCATTGTTGTATAACTTAGGGGGTCTAACAGTAATTAGTGCATTCAGTATGACTTGACAGTAAGTCATAATAATCAACTAAAGCTACCTTTTTCGTGTAAACCAAAATTCTTCATATTTATGGTAATCTCAATGTATGTATTTAACCAACTCCTCCACCATGAACAAGATGTGATACAAGGTCAATTTTTAAGCAGAATTCAGCTGGAGAAAAGATATGAATTCATACCTTTTCAAAAGGCATTAGATTTATGGAACTCTCACAGAGAGACTCCATTAAAAAATATCTCAAAAGAAAAGTAGTGATGTAACCAATGGGGATGTTTCTCATTAGCATATACGAGTGTATATCTTCCATATTAAAAAAAAACATGAGAGAAATGATAGGACACAGGTGGAACAACTACTACTACAACAAAGCTTAGTGAGAGCTCTTGATACTTCATAACAATATGGTGTCGCCAATAGGATCATTGACCAGACTGGAAGAACCAGATTATGTAGAAATATGATTAAAGTGTATTGCAGCATATGCCAGAACAAAAAATCTACGAGACAAAAGAAATATCGGAGGAGAAAGTGAAATAACAGATATATTTTTGGCCTCTGCAGAATGAAGATATTGGTTATGACATATCCAAAAGATTTCCAAGAAATAAAGCAAATTATAAAAAATAATTTGAGGCTGAAAAAAAAGTTTGTCATTGCTGAAAGAACCAAGCAAAATTCAAACGAATCGACAAGGTCTTATCTTCATAGGCTGAAGGAAGCCTCAAAATTTTGTGAATTTGAAAAATTAGGTACAGAAATTTTAACCCTTGAAGAGTTGATTTGGTTGCATTTTATTGAAGGATTGCTCAAAGCAGATCAGAAAAATAAAATTTTGGAGTGTCTCCAGGGCAACAATATGACACTGGAAGAATGCGTTAAATTTGTGCAACAATTAAAAATGATATTGGACTACAGTGAAACTACACACAACAATACTGTAGTATTCCAAATGAAGGAAACTGTACCGCGTGGTACTGGCATGTTGCAAAAGACAGAGGTCAAGAAATGTAAGTACTGCAATTTTGAACACGATCTAGATAGAAAGACAAACTGCCCTGCTTTTGGAAAAACCTGTTACAACTGCAACAAAGTGAATCATTTTCAAACTGTGTAAATTAAAAAAAAAAAAAGTTAACTCTATAGAAGATTTATACAAAAAAAAAACAAAGACAAAAGACAAACAAATAGAAAAATTAAATGGCATACCCTTTCCTATATAAATTGACATGGGTAGTGACATCACTTTAATTCCAAAAAATTTTTGGCAAGAAAAGAGTCCACCAAAATTAAAAGAAGTTATTTAAAACTCAGACATTTTGATGGTTCCTGCATTACTACCGCAGGACAGTTTGAAACCACTTTTGAAGCTAAGGAGAATATTGAAATCATACCTATAATTGTAGTTGATTGTTTCAAAAACTTTGGCCTAATCAGCCCAATTGGCACCAACATCCTAAAAATAGATACAGCCAAGTTAATTAATAACGGGCAATCAGAAGAACAAAAAGTTGGTGTATTAAAAGGATATGAAGCCACAATTTGATTGAAAGAAAATATTTCACCCTCCTACTCTGAATCTCATAGGATACCAATTCAGTTACTACCCTTGGTTAATGAGAAGTTAAAGAAAATAGTGGAACAAGGAATTTTGGAACATGTACTAAGAGGAGGTAGTAATTGGGTATCTCCAATCATTGTTTTGAGAAAAGCTGATAGAGACTTGAGAATTTGTGATGATTATAAAATTGGAGTTAATCATAAAATTTGCTCTGATTCATTTCTCATTTCAAACGTAGAAACTGTTTTACATGCCTTAGTGGGCACAAAATATTTTACAAATCAAAAAAGGGTGGTATAAGTATAAACCGAAATAAATGTAAATTCAATTGTGATGCGATAAATTATTTAGGTTTTCTGATATCAAAACAAGGTATCTCACCAGATACCAACTTGTTGAAGAAAATAGAGAAAGTAGCTACCCTCCTCAAACAAAAAAGAATTAGAATCTTTTGGGGGATTAGCCAATTTTTACAGCAGATATTTGCCAAAGTATTCAGAATTAATTAAACCATTTAATGATCTAAGAAAAAAGAATAGTGAGTTTAAATGGACTCAAAACCAGGAGAGAGATTTCAATAAGCTAAAAAAAGGCACTAATAGAGAAGCTTATTGTGAAAATTTTTGACCCCAAAAAGGAAATAACATTAACTACTGATGCCACTGAACACGCTGTTTCTGCAATTTTGTCACAAGAAGATCGTCCAATTATATACCTTTCCAGAAAATTAACCAAAGCAGAAGTTAATCATTCAAATATTGAAAAGGAAGCATTGGTGATTGTCTGGAGCACAGAAAGAGCTCAGCAGTTTTTATTAGGTCAAAAAATTTTATTAAAATCTGACCATTGACCTTTGGAGTTTATTTTCAACCCCAGAAAGGAGCTACTAAATGTTACATCAGCTAGAATTTTAATAAGACAGGTAATAATACTCATGGCCTTCGATTTTGATATTCTGTATGTGAAAGGAAGTACCATTCCACATGTTGATGCTCTATCAAGATTGGCTTTTGTTAATGAGCAAAAAGAAATAAATGAAGACACAGAAGAGATATTACATTTGGTTAACACCAATGCATTGCCCACAGAATGTCTAAAAGAAGAAACATTAAAAGATCCTGTACTGTACTGAGCAGAATTTCTGATAGAATAAAAAAGAAATAGATGGAGTAACTGTTCGCAAGTAGAAAGACTATACAAGGAAGTGAAACATAAATTGACAATGGAAATTTGATAGTTCCACCACAAACAATGAGAAGTCAGGTAATAAAGAATATACACAATGATATTCATTGTGGAATTACAGCAATGCACAAAAGACAAATTAGAAGACTGATGATCGAGATATTCGAGAGACATAGAACAGTACATAAAAAAATGCTTGAAATGTATGAAGATAAAGGATTTTCAACAAAAAAAAACATACATTCTTGGTCAACAGAAAAAGAACCATGGAATAGGGTTCACATAGATCAGTGAGATAGGACTATTACTAATTTTAGTGGACTCATTCTTGGGATGGCCAGAGGTTGTTTGTATTTGTGATAGAAAAACAGAGATGATAAAACAAATCTTACAAGTAATATTCTCTAGGAATGAAGTTCCAAAAACCTTAGTATCAGGTAATGCCCCTAAATTTTGTGATGTAGGTTTACGTACCTGGTTGAGAAAAATCGGATGTACCCTGTAGTAATAACACAGACTATTTCTCTACGCACAAGATTACAACCCCTTGACATAGGAATATATACACACACTATTTTATAATAAAATATGCCTTAACTAAAGCACGCAGGCCTTATGTTGTTCTTAAGCCTACTAAGCCTAATAATAAATACTAACACCCACAACAACAATATATCACATGGTGGCAGCTGGGATGATAAAAAAAAAGACATTTAAAGGCTTAAAAAACGAAAAAACATTTAAAGGTTTAAAAAACGAAAAAACATTTAAAGGCTTAAAAAACAAAAAAAAACATTTAAAGGCTCAAAACAAAAACAAAAAAAAAACGTTTATCAAGAAACAAACTGTAGAAACTTCTGGACAAAAAGCCCAACAAACCAACTTGGAAAAAAAAAAGCAACAAAACGTCTTTTTACAGAATTTCAAGAAAAAACCTGTCAGGTAGATAATTCAAACTCTTTTTTAATTATTGCCACGTGCGTTGTTTTTTTTTACATGATACCACCATCTTGAATTTGGATATTTTTTGTAAACACGTTCAACATAGAACATTTATAATGGCTAATAATGATATCCCTTATATAGATTGGCAATCCTCAAATCTAGCTGAAACATTTAAATTGATTAAACAGTGGTTGGAGTTATATTTTGTTGTCGATAAAATAAAAACAGAACAAGTAAACTACATACTATTGAGAGTTGGGAATGAAGGTTTAAAAAAATACAACATGTGGTTATTAACAGAGGAAGAAAAACGTACTCCTGAAATTATTTTTAATAAGTTCATTGAACAACTTGAACCTAAAGAAAATTTCAGAATAAACCGTTTGAAATTAATGACTTATAAACAGGAAGCTGAGGAATTGTCAGACGACTTTGTCAACAGATGCAGGCAAATGACTCAGAGATGTTCATTAACAGAACGTGAGCAACAGCAATGGATAATAGAACTTATTATGACCAGCACTTCCATTGCAGACTTCCAAAAGGAGTTACTAAGAAAAGACAACACACTAACCCTGGAAGAAACTGTTAGTATTGGCAAAACATATGAAGCTTCCAACATTCACATTAAACAACTGAGGGCTATGGTGAATAATAATAATGTATATAATACTAATATACAAGCCATAAGAACACCAACATGTTCTACTATGTCAAATAATTGTCTCATACGTGGTAAAAGCCATGCTTTTCACCGTGAAACTTGTCCAGTATTCGGATCAAAATGCAACACATGTGGTAAAGCAAACCACTGGGCATGAGTATGTCAAATGGAAAAAAAACAAAACAAAGGCCAAGGTCACAAAGCAGAGAACACAAAAAACCAAAATCCCACTATCAACCACAATATAGGAGAAAAAAGTATGTGAAAACTGATACAGTATACAACAACAACAAAGCTGAGGAACAAGTGGAAAGCCAGACATTCAATTGTATTAATATGACCCAAAAAGATGAAGATTTCCTACTCATTAACATTAAATTGCCAAATCGAAATGGCATCCACAAGTTGCGTCTGAAGATCGACACAGGGGCACAAGGGAACACTCTACCAGTTTTTACATTCTGTAGAATGTTCCCAGAAAAATTAGATGCAGATGGTTTCCCAAACATAAAAAAACAATTTATCAACAAAAAACAGATAGCTTATAATGATACATCAATAAAATGCTTTGGTAACATCAAAATACCCTGTCAAATCAGACTGGCATGTCAGCACCTTCCACATCATGGACGTACAAGGGCCAGCAGTACTAAGGCTACCATCACTGGAACAGCTCAAACTAATTACCCTTAACTGCACAGTCAAGAAAGAAGATGCATTCCAAACTCCTGCAGCAACATGGATAAATGCAACCAAAGACCTGATGCAGATGTATCCTGATCAGTTCAACAAAATTGACTCAATGCAGTCAGACTATCGGTCAACAAAAACATACATCCACATATTGACACACCTAGAAAAACCCCAATTGCACTTAAAGACTATATAAAACAGGAGCTTGATAACATGGTCAAAAATAAGATAAGAAAAGAAACCAAGGCTGATCCAGTACTTGATCAACTACAAGGAATCATAACAGCAGGATGGCCAGACTCAATTAAGGATTTACCACAGGTAATATGGTCTTACTAGCCATACAGAGATGAACTGTCAACGATGGTATCATCATGGAGGGATCAAGAATTATTATTCCTGAAACACAACAACAAATTACCTTGGACCAGCTACATTACAGCCATCAAGGTGTTGAAAAAACACATCTTCAAGCCAATGATGCTGTATACTGGGAGCAAATTATTGCAGATATCATGAACATGATCAAGAATTGTTCAATATGCCAGGAAAACCTTCCAGCACAACCAAAGGAAACTTTACAGCCACATGACATCCCCAGCAGAGCATGGGAAGTTGTCGGCCCAGATTTATTTAACTGCAATTATCATAAATATCTGATAATTGCTGATTATTACTGTAAATTTCCACTAATACAGAAAATAAATGGCCTGACAACAAGCAATATGGTCATATCAACAATGAAGCAAGTATTCTCTGAACATGGTATTCATAGCAAAGTTGTTAGTGACAATAGACCACAGTACTCCAGTGAAGCATTCAAAGAATTTGCCCAACAATGGCAATTTGATCACATCCCATCAACACCAAAATTCTCAAAATCAAATGGTTTTATTGAAAGACAAATCCAAACAATTAAAAGAGCTCTAATTAAGGCTAAGCAAGCAAGAAGAGATCCTAACTTAGCAATGCTGTGTTTGCGAACAACACCAATCAACCACAACCTTCCAAGTCCAGCTGAACTGTTAAACAATCGCATTTTAAGATCAAACTTAATTGCCAAAGTTTCAACCCCAAGATTTTCCAACACTGACCATATCCGTGAAGAATGGAAACACAGACAGGATACGCAGAAAATGTATCATGATAGAACAGCTCATGATCAACCACCACTTATCCCTGGGCAAGATGTACATATATTGGATAACCAAACTGGGAAATAGAAACCAGCAACAATCACAAGTAGATGTGCTGATCCCAGATCATACATCCTTCAACTCTCAGATGGATCATCAAAAAGAGGAAACAGAGTCCAAATAAGAGCAGCAGAAACATCCAGCTATAAACAGGTTCATTTTAATGACCACATCACTTCATTGCAAAAAAGAACTCACAAATACAAACAAAATCTCACACCAGAGAAGTATAAAACAGCTAACATGCAACACAACAAGAAGTGGCCGTGAAATACACAGGCCAAAAAGATATAAAACAAATAAACAAGGAATATAGCAACATCCTTCTTTTCCATTGGTAAGGGGGATGTAGTAATAACATTGACTATTTCTCTACACGCAAGATTACAACCCCTTGGCATAGGAATACATACACACACTCTACTGATTTTATAATAAAATATGCCTTAACTAAAGCACGCATGCCTTATGTTGTTCTTAAGCCTACTAAGCCTAATAATGAATACTAACACCCACAACAATATATTACATACCTGCTATAAAACACCACCATATCATCCATAATCAAATGGGATTGTGGAGAGGATGGTCAGGATAGTAAAAATGAACTTAAAAGCATTTGAACCTTTCAGAGACACCACAGAAACTTACCAAATCTCTTGATGAGTTATAGATTGATCTCACTTGCTGGGAAAATACAAAGTCCTTCTGCTTTAATGAACAGACAAAAAAGAACTCCTCTTACTATGTCATTCTCAACAAATGAGAAGATGCGGTATAAAAAGCAAGGAAGCTGACCCAAAGGAAGCCAATTTTATTATGCAAAAAAGAAATAACATGGCAATGATACATACAGGGAATCAAAATGTAATAGCCCATGCCGATCAAATAAGAAATAGATTTGAAGAAGATGTATGCATGGAGGCGCTCAAGGTGGATGATGGTTTCAATCTTCCTGAAGAGGATCTATAGGAGGAAAATGTAGCCGAGTCTGACACGCAGTATGATGAATCTAGCAATGACAAAAAATCTGACCGTGTTCCCCTTTACTCCCCCACGGATATTTAGAAGAAGCAATAGAAAGACAAACAGAATAAGGCCTCTTTGTTATAGAGAGATGTAATGATATAACCAATGGAATGTTTCTCATTAGCATATATGAGTGTATATCGTCCAAATAAGAGAACATGAAAGAAATGATAGGACACGGTGGAATGACCACTACTACAGCAAAGCTTAGCGAGAACCCTTGATTAGTGTACATTATAGCAAGAAATGAAGTTTTTTGTTTTTTTTAATTTGAACATTATTGACTTGCAGTCTGCCCAACTACTATCAAAAGCATATAAATAACACACTGCATTCCACAACAAGCCAATTCTCATTTTTGCAGCCCTTGTTTCAACAGGCTGTAATTACCTCAAAGACCAGACACAGATAACTCAGAAAATATCCTTTTAGAAACAAGCCACCTTACTTCATCTACTCACAAAGGATAGCCCAAAGTACATTATCCATGAACATACTGAGTTACTTACTATAGAACAGACATTCAGCATCTTAACTTCTTTGTAAGTCCTCTGAATATAAGGAAATAGAACCTTCTTGTATATTTCTGTATATAAATTTCACCTCATTTGTTGATTCTATTGTTGTTTTTTACTATTTCTTCTATACTTTTCTTCAGCAGCCAGCATGACATTGCAAGTTAGCAAATAGCTCTTCTTCCACCCTCCTACTACCTATCCTCCACTGCATTACCATAAACAAATACAACATTAGATTGGAAATTGAGCATTTAAATATTATTGTGATAAGAAAAAATCTTGTTTCAAAGTGCTATTTTTGCTGTGGTACAGTAATATTACAAATATACAAAAATCAGATCACACACATTTATTAAAATGACAGAAATAGTCAAAAAATTCATTATGGCTAAATTAATAAATGTTGGCTGGCTAAACTTACCTGATTCCGTTTTTGATAATATTCCATAATGGACGGCAATAAAGGCAAAATCAGTGTAAATGCCAAGAGATCAATAATGAGAGAAACAAAAATAACATAAAGAGTTGATTTCTGTTCTTTGTTGCTAATTGAAGTTTCTGTTTGAAACATTGAGCCATTTTCAACTTTTTCTTTCGTTCCGTGCGTTGAATCGGGTGAACTTACAGGTGCTGAAGGTGTCCTTTCTCTCACAGACTCCATTGATAAATATCTAAAAAGAAATCAGTTTTAAAAATATATTTAGAAAATTAATAACATGAATTCAAAACTATTTTTTTAAATATACAAATAAAATTAAAATGCATAGCTGTATAGAATCTACACTCTTATATTTTTTAGACCAGTCAGTGAAAAGCACATAGGAGAAAATTTGAGAAAAATAGAATCAAAAACTCATTTGTAGAAAATTTGTTCCCAAAATAAAAAAAGTTAGGCACCAAAATAAAATTAGTAGTTTCGGGAACCTGATTGGACAGAATGGCCACATGCTTGTGTTTTCAACTACGTCTATTCATTTAAACCCCAAAAGAATTTGTCCCGAGCAAATCTTGCATTTGGAGCTAATCACGAGATTAGGAAACCTATTTATTTCCAGCTTTTGACAGCAACTTCCCCTTTTTTTACTCTTTCACTCTCAGCTCTCTCAGCCACACAACAGCTGAACATAGAAGAACTTATAGCCAGCAAAAACACATTCATAGTCCTATCGAAATTAGTATGCTTGCTATCTTTCAATCTACTCAACGTCTCATGGACTTCAACATTGCCTACTATATACATAGACACACATTCAGTCAATGGGTAGACACATACCCTGCTATTATGTATTTTTGGTTCTCATGTGTACATACATGCACACATACACACATTCAGTCAATGGGTAGACACATACCCTGCTATTATGTATTTTTGGTTCTCATGTGTACATACATGCACACATACACACATCCAGTCAATGGGTAGACACATACCCTGCTATTATGTATTTTTGGTTCCCAAGTGTACATACATGCACACAGATATTTCAAGTAACATTCACTACCATTCACCTAACCCATTTGTAAAAATACTTTTTAAAATCTTTGAATGAGATTAGTGACTAAGAACAAGAATAAACTAATATATGTAAAAATATTACTTACATGTTAATAATTATACTACTTACTATGGTATTTAAATCCAAGTAGCAAGTTGAAATTAATGACTTGAGAGTTTCAGTATAACTTTAGAATACAAATATTATTTGTGTTTTAGTTTCGCGATCAAAATTATTAAATCAACACACAGAGTAAATTTTTTAAGTCTAGAAAATTGTATCAGTAATAGTTTAATTTTTGTATTTTATCTTGTTAAAGGAAAATAAATAAATTAACATTGTTTTTGAATGAACAAATAAAAAAAACATCAATGAAATATTTATTATCAATTTATTATCAAAATAAAGAAATAATAATGATTCTAATTGCCTTTAATATTTAATGTAATAATCAACAAATCTTTCATTGTTAGGAGTAATGAAAGATTTGTATTTAAATTTATTTACATTATTTTAAATTTTCTATTTTTACAACAAAATTTACTTTTTTTCATACATTTCTAAAAGCTTTTCAGAGAATAAACCGATAATTTACATTAATTGGTAAAGTTTTATGGGTGGTAACATTACAATCACGTAGATTACCACCATCCACCAAATGCTCATTTAGCAGTTTGAGTTGAAATTTATAAGATATTAAATTAATTTTAATTATAAATGAATCTTTGAAAAGAAATAATTGAATTATTTAAATCTTAGACGCGTCTTTCTTTAAAAGAAGAAAAATACAAGAATCTTTCACAATATGACACGAGTGATATGTAAATATAAATGAAACAAACACCGAAGTGTACTAAAAATAGAAATTTTTAACCCGAATACAAGGGACAAAACTGGAAATTGATTATCAAATAATTGTTCCTGTAGGTTTCCATACTTTTTTCGTTTAACATTTTTAAGATCTTTAAAAATAAATAAAAGATTTAAAAACGAAAAAAAAAAAAAATGCGCCACATAAGTGACCAGAAAAAATTGGCAAGTTTTTTAGATAAAAAAAAAAAGACTAAAATTCATCCATTGATAAATGAACACTGAAAATTTTATTACAATCCAATAATTTCCAGATTTTTGTTGAATTTATTTTTTTCCAACCAAGGGTAATGATTTGTAACAGAAAGGTCCATGGTGGCCATGTTGTTTGTACCTTGGTTAAGAAATGGAGGCGGCATTTTTCAATTTTTATTCTTAATTGTTGTTAACGTTTGACATGAACTAGTACAAAACCATAATAATCGGGTTTCTTTGATTTTTTATGTTCTGTACTTTTTGTATCATCAATTAAAAATGTTATTGTTTTGGACTGCCTTTAATAACTTGAAAATTTGCCTTTATTTCACACAAGCTAAAAACTGTTTCCTCCCTTCTTTTACAAAATAAAAAAAATTGAAAAAATTGATTTTTTGACTGATGCTTAATTGATGTTTCATTGTTTCTTAAACAAAAAAGTAAAACAATGGAAAAAAAACATGGAGACAACAATTTGAAGACGAAATAAGAAATAAATATTTATTTTCCTCTAAATCTTTTAATGGTGATTTTATTATGCAATTAACAACTATCAATGATAACAAAAATTGTGTCTTTAAAAAGAATAACAGAGAAACGCTGATATATAATTCAATAACGAAAAACACAAATTAATTGAAAAATCTAAGGGGAGGGCGGGTTCTTCTTAGCAAAAAAAGTAAATCCCACATAAACAGAGAAATCTATAGTTGTGTGGTTCTATACAAAGAAGTAAAAAATAAATATAAATAAAAATAAAGGCTCATATTTCAGAAATGTTCAAACACAGTAAGGAACATATTTTTTTAAAGCAAATTACATCTTGATTTTAAACTAATTTAGAAGTCTGCGTTGAATGGAAAGGAAAATAGGAGCGTAAGTTTCTTCTATTCTTCCCTCGGCATTAATTGCGCTAATTTTATTAACTTTCCATTGATTTGTTATGTTTACTCCCTCCCACTTCCCTTAAAAAAACCTCTGGATAATTGTAACAGCCCCACAGCTCAAATGCCAGGGATAAGTGTACTTGAAGGGAACAAGTTAGGAAAGAGGTAAACATTTGCTGCCCTAGTGTCCTAATTATTTAAGACTTTTCGAAGAAATCAAGTGAAACACCAAAAAGAACTTTTTGAAATAAAAGGAAACAAAGAAAAGAATATACTATAAAGATGATATTTTATGAAACACTGAATGGAGGAATCATAATCACCACCACCACCACCACTTAAACCACGATTACAACTGAAAACTTCTTCAACAAATGATAATGGTAGAAAGGAAAAGAAAAACATCCTTGAGAACCGCATTGTCAAGAACGAGGTAGAGGAAAAATGAGAATTTGGCCCATTGGATTTTGCTACGGCTAATGAATGGACTATAAGTAAAGATCAAAATAGTTTTAAGAATTAAATTAAATTTTTGAAAGTTTACTAGTTTCATTGTGTCAATAAAATAGATAACTGAATAGGCAGATCATCTCTGCCATAAACATTTTTTGCATGTTTCACAATTAAGAATCATAGCAACTTTATCTCCATTACGCCAACTAATCACAGTATTGGTTAGTTGATCGATGTTGAATCCTTTATGGATAAGAAGATTATTTAAATAATGTCATGGCTACCTCCGATGACTCTGTTGTTCAGCTGCTTGACCAACAACAAAAGGTCAATCATGAGAACTCTTGCTGATTTGAATGGAATAAAGAAAGTCTTTTTTTTTTCTTTTTGGTTAGAAGAAAAAAATTTTTTTCTTTTGACAGTCACATACAAAATTTGGGGGTTAAAAAAAAAGACAGTCAAGAGAACAAGTAACAACATAAATTTTAGTGCAAAACTAAACGCCCCACCCCCTCAATGGTTATGATTTGTCAAAGAATCGATCTTTCCTTGATTGACTTGAAAATACCACTTGACATTTTTTGAGGTTAAGAAGGAAGTGAAAACATCAACAGTAAAATGTGCGGGACTTTTCCTTCTCTCATTTGAACAACTTCAATTCTCCCAACTTTCTTCAAGACACCCTTATCACTACATTCAGTATCTCCTCTCCATGTAATACAAAATGGTTTTGTTACTAATTGTTGGGTGGCATCAAGATCTCAAGTCATAAAGATACCATGTTGGGCTCTTCATGACATGCCTAGGATAAGCAGAATTAGATGGTAAAATAGTTGGTACAGAGAACCAGGTTTCACTAATGCAAAAGTAGACACATAGTTATTTTCAATGTACATTGTTCCTCACTGTTACAGAAATAACTTAAATTACAATAAAATAGCCAATGAACTTAAGATGAAGGATAATATCAATCAAAATTATCAATAATAATGATTGACAAAGCTTTAACTAAAACAATTTATAAAAATATAAGCTGCCTTAATTGGTTCTGCTCATCTCTTCAGCAAGTTTTAAGATTAATAATCTCAGATTACTTATGAATTATTGGTGAGTGTCAAGACGGAAATGATATGCCATGTTCTTCATGATATCCCTTAGATAATTATAAGCACTTGACAGTTGAAAATATATAATGCCAAAACTTTAATAAATACTAGAAAGGTCAGATAAAATAAGCTAAAATGCTGCTTTTTAACACGACCCAAACTGGAAATTGACTTTATGATCAGCAAGTAACTAGGTACACTTAACCAATGTGGCTAGCTACTAGTGCAAATTAAAGGTCATATACAGGGTGTTTCAGAAAAATTTATATTCTTTCATAATCTAATAATTTTACCAATTCTCATATAAAGGATTTCAAATTTTAACGGCATGTTTTGAAACAATAGAAAATCCTATATTTAATGTTGTAATTTTTTCTTTTCAGGTATAGAAAGGCCAAGTCACTGGAATAACTGAGGTGCCTTTAAGTAATGGTTATTGCCATAAGGAAGTGGAAACAGCAGTTTGAATTCAAAACCTGGATGAAGCTGTTTATGTTGTACTCGACATTTAATGACATTGGGAGAGGCACAAATCCATTATAACAGTAAATAACAAGGTAGATCAGTCCTGTTGCCTTTCTTATATTAAGAGAAGAAAGAAAACAAATGAGTTGACGAGAATATTATTTGAACTTGTCTTCTAATTGGAATCATTTTGAGATGGGGCTTCTTAATCTGAGAATTAATTTTTATTTATTGCGGACTTTTTGTCCTCATCTTGGTAGTTTTTTTTTGTGTTGTTTCTTCTTTCACTACGTTTCAGCCAAATTTCACCTCTGGCCTTCTTCAGGTGATTTACTGCAACCTCGGATAGGAATACTGAGTCTTGTAATCGTATCCCCAGTAATTACTGCCTTCCATAGTTGTTGTCTATCGCACCACGTTTTTGACCAAGTAAATCTCTAG